>VXAL01015056.1:779-55649 GCA_013399475.1 Chauna torquata | reverse complement strand
TTTTTTTTTTTTTTTCAGTTAAAATTACTCCAGAATGCTTATTTAATCAGTTTAAGGTTGGAAAGTGGACTGTTTTTTCTTTCGGTCGTTTACATGTGCCTTTTATAGTTGTGCAACAGATGTGATTTTTTTTAAAGGTGACAAACCCTAAACTATTTTTTTTTTTTATAAAGGGGGGTGGGGGGGAATTAACCAAAGTGTAGCCTCCATGTGGTGTACTTTTGTAGTCAAAACTGAGAATAACAGCTCCTATATTGTACTTGAGCAAACACAAACAAGGCTAATTTTTAAAGGTAGCTTTTACCTTTTTTTATGGGAAAATATCCAAATGTTCCAAGGAAACTTTTCCTCTTATTTTTTTACAAATGTAGAAAGTGGTATCTCTTTACAATGTCTCTATTTGAAATGGAAGAAATATCATGGGTTGGAATATAAGATAGCGATGCAATAGTGATGAATCTTTTGCACAGTAGCAGCATCTATGAAGACACAATCTACACAAGCTGATCCTACAGCGTAAGCCAGACTTTCGAGTTATGCGCATCTCTGGAGGAATGAGCGTATTATTGTCAGTACTTCTAGGCAGTGAGAGGAGGGAAGTGACAGTGGAGATTTTACAGCCACAGATTTTCCTGGAATCAGTGCATTTCATCCTCAAGGAGAGAGAAATTATGAATCCAAGAACAAAGTTCAGGTAGTGAAGAATGGGGAACAGTCGTTTTTGCTTCCCAATATCGTGAAAATAAGATTCTTGGATTACTGACCAATTTTCAGTTCTGGTGAAGTCAGAGTTCTTGCCACAGACTTCAAGGTACTTTAGATCAGGCCTGGAAGAAAATGGCACATTTCATGCCATTTCATATTTCATATTTCATTTTTTTAATGGATTGCAGTGGTTAGGGTTTGTGGTAATTTAGAAATCATCATCTAAAAGACTTGTCTTTCATGCGCCAGTTGTGACAGCATGTCCAAGCAGATGGGTATTTTGGTGTGACCTCAGTGAAAGCCTAGCCCTTCAACCGGTGATGTGCTTCAGTCGAAGATTTGTCTCCTTGGCCAGTTTTTAATAGTGTGCTCCCCTCCAAGACACCAGTTCATGGCAGAATGACACAATCAGCTGGAATATACCTATTTCACCAAGACGAACTGCTTTATCAACACGAGTATTACTGGACTCACAGCATAAAAAGAGCAAAGGATGCCAAATGTCTATGTGAGGAACTGATCTCTCTTTCATGTGCACATATAACCCTTAGCAATATGGAAAGAGAAGGATTTTCAAATCTTCATGATGAGACCAGTTCATGTCAAGAAGCCCTTTCCCAGTGTGGTGGCCATTAGAACTACTCACCTACGTGTCACAGGTGGAGCAAATTCAACAGGCTTATTGTCTTCTAAAAGTTCTTTGTTTAAAAAAAAAAAAGAAACATTTCTACCTGAACTATGTTTGTGTGTCTGTTTTAAGCGTTCCCACTGTTTAAATTGTTGTTAATCAATAAGTTTCTGCTAAGATGTCACACTAATATGATTCAAGCAAAGCAACTTTAAGAGGAAAAAATTTCCATGGAAGATTCCAACAGTATCTTCACTCTGTGACTGGATTTTGGAGATCCTTTTCTACATCATGAGTTTGAAATATTTTAATTTCTTTTCTCATAGACAGATGTCAGTAACAGGAACATTTCATTACTGTTTCAGTTGTTTTTAGAAAGATGTGGAAGAACACTCACAGTACCATTTCCCATTGATTTTTTGTTACAAGTGGCAGCTTGCAGTCAAGGAAAATGTTACAAAAATCAGTTATCTTCTAACCTGTTTTGTTCTGCAAGTTTCCTGTTGCTGTCCAAATTAAATTTACAATCTTTCCCTGAATATTCTTCCTCTGACAGCATATACAAAAGATCTTGGCTCATACTATTCTGGATAGATTCAGTGTCTTCATCATGGGACAAGCTGCAATTCCCATTTTTCATGCCAACAGCAAGTAGTAACTTTGTATTACTGATGTCCATTTTTCAGAGCAGGAGGAGAGCAGAAGGTGGGCCTTCCTACTGTAGGATGAGGGGTAGTCCGCACTATCACATTTCTGTTCCGAGAAACTTTATTCTAGAGTCCTTGTGGTGACAGAATGCTGATCCCTCAAATGCCTTCAGAATAAGGAGATACCAACAGATGGTGCTGGAGGAAGTATTCATTCCCACTGCCAGTGTTGAAGACTGTCTTCCTGCTGTAAGCTTTCTGGGTTTATTTCATTTAAAAGAACAACAAAGGAAAACACTTAGCAAAATGTCAAGGCTTCAAACTCTTGAACTATTTCCCACCCCTGAAAAGTCTCTGAAGCGCTCCTTGAGTGTGTGGTGTGTTTTTAACCAAAGCCAAATCTCTTGAGCACTTTTTTTCTCCCATGAACTGATTTTCTTCCTATTTTTCTTTAACTACATGATTGATTATGACAATCATTTTTTTTTGTTGTTGTTTTGGTTTGGTTTGTTTGCTGTGATAGTGGGGAGTCTCAATCATTCTTTGACATTTTATTTATTTAATTCTTCAGTATGATATGAATCAAAATAAATTTTTTATGGTAATCAAATCAAAAGTGTTTTTCTCTGTCCACACTTCATCTTCTTCCCACAGTATTTCCATGAGCTCCTAGGACCTCCTGTGACACATAACAGTGCACTGAAGTGCCGTTCTACCTTCCCTCTCCTGACACGTTCCCTCCCCCCCCAGAATAAAGTTTAAAATAGCAAAACTTCAAATGAATTGAAGTCAAGGGTCCCATATTCTTCTGCTGAGTTAGCAACTCCATTACCAATCCTAAATCCCACTAAATGGCTTCCTAACCTGCAAGAAGCTGCATTTGGGTCTCCCACTCTGACTTGTGGGTACAGTTCACTTCTCAACCTCCTTTGGGTATCTCTGGATCTTTTTTCCAGCTGATCCCAGTCCTACCACAACTTGCGGAAACTCAGTAAGCCTGGTGCATCCTCTCCAGCTGTGCCCAGAGTCACTCACAGAATAGGCTGTCCCTTAGGAAAAGGTCTTGCTGCCATCACATGATACTTGTTCATCAAGCTAACTGTAACTCCAAACCCTTTACCTGTGGCTCATATCTAGCTTGGCCTCACACCATGCAAAAGATTGAGGCTGTAGAGGGATAGTTGCTGCTGTTAGAGGTTCTTAATTGGCCAGCCTTTAGGCCCACATGAAGCCCAACACCAGCAGTGAAGGTTTTAGAGTTTTAGCCCTAACATTTTCCTACGTTATTATTATTCAAACTTTAATGTTATTGGGAGCTTTCAAACAAGAAATGTGATAGTAAAGCTATACCAGTAGGAGGAGATATGATGAGAGACTTGTGCCACAATCGGGTTGGTGAGACTGCTTTTGTGAGGAAGAAGGCAGTCTTCCTTCTCCTCCTCCTCTCTTTAAGGAAAGTGGTTTCCCTTAACACATTATGAGCCATGCATGCTCTGACAGGAGGGCTCTAGGAGCATCTGCCAGAGGGATCACATCCCTCAGGTGGCAATAGCAGAGGAACACATGCTTCGGGCAGGCAGGCAGCTTGTGGTCATGGGCATCATGCTGCTCAGCTTGTGGCAGGCCTAGGCCGCTCTGGAGAAAAACCTTAAAATGTATATACTTTATGGATCTATGCTGTACTTAGGTTATATACTAGGGAAAATAAGATGGACTTGGAGATCAGAGACTTGAGAATTGATTTGACTCACCTGTCCTCCAGGGCTGACAGACTTGTAGTCATGGATAGCCTAGGCTGCCCATTAGAAGGTGGCCATCTAGGAGATGGACATCTTTGATGTTGTACAGCCCTCACTGGGTTCAGTGGGTTCACGCAGAGTATTCGGTGTCACAGAACCAGCATGCCACACCTCCTCATCTGCACGACCATGACTTCACTTGGGGCACTCCACCTTAACTATTTCTTGTAGCCTCATAAGCTGCTCAGTTTCATTATGGGCCGTTCCATTAATTGTTTAAGGGAGTGAGTGGAGAACAAGGTCTAGCAGTGATGCAAATGAAAAGTTCTGCCCATTGAAATTCAACCAACCTGGTTGCTTTGTCATGGGAGCTCAAGAAGTCATCACATGGCAGCTCAGGGAGCTCCTGTTCAGATATAGGCAATAGTCTGGTGGTCACAGTAAGAGCTGCTCTCCAGTGGGATCTTCAGAGTACGAAGTTCCCAGGAGTAGCTTCACACTTTGCTTTTCAGCCCAGGCTCTAAACATATTGCATCAGTGAGATATTAACCACTGCTAATGGATACAGCCCAGCCACCATCACACTTGTTGAAAATGAGTGGGAAGTGGAGTCACAGAGCTCTGAGGGAAAGTGTGGCTATACCAGTCACTTCAGGTCCCCAAGCCTGGTTTCTGCCCAGAGCTTCTATAACTAGGCTGGTCACAGGGTGGTTCCAAACTGAGAAAGCCGGAGTGCTAACCTGAGCTGGCTATCAAATTGGACTGTCCTTCACAGTGGCTCTGTACCTTCCTACCTGCCAATGTGTGGAGGAAATACAAAGAATTTGCTCATCTGTCATTCACAGCAAAGCAAAATCACACTGTGGAACAGCTTGCTCTTCAAAACCATTTTGTACTTCGCTTCATGTCCACTCACCAGAAGTATAGTGAAATGCAGCTTCCAGGTCTAAAATGATTTTGTTAGGAAGGTAATTTGCATAAAATTACAATCTAAAGACTCTGAGGACCAGTAAGATATGCAGCAGCAACAACAGCAACATCCAGACATGGACCAACCACAGGAGCTGGACACAGGACTTTGCTTATACAATCAACTAAAGAAGCAAGTACCCACAGGGGGACAATATGGCTTCAGTTCATGGCATGGGTTCCTCTGATGGCTCACAATCAGGATAGCAATTAAACCCAGCAGATGAAAAGGCAAGGGAGTCCCTAGCCACCTTTAAAATCTCTGTTTTCACTTGTCTTTCCTACAAACTTTGAGTGAGCAGATCTCATTACATTTTGTTATCTTCAGGCAATGTGAAATAAAATGTGGTTCACACAGTGGAAAGTTCTCCAAGGTTAGATTCTTTTATGCAGAGGTAAATCTCTGTGTTTTCAGTTTAATTTTCTCCTATAGGAAATGTAGAATGCTGTTTTACTCCTTAGTTTCTAAGACAACCTTTGGCTGGCAGATAATAAATAAATCCATATGGGAATTTGGCCAGACCTGTGACTCTAACACTCTTACCAAGACAGAACATTTCCCAAAACTGTTACTTTTTCCACATAATCAAATACTCCAGTGTTACACAGCAGGCCAATAGCTGCACTGTCAACTGCCTCCCTGTCCACCCAGACACTAAATCAATAAGAAAAGCATCCTGGCCTATGCAGCATCACGATGTTTCTCCAAAGATGCCCCAACCAAGCCCCCACACCAAGTGTTACATCAAGGCACCCCTTGTAGCAGTTTCTCCCCATCTGGGTCTTTATGTTCCCTTCCTTGCTTTTCTGGGGCTAGCTCCAAAAATTTGTCACCATCCAGGGCAGTTGCACAGAGCTCTCCCAACCCCAGTCTAAACACATAGTCTGCAGCTGAGTGTTTTGCACGGACTAGCCACTATGTTTTGAAGCATGTTCAGCAGCCACTTCATGTGCTCAGCCTCTCCACATGCCTGGGTGGGTTTCACATAGCAGAAAATAATGGAAAGAGTGATTTCCAATCCTATTGCTCCTTTCAGTGTTGAAGGATTTGGTATAACGCATCCTCATGCTCAGTTATCAGGGGGTGTGTATGGGTGAGCAAGCACCCAAGAAGCTGATAAAGCACCGAGTTTCTGGCTGTGACGGAGGAGTCACAGGCACTGTCATGGGAGTGACTGATGACAAGCGGTTCATCACTGGGGACTTCGGAGAGTTGTTTGTGAGGAGAAGTTCTGAGGGCTGACAGGCTCTGTATTTGAGGATTTGATTTGAATAGGTAGACGTGGAAATATAAAGAAACAGAAGTAAAGGTCAAGACAGGCTGAATAAAAACAAAGTCAGTAGAGCTTTAGAAAACCTTTCGAAGCAAAGAAAAGTGTTTTAACCACTTGTTTGGTCAGTCAAAGTAGGTGGGCCAGGAGTGAATTAGGCTGGTGATGACTTTTGGGCAACGCGTGGTGTTGTGGGTTGACCACAGCTAGCAGCCAAGCACCCACACATCTGCTCACTCACTCTCTCCTCCCTGTGAGACAGGTGAGAGGACAGGAAGAGCAACAGTGAGAAAACTCATGGATTGAGATAAAAACAGTTTAATCTGTAAATGAAAAAAAAACAAACAAGCAATGCGAAGGCAATCCCTCACCACCCCCTGCTAGCAGAACAAGGCCTGGTCAGTGTCCAAGCAATAGCCACCTTAGAAGACAACTCTTCACTTCCTTTTCCCTCCATCTCAGTTTCTTGCTGAGGTTGACATTATATGGGATGGAATAAGCCTTTGGACAGCTTGACTCAGCTGTCCTTGCTGTGTCCCCTCCCAGCCTCTTGCCTGTCCCAGCCTACTCACTGGGGGACAGAGTGAGAAACAGGAAAGGCTTTGATGCCTTGCAAGCACTGTTCAGCAACAGCCAAAACACTGGTGTGTTGTCAACACTCTTTTAGCCATAAATCGAAGCACAGCACCATAAGGGCTACTATGAATAAAGTCGACTCCATTCCAATCCGACTACAATAAGCTTAAAATGCCTATGGATTCAAGGAGTGTTAAGACCCTTTCTGAAGTCTGAGAGTGGGTAATACAAATAACATCCAGGAGAAATCAAGTCTTTAGGTCAAAACTGCACCAATCTAACTCAGTTGCTAGTTGTTCCTAAATACTTATCCCACAGATAACCCATTGGAATCAGGTGAAATAACTACTCACCACTAGGAGGAACGACATGATCTGAACTGAAAAAAAGCTAGGAGTTTCATCAGGAGGAGTGCAGCCAGAGGCACTTCATATGCTCTTGCTGAAATGCCTCTGAACTTGAGGTGAAATCATTGGTGGCAGTTTAATTCTTGTTACTGTGGGAGATGACAGAATAGTTTTTAAACCACCATTTCCAATGGCCAGGGGCAATGAGAAATTACTGTTTAGTGTGGCTCTGTGCATGTTGTTTGCTTCCCTCCCTGTATTAGTATAACCGTTCCTTCCCCAAAGGTGTGTGCCAGTCCACCAGTGATAGTCTCCTCCATGGTGGTTCCTTGGTGACCAAGGGAACTTCACTGCTTGTCACTGGTTGCAAGTCTGGCCCACAGCTACATGATTTTACAGCTTAGCAGAGAGCTCCAGCAGACATAGGTAAATAAAGCCAGAACGATGTTTTTATTTACTATAATAAGCAAAGGAACAGGAAACATCAGCATGCATGCAGATTAATGGGTCTCTGAATAGCAAGATGTGATTAACTCATTTCAGTCAGAGCTGGGGATCTCAGCACCTCATTAGTTCTTTCATTAATAGTTACAACTAATATCTGATTAGTGTCTCAGTATAGCCAGTAATGAGTTCTCCATCTTAATGCAGATGGAGTATTCCACTGAGTGATGGTGAAAGGGAGAGGAAAGGAGCCCTCTAATTACTGTGCTAATTGGGCATCCCGACATTGTCTTCACTGACCCATCTGTCCCCTCTTTGCCCGTGTAACTGTCCCCATACACTGGCACAGGCACATGTGTGATGTGCCAAGAGCACACAGCAAGCCCGAGGGAGAGGACCCAGTTCTGGTCCCTGAAAAAGAAATCAGCCCAAGCTGAATGATAGTAGGATGGACAGTCTCAGGAGGTACCATCTTCCTCCTTGGGCTAATGAGGGGCAATAAGTGACCACGGATGCACAGGGAAGGCAGAAGAAACACTGGATAGAGATGTGAATCAACAGCTGCTTTCATATGGAGTGTTTCATATAGTACAGTGATTTGTTTTCCAGTAGATTTTAATAATTTCCCCACTAGAGCGTGCTCTTTTCTTGTTCCCAGGAGTTATTGGGTGGCTTCTGGAGCACACAGCTCTCTTGTACCAGTGTGTTGTATCATAGGCTCAGAGCCTGTTCCCTCCTGATGCTGCTACTGCATTCACACATCTGTAAGGCTTAAGATTTATTTACTAGATCTATTTTGGTTTCTGGCTAAGGCCTCTCCGAGAGTTGAATGCAGGAGCCCACCGGCAATGAAAAATTAGGGGAACTCCAGGTGGGAGAAGTCCTGCAAGGCTTCACATCGCGAGGGTTTGCATCAGTGCTGTTATCTGTGCAGTTTTTCTTTTGTGCTTTGAGAGGCAACAACACGCCCAAAGATGTATTTGTTGTCTTTTGTACTGACCCTTTAGAAATGGTCGTCATTGCAAAAAAGGAAACTATTCTTCCCTTGAAACTTAATTCCCTGACCAGGGACAAATATTTGACACTCCTGGCTATGTGACAATGCTCAAATTTTTTTTAGTTGGGGATGTAAAGGCTTTAGTTATAGCAAACTAAAATGTTCTTTGTGGACCATAAAAGCAGGTCATTTGTTTCTAACAGGACTTGCCTGTTATGGTACCAATATAATCAATTTGTGTCGTTTGGGATTTTTTTGTTCTCAGCCACAGTAGTCAGATGTTAAATGAGAGGCAAATATATTGCAAAAAGCAATCAATGTTGCAAATTAATTAGCTGGGTTCGGTGAAACAGAAGTCCTATCTGGCTGCTGACTGCAAGCAGTGCAAGTGCTCACGCCTCAGCCATGCCCCAGAGCCAAGGCAGAGGGCAGCACCCCAAGGGAGCAGTGTGGCCTACTTGGCAGAGCACCAGGCAGGGACCCAGCGCTCCTGCCTCCTGCCTTGGGCTCTGTGATAGCTCTGCTGGGTGACCAAAACAGGTCCCATCATTGTCTGTTCACTGCAGGAGAAAACACAGCCATCCAGGGCACTCCCAGGGACAGCGTTGGCTGGGGCATTCTGGTATCACCCCTAATTCCCCTTCAAGGATATGGAGCTGTGTCCCATCCACCTTCTGGAAAAGATACACTTGTGACTAGCCCAGAAGACCCACAAAACAGACCGACCTGTTGCAGCACATCGGGATGCAGGATGACCCTTCATTGGAAGTTTTTAAAGTCGGGTTGGATGGGGCTTTGAGCAACCTGAGCTGGTGAGAGATGTCCCTGCCCCCTGCCCCTGGCAGAGAGGTTGGACTAGATGATCTTTAACGATCCCTTCCAACTCAAACCACTCTATGATTCTATGATTACAACCCAATACAAAACTCACCAGCCTGGCGTGCAGATGCTCTAGTCACTGCTGCCTTGTTCAGCTTTCATTTGCTTTCAGAGGTGTGGCAGCTCATCCTTACTTGTAGCAGGCAGCTCCTGAGTAGCAAATCCCAGAGCAGGCAGGGAAAGGATGTGCTGAGCTTTTGTAGTGGGACTTTTCCCTTCTGAGTGTATACCCCATTGAGAAGAATCCTGGCTTGGGTCCCCTGCTTTTAAGGCAGTTGGGATGTGTTATTGTGACTCCACTCACGTACACTTGCAAGAGTAAGGCTGTGTTGTTTGCCCAATGCTTCCGTCATGAAAACGGAAGGAGCAGTAAGGCTCAGCTCACCAATTCTAGACTCTGAATAACCCAAAATTAATTCCTGTGGCTACATCAAAACTGCTGATGTGTGGTCTCACCCACACTGCTGAGGACTAGTTCTCTCCAGCTGACTGACCATATCTGCAATGCTTAGCACTGAAACTTGCATCTTCTATATGTCTCAACTGCTGTATCTATGACCTCAGAAAGAATCATCAGTAAAACCTTATACATATTTTATGTAAATGTATGTGAAATAATGTTAGAATGCTGCATCAGCCCCACCAGAGTGCGATTTCTATGGCAAAAAGCTGAACGTTTATGTTGTGTTCCCTGAGGTGGCATCAAGGCACTGCTAGAGAGTGCAGAGTAATCTGGCAGCTGGCATTTAGCAGTATGCATGCTTCTGGGAGATCACCATACATAGAGATACATAAAAATAAAAATAGGATATAATAAAATACGCCAAGTAGCATACTTGTAACTGACGGCACAGGTGTACCACGGAGCATGTCTGTACAGCTGAAACTCTGTGTCTTAAAAATACTGGGTGGCTTTATCCATAGTGGCTGCTGGGAACAGTCCTTGGTTTGTGCTATGCCTCAGGCTGAGCCCGGGCATTCTCTGGGAGAGTATGAGATGCCATGGTCTAACACAATGCTGAGAGCACACTAATGACTGAAAAGTCTGGATGAACCCAGGCCACTGCTTGGTCCAAGTTAGTCCCTAGTCTGCATGTAGACCCTGTGCCTTGTCCCCTACAATAAGAGCAAGCAAAGTATTAAAAATGTTGAGAAGGACCATCTGGCTTTTATGTCCTTGCTCTTGTGTTAAGGAGAGATAAAAATGGCTGACACAAACTCATTTTAGTAGTAAAAAATGGTAATAGAAGCAGCAATGGACATATATGGCTTGGACATTAGGACGTTAGGATAAACTTCTTCCTCACTAGGAGGGTGAGAAGGTAACAGGTCAACCAGAGAAGTGATGGGACCTCTGTCACTGGAGGTTGTCAAGACTTGGATAGACAAAGCCATGGCTGGTCTGATCCAGCACTGGGGATTGCCACTTAGATTAGAGACCTTTAGACTCTAATCAGTCTCGCAGACCAGACAATGCTTCTAGGAAACTCTGGTGAACTGCAGATCTGTAACATTTTTCTGCTGATTTGCAAGGCTGGAACTGTATCTGGGCAGGTTGCCTGTCCAGGAGAGGAATGGCTCTGGTGAACCAGCTGCAATTGCAGAGTTTTGAATAGAAGACAGAAAGATTTCCTTAAAACTATCAGCAAAGAGTTCCTGGCATCCGGCTGTTTTGAGAGAGACTGCATTTTGCTGGAAGAACAGAAATGTTAACGTTCTTACAACAGCAAGGATTTGCCTCAAGTATGGTACAGCTTTATCTCTTTCAGGTGTTTGCTTCCTTTCATTACAGCCCCCTTCAGACCCTCCTCTCCTGTGCAATCATACAACACACCCAAACCAACCCCTAAACAAACCAAACTCATCAGCCCTGCAAACCTGCTTAGTGCAGAGATCGAGGCAGTACATTATTGATCAGCCGTCTTCTCAGTGGATGTACACCAGCTCCTCTTCCCAGAGGTCAAAGCAATCACATCAGTTACACCAGTCAGAAGGATTTTCCAGTATATCTTAGCAAAACCAATAAATTGCAATTTATTTTATATTTTATTTTATTTTATTTTATTTTATTTTATTTTATTTTATTTTATTCGTCATTGCCTGAACTCTCTCTGTTAATTTAACTTTCTGTTATGCTTGGGACGTATGGAAATGACATTTATAGGAATGTCATACCCTGGCATCTTTTCCATTCGACTCTTTGAACTTATCTTTTATCACACCTCTGTATATTGCTTAGTATGGGAGGGTCTGGGGACTGATCAGTTTTGATCTGTTCAAGTGTCCTTGGAAAATTAATCATTTCTGAAATCCCATTCCCTTTTGAATGATCCTTATCTGTGAAGGAAGAGTAGAGCAAGGCTGCTTTAAGCACAGGTTTCACAGATTTCACGCTACAATAAGTCATTCTTGCTCTGTAAATCAGGCATTAACCATTATCCAGACCATATTTCTAAATCTTACCTCAACTGAACTGTGCCGCGCTCACAGTTATAGATTCTTAGACCTGATATAACATGTGAAAACTTTGTTTTCAAAAAGCTCTCACCCTGCAACACAACCCTTTGTATTAAAAGTTTGTGTCAACAGCTCCACTGACATCAGTCTAAAGCTGCTTATGTGAAGTTGCTCTGATCCTGTGTTGGCCTGAATTCAATTTAGGACATGACACAGAGACTACTGAAGTCACTGGGAAATCCTTCCATTTTCTTCAGTGGGTTTGGATTAGCACTGAAGGCAATTTCTATGCCAGCAAACAGAGCAAGTCACGGACTTTCCCCTGGCATTGGTGCTACCAAACAGAGCACAGCTCACATCCAGCCAACTGGCTTCCTTTAGTCCCATGTACCAGGTCCAGCCTGGTGGGAATGTTCCCTGGGCAGTGCCATGCCTGGGCACAGTGCTGACTGTCCCAGGCCAGAGACGATTAAACAGAAGGGCCAACTGTGGGACAGGGATTTAGTCTGTGCTTTGTTTTGTTTGGAATGACCTGGGAGACCTCAAACCCAAATCCTGTCTATGCACTCCTGAGCAATGGGAAAAGCTACTCTGCAGCAGGCAGGTGAAGCCTCCCTTGTGTTTCTTGCCATCACCAGCACCATTCCTCCCCACAACACAGCAGGTGTTGGCCAGTGACTGTTAGCTTTGGCTCAGAGACAAGGTTTTGCATTTCTTCTTTTCTATACTAGCATGAGAGATGAAAATCAAAGCCCAAGTGTGTTTGCTTTTCCACTGAAGAGTTAGACTGGAACAATAGAAAGTGATTTATGCTGGAAAATAATTGTAGAAAGAAAAAGACACCACAGAGTCCCTACCAAAATGGGAACGTGCAAGTGAAGGGAGTTTACAGTACACGGATTAGTAAAGTAGCTGATCCAGTTTAGAAGATTGGTTGGTGTGGGGGTCTAGGTGCTGTACTAAAGGGCAGAAATGTCATTCCCTGCCTTCATTCACTCTTGTCTACAGAAAAGACTACTTCTCTCAGAAAATTGTCTGTTCTTTTCATAGCACATTTAGCTGTAATAAGACAGCCCTGAACTGGCCTGGGGAAGGGAGTGGGAGAGAGCTCAAGTCCCCCATCCTACACAAGACCCCCATCCTACCCAAGACCCCGTCCCCAATTAAATCCATGGCCAGTATCAGCCTGACCTCAGGAGGAGGTGACACGTCTACCATCCCCTTCCCATATCTTCTCTTCCCCATCATCTCCAGCATGGTCAGCTCAGGCTGGCAGACCTGCAAGCTGGCCTCGTCACTGACCTTGGCTAGAGAGGGGGTAGTGAACTGAAAGCTGGAAAACACCTTGCTCCATTGCTCACCCCTTGCTCCATGTAGTAGCCTCAGGAAAGGCTCTTGCTCATCAGTTTGTTATTGATCCACATCCCTTACAGCATTTGTAATTGCAGAGATGGGAGTTGCAATTAGAGCAGCGGGAACTGCATAACCTGTTACTCTGAGGTGGTGGTTACCAGAGGAGGCATGTCTCTCGCACGGGAGTGGGCAGAGGTGGTCCAGAGACCAAGTGGTCAGGAACAGGGTGCTCAGCACCTGATTTCCACTTTACAAATCATGCCTGGGCAGAGGCTGCCCCATTTTCCTCACTCCGTGCCTTGGCACATGGGTGTCCCACCTCATTTCTCATGGCCTGCACAGAACTGAGAGATCCTTTGAACTGCTAATGACAGACTGAGAGCCTGGAAGGCAGGACTGAGAATCTCTGACATTCGCATGGTATTTGGACAAGAAGACACTGCTAATACAAGAAGACCCTGCCCCACAGTGCACCTCACTAAGCCTGAGATAAGCTGGGCAGTCAGTGCGTCCTGCTGCTCTGTGCTGGATAAAAGCTAAAAAAACAGGTGTTAACCCCAAAGTCTTATTGAACAACAACAACAACAGCAATAACAACAAAAGATAAAAAAAAAAACACAACAACAACACTTTTTTTACAGAAGTTGGTAGGTCCCCAACCACTCTACCACCCTGAAGTTTATTTTTTACCCTTCCCATTCAAGCAGAGCCAGTACTGGTGCAAGATAGCAGGACTGTACTGTTGCAACCATTGCCAGGGAAGGAGTAGAAGTGAAAAAAAGAGAGAACAAAACCTGCCCCTTTCAGCAGCCAAGAGATATCAGATTGGATCCCCCGTTTTTTGTAACTTCACCCTGAATAGTAAGGATGGGGCTGTGCAGCCATCTGCACAACCATATCACTTGACTCAAGGGCAAACAGCAGTGTCCACTGCTTGTGAGGAACCCAACTCTTCTCTTTTTCCCCAGTAAGTGCATGCTTGTGCTAGCACTGCTCTGGCATGGCTGTCCCAAGCACCTACAGGGGCCAGCAATAACTAAACTGGAGTATGGTCACAAACATAATTAACAGATTGTGTTGTCCTACTTCTGGCACACAAACCTCTCCATCTCTTTTTGGTCTTGTCCCAGAAGGGTAAACAAAGACACGTGACATATGCATAGCCTCGTTTATCCTGTCTCTGACCTGCATTTTGGTCCCAGTTCTAGTCTCTTCTCTGGTAAAAGCTAATGAAATTCCAACATGTGCTTTTTCTGATTTCCCCCCCATACCCCTGCTCCAATTTCTGAGGTGTCCTGAAAATAATTCTGTTAGCAGGAAAATAAACAGGACATTATTCTTGATGGCTTTCAATTGTATTTTCTCTTTCCCTGATGTCAGCCCCTGGCAGAGGGGGGAGGGGGGGGGGCGGGAAAGAGGAACTCAGGGCCATCAGAGAAGCTTTTCTGGCACGGAGGAGCAACCTATGTGCTGCCAAACTCTTCACTATTGTTCAGCATGCACCCTGCTGTTTGCCTGGAACCGGAATAATAGAGCCTTACTGTGAAACTCTTTAAGAAAAAAATTAAAGTCGAGCACAGCAAAGGCAGGTCAAGCAGCAGAATAAGCCAGTCCCAGTAAAAGGGCATTTTTGCCTTCTGTGACAGCTAACAGCGATGAACAAGGATGGGTATTTTTTAATGGCTGTTGTTTTTGGCTTAGTAATAAGAAGTATTAATAAAGACTGAGCAGAAGTAAGACAAAGCCCAAATCAGTCTTGGATCCTTTCAGACTTCGTTCACAGGGCAGCCTTTACCCCTGGAGACACAGGCGGGGCTCCCTAGTGGCCCATGTCCCTGGTGACCACAGGTACCCTCTTGGGCTCAGTTCACCACCGTCCATCTTCTGTTTGTAGTCTGTGGGGTCCTGGCTGCCACCAGCACTGGGTGTCCTGCTCATCTAGCAAGCCTGTTTACCCACAGTGACAGAACTGAGAGCTTCTGCTCATTTCTTCATTTTTTTCTCCTGTGAGCAAAGCAAAGATTGGGGCACTGCAGAATCAGTTCCTTGCCAGAGCAACTTTGCTTAAGTGCATGCCATATTAGTTAAAAACAGATTATTAAGCTTTAGAAGGACTTCCCCTGCACCATAGGGCAGAGCTGTCCCACTGCACTCACATCACATCTTCAGGGGGCTCCTCACAATCCTGCAAGAGCTCAAGACACACCAGCTAACCGTTATATGGGAGAACCAGCTTGTGAGGCTGCTCAGCCGAACCCCCAGTTGCAGTGAATATCACCACCTCTCTTCTCAGCCTTTTCTGCAGATGGCAACCAGCATGTTCTCAGTTAAACCAAGTGACAGGCTGCAATAACAAGTGATGTCAAGAACGACAGTGAGGGATAGATACTGATCAAGACTGGCACTCCAGACTGGATGGAGCTGGTCAGGTGCAGGAGGGTAAGCAAGCCACTCCAGATGGAAGAACCAGGAGACATCTGAAATCACCCTTTGTCTTTCCTGCTCACAGATGAGTATCAGCCTGTTTTGCATCCTGCCAAGCATACTGTATTGCTTTCACTGTGTGTCTTTGCTCCTGAAATGTCTGAGTCTCCCTCTTCCTTTCCAGCCCAGGCTTTAACCTAGACTATAAGCCTGGCCATAGCGTGTCGGATCAAATGCTCAGATGTCCTGGTATCCCTTCTATAATTAATGGCCTGGAGTAGATATTTCAGGAGCAAGTTTATTCCTCGTCTTTCGACTTCTGGCAGTCGACACACAGAGGAGGAGGTTGTATTTCAATCTGTCCTGTCCTACATGTATTCTCTCAGTAACTTTTTGACCATCTATACTCCAGCGTCCCAGGCATTGAAACAGGTCTGCCTTCCTCCCATCAGTAGAGGGCAGTGCTGACTTCATTGTCCCAGCGCAGGGACGTGTGTAGCAAGAAGAGATAAAGTGTAATAGTTGTTATTAAATGTTGAGGCCTTTTTGGCACAGCTCTGTGCTTTGGTCTCCTAGTAAACCAACTTAAGTTCTGCTCAGGTTACAAAAGCCAGGAGTTAATCAGTAACTCAGATGTTTATCACCCACACGTTTAACTATTTATTCCTCCCTCGTAGTAGCAGATAATGGTTGTTTTTTTTTTTTTTTTTTTAAAATCTCCACTTAATGGGTAACTATTGGGAAGGAGATTAAATACACCAGTTCTTCCAACATATTGGGACTTTCCATGGTGGCCATTTTGATGGTAAGTAGCTGTATCCCAAGTTCATTGACACAGAAATGAAAATCCAAGTGTTTCGGCAGGGGGGAAGCTAGCCCCTTAGACCAGTTCCTCCTACAGCATCATCTGGCAAGTTCCCAGCTTCACTGCTGTTCTGCAGGCTCATTTGTTGGTGTATGCCCCAGCATGATTTACCCTTCGTATATTCTCTCAACTTTTACTGTCTTTTCCTTTCTACCTGTCTTCATCGAACCATAGAAGAATCTGAAGCAGAAGGGATCTTCTGAGTTTACTTAGTCCATGGATATATCTTCCCTCTGCTCTATCCCAGTGCTTCCGTCTACTGGGAGAGGAGCAAGGAAGTGAATAAATTTTGTTGTGCAGTGCACTTTGGATTAGGTACTTTCGGTAGAGGAGGACTCAGGACTGCTGTTCCCAGTTTTGCCATTGCTACCTGTGGGAATGTGGGCAAGTCAACAACTGCCTGTTCATGTGTAACCTGAAGCAATGCGCCTGCCTCTGAGCACTGCAATGGTCAATCAGCTGAGCATGAACTGCTGTGACATCTATAAGAGAGTGTTGTTAAAGCAATATAAAGTATTACTCTCTTATGCAATTCTTCCTGTATAAGGGATGTGCTGATCTCTCTGTGCCCTTTCCCACCTTCTCCCTCTGATTCCTTCTTCTGTTCCATTTCTCCTTGTCCCCACTGTGTTCAGTTGCGTGTGTGTGTGTGTGTGTGTGTGTGTGTGTGTGTGTGTGTGTGTGTTCAAAATACAGCTCTTAAAATGACTGTTCTAAAAGTTCATGGTGTCAAAGCTTTGTACATATTCATAAGACACTCTTCTCGCTACCGATAATGACATGCTTTCTGAGGTTTAACTCCTCTTTGCCCAGCAGAAACCCTACAGCTGCTCTCTTTAATTCACTTCCATCTTCCCAGTCAGGGCTTGCTTTGCCCCCAAAGCTCCACTAACCCACATCACCTCCAACAGAGAAGTAGGCTGTGAAGATGGGCATACTTAAAGCAAAAGCCAGGGGCATAAAAGTAAATGAGAGCAGGAATACTTCTGCAGTCTTTATTCCTGGGGATGTTGGCTGAGTCTGAAAGCATGCAGCTGGAAGCCAACAGCCCAGGCAGAGTTTAAAGGAGTGGTACCACGAAAGGAAGGATGGATTGATGGATATATTCTTCCTGTAAACTAAAAATGTCTGACCACAGACAGCCAGAAACAACAAACCTGGAACTCCACAGGACAAACTTTGTGGTTGCTTTTGAGAGAAGAGACTCTTTTGACCTGGCAATGTTGTTATTAACTTTTTGCTTCTTGGCATTGATTCTGAATTTCTCCTCTATCTTTCTAGCCTATGTTGAACACTAATTAAAACCACCTATCACAAAAACAGTCCCCGGTTCATAGTACTATTTATTAAGTTCGTTAATGAGATAAGAGGGAAAAATATGTTTATGTTGTCAATTTTTCATTAACACTGTCAGTTTTATGCAGTCAGCCTTGCCAGCTGCCTAGATGAGGAAGGCAAAGGTAGAAGGTAAACAAGAGGGAGAGATCTCATAAAAAAAAAAAAAGGGAGGGATTAGTGATTTTGCATTTGACATTTGCTGGAGGTATAGTAGTAATTTGGTCACAGAAAACAGAGAAATAAAGAATGAGCAGGGCTCAGTGCTCTGCATCATGAACAGAAACGCTCCACAGAATATGCCCAGAAAACCTGTGACTGCAATGAGAGGCTGACGGTGTTGCATGGCTTGGTCCTCCTTAGCCTGCCTCATTCTGAGCACCCAAATGCCATGCAAAGCCGTCTGTTAGGTGGAAGAGCTTTGGTCTTTGAAAAAAAACAAGCTTCATGTGAAAGCCAAAGTCATCCCTGGATGCCAAGTTTTTTCCGCTCTTTCTGTAAGGAATCAGGGGATCACAGGAACCAGTCTTCTGCAGGAGCAAAGTGCATGACTATAAAATACTTAATTCTCTGCTGAGACATCGTCCAGATGTAAATCCTGCATGAGCTCTCCAAAGTGTTAAACACTAAACTGTCTGCTACCTCTTTCATCACATATTTACCAGCAGATTTGAATTTCCTGTGGTAAGAGATAACCGTGAGTGTCTGCACATTTATCTCAGTGCAGTATTTCATATGCTTTTTGACAGCACCACAAAGTTTCTTATATAGCTGTACATTTTCTAATTATATACCCAAATGACACCTCTCTGAATGGAGGCATCCAGGTTTGAATCAGCAATTACCTGCTTGTTCGCATGTGCCCAAAAACATCCTGGAAGGCAGATCCGTTGCTTTACCACGGTGCTGCAGTGCAGGTGACTGCCTGCTACTTTGGGCCAGTCGCTGGCAAGGGAGGCATGGGAAATGCCAGACAGGACCAAAGGCCAGGAAGCACCCCTGGTAGTGCGACGTGAGGTAGTACACTGACCAGTTTGGGTCAGTCACCTCACTCCTGTGACAACAGAAGCATTTGTCATTTCGTAGCAGAAACTGAGGCTCTTGGGAAGTCACTGGTGCCTGCCTGCAGCCCTGGCATGGAGTGTTTGCAGCCCGCTAACCAAGTGGCTGCTGCTGCTGGTTGTTTGACTGTGGAGGTTCACAGGTCTGTTCCCCTTGTCCAAGCTGGAGCTTGCTGCAAGAAAATCTGCAGAGCACGTGAACAGAGGGAGATTGTGCATGAGCTGTGCCTGCAGCACTGCAGATCACTCGCTCCCCGGGGACCTAGGTGGAGGAGGGGAGGCTGAACTTCTGTGCTGGGATGGTGGAGAACTGATCTCCCATGCTCCTTTCCCATGGTGAAACCTGCAGGAGAAAATGAGAGGAGCAGGGGAGATTGAGAGAACCTAGCCTGAGGACACAGAGAAACTCCAGGCTGCAACTGTGAGAACCCTCCAGGTACCCAGACCCCAGCCATGTAGCATCAGCCTTCCTGACAGCTGGGAGAGGACAGTGGTACGACCACCAAAATGTTGCCCTATTCACTGACCATTAACAAGCTACTAACACCTTTTTACAGGTCTATGTACATTCGGCTAGTCCTTGTGCAATTGATTCATCTTTTCTCCTCAATTGCTGATACGTCATTGTTTCTGGTGAGTACCTTCAGTCAAGTGACCACAGGTGAGATAAGCACATATAGACTGACACAGGTTAGAAAAAACTTCCTTTGGAGGCAGTGGTATTCCTTTCACTGTGTTACAGTGACCTGGAGGATGCTGTTAGCAGAGATAGGAGAGTGGCTGGATGGATGTAACAGCCAAAGGCCAAGACAGTGTACTACCTGTGTCTTAGGACCCAATTACCAAATAGATGTCCTTCCATTATAACCCATTCTGAAATCCTCTGGTAAGTGGTGTTTATGGCAAAACCAGGTGTTATGGGCACATATTACCTGCAAATCAGGAAAGATAATTTGGTGTGTTTGGGAAGTTTTGCTTCATACCTTTCCTTACCTGAAAACAGGTACTATTTCCATCTCCATTTCAAGAAAATGCATTCTCTTACAGGAACAACGAAGGTAAATAATAATAATAACAACAACAATAATAATAATAATAATAATAATAATAATAATAAATTGTTTTGTGGAAACAAATCACACCCAGACCTATAGTCAATATATTTGGGCAGAAAAACAGAAAAACCTTTTATGGTCTGAGATTTTAATTCTCCAGAACAACCAAGAAGGAAAGAGGGAGGATGAAAGAGAGCAGTACATCAGAGACAATGACATGTTCAGAGCAGATGCAGGCAGAAACAGGCCAGGCAGCATTGTTCTTCTTTTAGCACTGATCACATGAAAGGTGTGTGTCCCAGGAATGAGTATCGCCCACTCCAGTGAGCCATGATGAACGTGCTTGCAGGGAAATGCACTGATTTTAGAGAATCAGTTGCTGATTCACCACTGAGATTTTTTATTTGGTTAAAATTTTACTTTATTTTCCTAGCACTACACAGCTCAGCCTGGAGCTCACCAACCATAGCAAGGTTTATAATCTGTTAACGTTCAACTTTGCCTGCAATTTTCTCTGTGTTTCCTATCCTGAGCTACTAATTATTGCTTTATTTCTGGAGAGTTGAAACCAGACACAGGGAGATCTGGTCAACCAGGCCTTTCAAGTTTCGAGTTCTTGCTAATGCCAGACACAGAAGTAGAACTTCCGAACTGTGCATTTACACCTCCAAGGACGGTACCAGGAGTCCAAGAGCTGGAGTCTGGAGATGACTGCTCCTGAAAACCATGTGAAGGGTATTTCTAGGTCGAATTTTTGTCTTCTTCCACAGATCCAAGACATCCCCAAGCCTCAGTTTAGTTTAAGCCAAAGTGAATTCTCAGCAGAAACTCAGGATTAGCTTTGCTTTGGACTCTATGTACACTTGCAAAATCCTAATACAGTCTTAGTATTTGCACATACGTTGTCTCCTGGGCCTAGTGCAGATCCCAGATTCACTATAGTTTTTACCATCATTCCCATTCTGGGAGGTGTGCGGGGGGGGATGCCACACACATGCACACACTTGCACGTGCACCAACACACAGGACTTTCACACCAGGTTTCTCAAGTCATTGTTTCTCCTTTCGTACTAGTATGAGGAAAACCACAAACTTAGACCCAAAGGATATCCAGAACTGGGGGCTTCAAGTCACATCCTCCACGGCAATTCTCTGAATTCCCAGGTGCCTTTCGCCTTCTCTAATATTAGTCTGTCTTCCTGATAAACAACATCTGTCTCTTTCCCCTCGTGATAAGTGGTTCCCATGAGTCTCTGTAGGTCCTTTATTCCTTCTGTTTCAAAACTCCCTGTACTTTCTTGAACTTCTGTGGGAGATCTTTCACCCTCAGCATGTGTGTGTAGGAAAATACATGTTAACATGTTATCACTTCACACTACCTCGTGTGTGGGTAGAATGAAGTCATCATGTTTGATGACTCACCTTGCTCCTCTAGCCAAGATGAGACACACTTTGGTCATCAGGGGTGGCTATGCAGAACAATGTTGATTTATACATCAGCTTCCTCATACCAGAACTATGTCTATAATCTATGTGGTGCAAATGCATTGATGCCCAGAACAGCACACGGCTACTCAGAGCTAAGAGATTAAGAGAGTTCAGATTATTCAAGCCATAAACTCTCTTAAGTCACTTGTGAAAATCCCTTCTCTGAAGTCTGCAGGTCTGAGGTCAAATGAGAGGGAAAAAAAAAAAAAAGTTTGAGTACATGACAAAAGAAAACAGAGGTGATGATCTTCTTAAGGAAATGAGTGTGGACTGGGATATAGGCCTGTTAACCACAGGTGCTAATAACAAACAGAGGGTACCACCCTTCGCATATGGACAGTAATACCATCTTCTCTTTTGTTATAATTTATGATATCCAAAAATGAAAGAAAAACTTGTATTGAATTGTCTAAACATTCTTGCTCTTTGAAGCTAAGTGTGAACATGCCCAGGATTTGAATGGGAAATCCCTACTGTGGGTTCACACCAAAGAATCATGGTTGATCACTCGGTAGAAAAACAGTTGAGCAAAACTGAATAAGCTGAAATGTTCTGAGTGGCACCATCTTCACAGATTAGATCAGCAAATAGATGATAAGAGTGAGGGAAAACATGAAACCTCAACCCAGACAATGCTTCCTGACGGATGTTAACTAGGAGGAGGATCTTACTTTAGCAGCAGTGAGAGTGAGTATGGTAGAAAAGAGGAGTAAGGGATTTCTGAAGAGCTGAGGAATTAGTAAAATGTCATAGACCTGATTTTAGAAGGATTGGGGCTCTCTGAGTTTGGGATGGATCATCTGTGATTCTCTATACCAAGAAAATATGTCATTTGCTTCTCCAAATCTTGTATATGCTTCTTCTCCAAAGAGAGCATAACAAAATTATTGACACTCTGGACATGGAGGAGGAGGACGTGTTTGTTCTCACATCTCCAACTCTATTACTTCGTATGCTGAAAGGAAGACAGAGGTTTTCTGTATGAAACTAATGTTATTACCACTCTGGCCTGCACTAAAAAATTTTTTTCTACTGAAATGCAGAGGTTTTGTGTGAGTTGGGATGGGAAGTGTTCACCATGTGACATGTCTGCTTGAGTGACTGGATGTTACCGTTAGTCAGAAACAACATAAAACTGAATAATTGCCAGTGGAGCCCAGATTGAAGCCCAGGTTTCTTCTTTGTTGTAGAAGTGACCAAACACATAGCTATAGCAACAAACCCATTGAGAAAGAGCTAAACGCAGTAAAACCTAGGATAAAGAATTGCATTAATTCAACTATCAGCATAAAATTCAGTGAGCACAACTCTGTTTTGACAACTGATGCTTGAGGGGCTTATTAGTTGCCAAGTGGTTTCTTTCCTTTTGTTTCTCTCCATTTGCTTTCCCTCCAGTTTGTTTCTTGACTAAAGCATTGCAGGGCCCAGCTCAGATCAGCTCCCGGACCAGACAAATCCTGCCAATGGCTGCATGTTAGTGTAACAGCAGCTGCGGTGGAAGCTGGGGTCAGAAAAGTCACTGTTACACAGGAGTCTTATTTATCTTAAACACACAAGTAGTTTCTGTCTAAATAATGTCTGAAAAAGGTTTATTGGAGAAGAAATGCGCTTATCTGGGTTCTGGAGAGCATTGCTCTGAGTCAGCATTTACAGCCCTGCTTCTGGATGCCAATTTTTCCCAAGACAGATGCAGACAATAGCCCCTAGCTCCTAAAAAAAGTACTTTGCAAACTCCTTCTCTGTCTCTCCTCCAAAACATCCTTCCAAGAGCACATAGGAAGATCTTTCAGAAAATATCTAGCTGAGGTGTCTTTAATATATTCCATATTTCACTGACATGCATATGAGAAATATAGTCTTCATCCACAGCAGAATTCAGGAAATATTAGGATGCAAAATCTATACACGTAGAGTGGGATTCTTTAAAGGACCTATGAATATGGAGGAACAGATGCTTCAGGGAATTATCATATGAATCCGTGGCATGCACAATACCATACAAAAAAAATGCTATTTATGATGATTATGTCATTTTTGTGGAAACAAAATCTGCAGCAAAAGGACTAGAAGAGTGCAATTCAAATTCTTCAGAAATGCAAAGCTTCCTCAGTGTTAGTTGTTAGAAGCCTGACCTTTTTGCAGAGTAAATATTCCCTAGGAGGAGAAAAGATACAAAATATGGCCCCAAGTCTCTCAGTTTGCATTGAGAGTCCCAACGAGGATTAATTATTGTTCCTGCAAATTGGATTTCAGTGACAGAGAAATGTTTAACACTCAGTGCTGTAGATTACCTGTGCTAGATGTTATCTAGCAAATAAATCTTGTGAGTTTTCTGGCAGCCATGCTCTTTTCATCACTCCTAAGAGCTTCACCCAAAAAACATGAAAAGCTGTGTCAGGAGAAGAAGAAATCCTTCTTCCCCACCCTGCTCTAAGGGTTTGCCTTGCATTCAGGCTCTCATGAGTCTGTCACGTCTCCATCCTGCTCAGCACCACGTGCTGTGGGTGCTGAGTGGAGCTGGGCAGGTCCTACCATCCCATGGAGCATCCTACCGAGCTCACCTGTGACTGGACAAGTCACCTCTATGGACACTGAGCAGTGCATTGAAAATGGTGCAGTGATAAGGAATGCTGCCCTTTCGCGCTCCTTGTCAAAACTCCAAGAGACTTCAAGAGCATTTGGCTCTCTGTAGTGAGGCAAGAATGCAGTACCTTATCTAGCTTCCTGTGAAGTATACAGCAAGAAGGCAAATTCCTAGAAGATGTTTCAAAACCTAGTTTCAAGTGTATAGTTTCCCATCAGACCTTACAGGATTTATTTGCCGAGAGCAATCCTTTGCAGTCAGTGCGACGTTTTCTTCAGGCTCCAATGCCTTGGCCCTCCCACCCAGGGACTCTGTCTCAGGTATTTTCCTCTTAAGAGCAGGATGGGTCTCACTTGCTGAGGGCTGGGCTATTCCCTGCAGGATGCCTTCAGACTGAATCCCAAGTGCATTCCTGAAATACTTGTTGGGTGGATCAAACTTATTCGGGGTCTGTCCTGCTTGAATATTTAAAGGATTCCAGAGTTATCTGGTATATCTGATGCGGCACTGGCCTATGCTCTCCTCTCATACCTTATCTTCCTACTCTGCGAGCAGCCAGAAAATGCTGGTGCTGCTACATTACCGAGGGTTTTGCCTCCCTCCAGTGACTGCTCCCCAGGGTGAGATGTGTCCGCTAACATAGACTCCTAACACAGCTCACCACATGCAGTCTGCCAAGGTTTTGTTAGCCAAGTCTCTTCCCCACAAGGATGTGGTATTTAATATTAATTTTGCTCATTAATAATCAGTTAATATTAATAATCCCTTTCTTTGCAGTGTATAGGAGAAATAGTCCTTTTGGGTGGATGGTGGGGGAGAGGGGAGTTTGTGGGTGTGCACACTCTGGGAAGCTTGCGCATACTTGGCACCTGCAGCAGACTTGAGGTACCACGTGGTTGTGTTTACAGCCTGTTAGTAATCTTCTGGGCAAACTTTACCTTTCAAGGGAAAAGTCAGATGCAAATAAATTCAAAATGTATCTTAGGAGAGGGTGATTAAAGAATTTTGTCATTTCAGACCAGTGTNTTTTTGTTTTGCTTTTCCAATTTAAAAAAAAAATCAGAATTCCCAGATCCAAATGACCTTCGTTATTGTAATTCAGAGTTACCTGTTGGATCTTGGGTTGTTTTGTGCAATATCTGGGCTGGAAGCAACCTTCAAAGATCATGAAACCCAGGTCTCCAGGAGCTCCAGGGCCCTTTTCCTTCTCTGGATTTTGGTCAATGTCTTGGCACTGAAACTTCAGCAGAGGCTATCTGAGCTGGGGGACCTCTGTTAGAAACTGTGTCAGAAGGGAGAGGAAGAGAAACATTTTGCATCCTGTTAGTGCTGAAAGAGTGAATGGGCAATTAGCGTGGAGCTGGAGGAGGACTGACACTGGTGTCACGGAGAGGTCCTGTCCCAGCCTGCCCTGCCCTGTGGAGCAGACATCTTTGGGAAGAAGGGTGAGTATGGGGTGAGGGATGGCGGGAAAGGGCAGGCAGGACAGGGATCAGTAAACAGAGAAGATCAACCTTGCATTTGTGTTTGAAGGATACTGGAACAAAAAATTAGACTGTGAGACAAGGAGCGTAAGGAGAGATGGCCTTTATCAGATTAGTTGACATAGCTGCAATAGGCAGAAGGCACTTCTGGACTGCAAACCCTTCTCCAGGCTACTGGCATGCCTAGAGGTAGGTATGGTTTACCCATCTGCAGCAGGTGGAAATATTTCCTCTTCCTAAAGACTTTATCTCACTCATATTCAAAGACCTCCATGGATGTCACTTCTGGAATGACACTGACATTTGTAGCTACCAAAACCTGTAAGAGCACTTTCCGTACCTAACAATGAACACTGCAGCTTGGCTACACATGAAGTGTTCAGCTGGTGCGTTTGCTTCCCATATTCTGTTTTCATTATTTATTTATTTATTTGTCTCCAAACTCTGAAATATGCCTGAAAAATCAAATGGCAGGGGAGCACTTTGAAACATAAAGCATCTTT
Organism: Chauna torquata; assembly: GCA_013399475.1. Taxonomy (NCBI): domain Eukaryota; kingdom Metazoa; phylum Chordata; class Aves; order Anseriformes; family Anhimidae; genus Chauna; species Chauna torquata. The sequence continues at coordinate 29,838 of VXAL01015056.1, read as the reverse complement.
CTGGTCCTGTGCCTTTGTGGTAAACAAGGCAAAAGGGGTAATCCTCTGGAACCCAGGGATGACCTGTCTGTCTGTCAGTACCAATGATAATTCCTCTTTTGCAGAAATACAAAACCTGAAAGATATCTGCAGCCGCAGCATTGCTGTCCCAGCTTCAGGGGTGTTTTTAAGACGCAATCAAACAATCAGTCCAGTAAGTAGATCTTGTGACTTGCTTTCTCCCACTCACACTTACCAGAGCCAACAGAAGACATAATAACGTTCATTGTTTTGGTTAAAAATAACATGGGGGAAGTAATATTTCCCCTTAAAATGAGTCAGCCTGAGGCAGCTTTCTTTAAAGAATGGTGAATCCTGTTACAGGACATTTCAGCTTCTGAGAAATGCCAGTGCAAGATCTCCACAAATGTGTGTCAACTCCCAGCAGGCCTGTCAGCAAAGGTCAGTCGACAGACCAAGCATCTTCCTAGGGTTTCAAAATGCTAGTGTCCTTCAGGAAGGGTTGACTTTGGTTACACCCTGACAGTCTGAACAGGATGACGGAGCCCCTCTAGGCAGTGCTGTCCCAGTAGACAGTGCAGTTAAACAGTGTAGTTGAGTAAGCAGTGGGGGCATTAGGCTACAGGCTGATATTTATTTGCCCTGTGGCAGGGACACAGACCAATGTGGACCTGGCATGTGCTCAGGCTGGAGAATATTTGACCTCTTTTCCTCCCTTCTCCCTTCCCAGCTCAGGTCCTTGGGTGACAGGGCCAAGTTCCAGCACCAGTGGCTGAGTTCTAGTATTTTGAAATCCAAATCCAAACTAGTTTTTTTTTTTTTTTGCTATCTTGTTCATCCTGCTCAGTGTTGTGGTTGCACAACTGTGTGTGTTTCAGCACTGCTTCAGCACTGAGCAACGTGCTCCCTGCATACAGCTCTGTGCAGTAAGCTGGGGTGGTTACTATTATGGCCACTATTAAAACACAAAGGAGAGATAAAGACATATGTTTCAAAGAGAAAAAGCAACAGGATGGCAGATGCACACAAGTGATAGAGTAGTTATCACATGTTTCTGGATAGGACTTCTTATCTGAAGTCAAATTTTCATGTTTACATTTTGAACTCTCATAAATGCCTGCTGAGCAGAAAGCAAAGTACAATAAAGCAGTACTTAACTTCAGGATGGCGTTGACCAAGCTTTGTCATATCGCTGGGTAAATTGCATCGAGTGTGCACAACAGCTCGCTTAGCACAGTAATCTATTACAAGTGATAATGAGAATTTAATCAATAACTGATTTCCAGGGAGGGCTCAGCAGACACCACAAACCACCACTGATCTTTGCTCAAGATCTGACTGGTCTGAATAAACATATGCAAGGAAGTGAGTCCAAGAGTGATAGTAGACAAAGTCTCCTGAACAACTGCAGAAACAAGAGTTTGTCTCCTGGTTGGTATCAAGGCAGAAGCTCTATTTTTGGAGCTGTACAAGTTGAAATCAGCAGACATTGGTCTCAAAAGGAGGATGCTCAAGTTTGTGGTTAGCTTTGTCTCCTTCGCAAGTTCAGTCATGATCTCAGTCAACTCCTATTCCTTTTGCACAGGTGTTTTGAGATAAGGTTGCAAACCAGCACCTTGAGAAACTTTCCTTCCTTAGGAGTAGATCTGAGTTTCACCAATTCTGTTGATTTTCATCATTGGTGCAGGCCTCGTTCCTTGTTTCTTTTGTATAGTATTTTTTTTCTATAACTCACCACTCTCCCCATGCTGCTACTCCAAGCAGTGCTCACCATAAACATATAACGTTTATTCTGTCTCCCTTTTCAGCATGATGCAGTGGAAGGAGCATCAGTCTGCCATCAAGGAGGCATGGGGAGCTGTTGCAAGCAGCTTGAAGATGTAACCATATGTGAAAAACCCACTGGTTCTGAAGATGGACTATGGATTCAAAATGATGAGTGGAGCAACCAGAAAGGAGCGGAGAGATACTGGAGAGCCCTCCCTGCCATCTGTACCCTGGAACCCTCTGCACCATGGGCTTTTCTAGGCTCTGCCATCACAAAAATAAACAAGTGAAAAACTGTTTAGTCTTACAAATCTCAAAATAAAAGGAACCTCATATATGAGACCCTTTCTCCCCCCAAATATGTATACTTCCATAATGCTGAACTGATTCCTTCGTTTCTTTACCTTGTATTAAAAAAATGGGCGAGGTTTTATGTAAAGGACTTGTTGCATAAACTCCAGTGACTCACCATCTTGGTGAACACTGCATTCCCAAATACTAGCCTCCAACACCCAGTATCCTGGTAAGCTGAATTAAATAATTTGCAACGATATCTTGCTACTACATTTAAAACATTTCTTGCATAACTGACTCTTTCAGTGGGATCTTTACTTTGGAAAAGAAGACAGATCTATACATATATTCAATTGAGAGGTTGTAACATGTTGCTACTAGTTTTACTTGAGAGGTTTGGCCAAATGTGGGGTGCACTCAATCACATTGAGTGTGAACAGAGTAAGAGGAGTCAGAAAAGAAGGGGTGCAGACCCACATTTGCATTTCCAGCCCAACACTGCCCAAAAGCAGTCTGTCTCCTGGTTTTTCTTAGAGCTCCTGTTTGGATCTTTAGAGCTGCTTCTCTTTTGTCTTCTCCAGACTTTTCTTTTTCTCTCACACAGCAAAGCCAGCAGAACACCCAGGCACCTTTACCCTGTGCTGTACACATGCCAGCCGTTCAGATGGAGGTCCCCTTTTCAGTTATCTGATGCCATAGGACAGAATAGCCCTTACACGACTGCCTTGTTTTGATTTGCAAATCCGTATGGAAGATGGTCAGCTCTCAGGTTGTTGGGAGCAAAAGGGGGACACATAAGCAAGGCTGATTGTTATTTTCCAAACCCTTTTATTTCAGGTAATATTTCTGGCCTTGAAAAGACACTGGCAATGGCACCGATATGGCCTCAAGGGCTGGGAAGGACCCCCCCACACCTGCTCTCCTCTAGGAATACAACTGTGTCTTATCGGTATCTCAAATGAGCGCTGCCCAGCCCATAACACTACAAATTATCTGACAAATAGGGCCAAATCTTGCTCAGTTCAAACACAGCATAACTCCTTATGTGAGCAGGAGTCCCCCATCAGCAGCGAGGTCATTACTGAAGCTATTTAAACACTTGTCACTCCCTTCCCTCCCCCTCCTCCTCCTCTTGCCTGCCTCTCCACTCCCCAAACCAAACAATTTCCCCTTTCCCATGCTATATTAAGATCCTACGCAGAAAATCCAATACATTATCCCCAGGATTAAGCAGCATTAGACGAGCATATTAACACGTCGTTGCTGTGTTTATATCAGTGGCACATTTATTCTCCGCAGGCACTAAATGTTCTTGGCGATTCCCTGTGCAGGGAAGGTGGATAACATTCCAAAGCCATGTATTTAGAGGCTGTGGCACTGTTTAACTACAGATATATTAAGGAATTTGCCTCAGGAATGTAAACAGATCCAGAAGGTTTTGTAAGCCAAGGCAATTAATTTTGAGAGTTGTCTTGCATGCACACACGTGTACACACACATACCTGCTCACGCCCCTCTACCTGTACCCCTACATAAATATACGTCAAAACCAACATTTCTAGTGCACTAATAACAGTAAATGCTTCTGCCACAGAGACAAAAACTTCGTACTTATTTGGGGTGGAGTAGGAGGTCATTCACTGGTCAGACAAGGATGTATGCATTTCATGACACAATACTAAGGGCTGACCTGGGTTTAGTTCCAGTGCATCAAAATTGTACATAAAATATATCTCTGAGGATGTTAATATGGTTAAATAAATTTACCAGAAATAAGAACAGGTTGACCTCAGGAAAAGAAAAATAAAATCTAATCTTGTCAGCCGTTTATTGGAGCCTTGGGTCATCTTAATCTTCCAGAGCAATTTGTTCACTCCCTATAATTTTGTGCAGCTCTCAGCCACTCAAATGAAATGTTTTTACATGGTCTGGTCAGTCAATTCTAGCCTTAAGCTCTTCCGTACTCGCCTTTTAGGTGACTGGATTGTTTCAAGGATACATTCAAAACACCGCAGCCAAAATTTTTGCAAGACACTTTTACAAAATGGATCAAGGCTTATAAACCAGGACTTCGGTAACTGGAGAAGTTCAATAATGCCTGATCACCACCCTGTCAAGCAGTCTGCTGCTCAGCTTCTGCACGTGCACTCAGCTGCCCTGCCCAAGCAGTTACCTACTCTCCTATGTTCAGCCACGGTCTTGAAACTACATTGGGCACCAGTTCAGTGTCCTGAGGATTCTGCTCTAGCTACTGCCAGGCTAGGTCTTCATCTTCCTGGAAAAATCAGGCCCCTCTTAAAATCAAAGTATGGTCACTTTCTTTAAAAAGTGACTATTGGTGCTCTTCATGTCAGTCTTTTGCATAATATTCTGTAGTTAAAGCATTTGCCCAAGAAGGCTCACAAGTCCCAGCTGAGGTTTGACCTTGAATGGTACAAACCAGCAAATTCCAAGATGGCATAGGATAAGACACCAAGCCAGAGCCTTAATGTCAAAGTTCAGAGTACTGGAGCATGTCTAACTCCAGTGTGGTTGCAGAACTCCAACAGAAGAGATTACTCAGTGTTCTAGTCAAAATGTAAAGACGACTTCCTCCAAGAACGTGACATAGAATTGCTCTATTGAAATAAAGAGCCAAAATAATTACGTATAGTTCATTTACATATAGATCCATGATTTCAGTTCGTGTTTATCTTAAATTTCAGTCTGGTCATCTGAATTCTTACTGTGTTTTAATATTACTCTTCTTCTCTAGTGGACTAGGAAACTGACCATGTTTAATATACTTTAAATGAAACAAATTGGCTATTAAAACAAAACATACACAAGAGGCAAAACTACTGTAAAAAAAAAAAATTTTTGTTGATAAGAATTGTTTGAAGGCCGTTCCTAAAACATTACACATCACAAATTATCAAGCTGTCATTCTTTCTTGTTCAAATTTGTTCATCCTGTTAAAAGTATTGTTAAGAAAGTTCTTGTTAATTTACAAACTAAGTTAGAGGAGTGTCTTACTTTTATTTTGTCCAGGTAAAGACTTTTTTTTTCTTTTTTTTTTTTTTTCTTTTTTAAACTTTATTGACTTATAAATAGTGTTGGGTGCATTTCTTATAGGGTTGGCATCTCTTCTCAAGGACCTCTGCAGTGACCATAGAGAGTGTGAGAGGACGAGAATCCTGTGCTTCCTGCAAAAACTAGGGACAGAAAAATACTTCTGTTCCAGAGCAGCAGCATCCGAAGGACTCTTAGCAGCCTAATCCTAGTCACTTATCTCAGTGTAACTGTGCCAGAAGATTTGCCTACACAGACTTTTATCCTGTGGTGAATATGCAGAAGCTTACCTACTTTTCCCTGCATGATGGGCAGCATTGCACTTAAAAGAACAATTAAAACAGATCTGATTTTTTTGAGAGTAAGTTTCCATGCAGAGACACAAAAAATCCATGCAACTCCTTGCTCCACAAGCAAAAGAGTCCAAATTCTGGCAGCCTCAGTGAGGTAGATTCTGACTGAGCAAGTTTGTGCCAGCAGCAATACAGGCACAAACAAGTATTAGTATCAGCACTGGAGTTTTTCTTTATTTTTCTAACTTTATGAAATAAATGCTAGGTTTCTGCATGAGATACTTGGAGCCCATGGCTAATTGGATCCTGATTTGTAATTTGTACTCAAGTCATGCTTCACAGTCCTGGTCACAGCCCAAGATCTGGGTCTCTAAGTTGTGGCAAAAGTGCTGAAGCACTATGGCACCTGTGGGCTGGCACAGCATGGCTTCTCACCGAGGACATGCAGAGCAGGACCTGGTGGGCTCCACTCTGTTCTCCCCTTGTGGGATGGTCAGATTTTTTAAGCCAGAATAGTCAAAGGCCTTCCACATATCTCTTATAAACTAGCTGCTAGGTCTCACTGTATCTGCTGTTATAAAAGGGGTTTAGATTATCTCCACCCATAATTCACAGAAGGACTCTCAAGGATGGGATTACCTAATTTTTGCCTGCCTAAACGTGTGATATCTAATGCAAATACATCTTTTACTCTCCCTCTATAATCAGTGGAGAAAATAAACACTTGAGAGGACAATTCAACCCCTCTTAGACACTCCTTTAAGGATGAGATGGATTATCTTGCATAGGTGCCTCTGCACTGTCTGCAAATGACTGACCTGCTTCCTTGCAGAGATTAATTCCACTTTCAAGTCACACAAAATTAGGTCCAAAAAAGAGACCATGCCCAGCTCCTCTCATTTCTCCAAAGACTGCACTGCAGCTTAGCTGACTGTCTCAGCAGTACAAGTGAAAAACATCTGACCCTGTGTCAGTTGTCAACACCACAGCTCTCCCATTGACTCTGCCCTGGTGAGGGCTAAGCCCTTTGCCTCTACGTGAAATTTTGCTGAGTGTATATCTATAGCTGTTATTCATTAAATGGATTCACCTGCCACAAACAGTTCGTTCTTGGTACTGTTTTGTAAAGGGATAGTTTATAGATAGCAAAGCTGTTTATTTCATCTAAAGTAAAAGCCTGCCTTTAGGATTGTGCAACCACAGATTAGAGTGGCTACTAATATTTTTTAAAGCTTAGGTGTCCTTTCAATGTATTGATTATGAAGACAAAGGGAAATGACAGTCCAAGTCCCAAGAGACGCTCAAAATCTGCATCTGAGGACACCTAGAACTATTGGTACTTTATGCTTTCCTCATAGTGTATCAGTTACCCCATCTAAACTTCTGCTCAGAAAAATCTGTGTCATTTCAGATCTCAAGCTCATCAAGACCCACAATATGGTCAGCTCTTTGCTTTTCCCGGCTATGAGGTTTGGACATAGAGAAGACAGGAATACATTCGCAGGTTGCAATGGGACTTGCTTGACCACCAGTACTCAGCATGTACTAGGAAGGTAGAAGAGAATAATTTTTTTTTGAAAAAAAAAAAAAAAGAGAGAGAGAGAAAAAAAAAAAAAAAAAAAAAAAGGCTTTTTTCCTTCTTTTATTAAAAAGAAAATTAGAAAATGTAAATCTAATTTTGCCAGAAAAAAAATAATTGCAAAACTGTAGGGAGAACCATGATAAAAATAATAATCTCACATTTCTTGTGGCCTGGCCAAAACAATATTCTTTCCTTATTCTTCATTATAAGCTGTATGAGGAACAAAATCCAAAAGAAACAGAATCAAGTATTGATGCTTCCTTTAACAAATATGTTTGAGTGAGTGCTTCCAAGTCATGGTATTGCTGCACAGGAGTTGTTCTTCTGGTCAATCCTGGACATTGTCTGGCCTGCTGCAGTCCCTCTTCCAGCTATGTTCTGATGATTGAGGTAAGTTCAATCATTTACATCTTCAAAAACTGTAAGAGCAAAGAGCTCATAATGTTTCTTGCCCTGTTGTGCACATCATGCGGTGGTTATTTGAGCCTTGCAGTTTTTGTTGCTGATATGGAGGGAAATTACCAGGAGTCAGATAATTTCTTGGGCCTGTTCTTGTTTATTCTTCATGGAGACATGAACACCTGGCCCTCCAAACACAAGTAAACAACATGAAAATCCCTTGCTCAGGGCTCCCTCCTCTTCCACCTACCCAGCAGCCTTTGTGCACAAGGAAGTCTGCATTTGAGACCCTCTGAGCACAACCCAGCAAGGCCTCAGCCAGCAGCATCCTGGATCCATAAAGCACAGTGAAATGCAATCTGAAACTGTCAGCACAAATCTACATGACAACTCAATATATTGTCTGAGAGATACACCCAGCCTCCAAAACCCTGGCTTAGGGCAAGTGAAGAGTTGAAGCGAAGGGCCAGGACATGTCAGCCAGGGTCAGACCAGACTGGCTTGCATCCAAGCACATCAGAAAACATCTCTTTGCACTCCAGAACTTCCAGGTTACAGCAAATCTAAAACACAAAGCTTTGCTGGCGTGTTGCATTGATTTAGAGTGGGAAAGAAACATAATATGAACTAAAATAGCAATAAAGCTCTCAAAACTCTCCATGGAGAGGCAAGATATACAAGCAATAGCAGCGCATTTATATATATTTTTATAGCTGATGTAATCTGGGAGGAGATTTGATCAACTTTTATTGTCAACATGAACTGTGTCATCACTGGCTAAATGATCCAAGTCTGTGTGTGTAGGCTAGTCCTCCTGCTTTTCTTTTGGAATTAAGTATCTTGAAATCATGAGCTTTAAAGAAGCAGCTGTGCATCTCTGCAAGCACATATGATGTGCCTTTCTAGGTTGAAAGTGGTTATTATTTGGTGCCTGACTGAGCTGTAAGCAAATATTATGGGTTTCTAGTCCCTTTGTACGATGATTGAAACTGTATCTATCAGACAATACATCTCCCATTGATATTAGTATTTTTCCCTATGGCATCTGAAAATGGAGGTCAAAATATGTATTCTTTGTATTATTATTAGTCATGCACAGACAAAGTATTATGTTCTCTTCTATGTCCCTCTTTGGCTATCTGAAGGTTGTAGGAAGATGGGCAATCATCCAACGACTGCATGATTCAATCTGCCAGTCGCAGTCAGCCTCAGCTGTGCCCCTCTGGTTTATAGATTGAAGCGATCCACCGTCTTTGCCCCATCTATCATTATGCCCAACATTTATGCTTGACTACCCCAAACAGCACTGGCAATAAGCAGTAGTCTGTCACATTGCTCTTTATGCTTTTCTTTGCTCAAATGAGTATTGTTAGGTTAAACCTTACTATCGTGCTTTAAGCAGCACCGCCGTAATCATCTGTGAAAAAGCCTAAGTGGGCTGCCAGTTTCAATCTCCAGTGATTTCCTCAGACTGATAGCAAATGTGCTATTGCAGGACAGATACAACATAATGCTGACAAGCAGATCTGACCCCCCAAATTATGTGTACTTTCTATTATATTTGTTTCAATAATGTCATGAAAATGACTCTTCAGGATTCCAGAATTGAAAATGAAGTGTTTCGGTATTTAAGAAGACAAAAACATTGAAAATTTTTAATCAAAGACATGTACAGCGGAGAAAAAAGGAGGTTTCATGGGATTTTTTCATTGGAAAAAAAATGCAGTCAGCTTTACTAATAATAATACCTCCGCACACATGTGATCCCTTTTCAGGAACTAGCGCTGAGGGGAGAATGGAATAAGAGAGTAGGAGCATAACCAGACCTCCTTTGCCTTGGAGGGGAGGTTTCCGTGTGATGGCAGGTTTGCAATGCCCAGATGGATCTTGTTATCACTTGGAGCATTGGCTGCCTTCTCCTGAGCACACGCGCAGACAAAGAGGCAGCATTACCACTCTTAACGGCAATTTAGCAAGATGAGCCTGGTAGAGAATTACAGAGGTTGAGTCGTCCTGTTTACTCACAATCTATTCAGCAACCTCCTGCCAGCCCTGGCTGAGCTGGCCATCCATGCCATCAGGAGGAGAACCTGTGTTTGCAGTGGACATGTGTCTGCTTCCACTCAAATCTCCAAGTAGAACATCTCTGGACACCTTCCTCCCTCTATGGTGCCCTCTCTATCTTCCTCCTGAGCCATCAGCCCACACGCTCTTTGCCGTTTTTTGTGGTTGCCCCCCAAATCAGTAGTATTTCTCTGTCTAGTTTCCATGCAGAAGGGCTTGATGGAAGGTACCAATGGACCCACTGCAGCATGTGGGACACAGAGCCACATGACAAGATGTGTGCGAAGTGTTGGCTCGTGCAATGGGAGAACTTATGGTGTGAAGGTGAGAGTCTGTACAACCCCATGACTGTATGGCTCAGTTGGAAGGGGTAGGTGTCACCTGCAGCACACTGCCCTGGTCCCCCTCTGGCTCAAAGAGATGACACCCTGCATGTGACCGTCTACCCAATTAGTCATGTATGATGCCGTGGGGAGGCTGATGACCTGATTACAGGATTCATTAGCTTGGCTCTTGGTTTAACGGGCTGGGAACAGGGTATGGTGCTGCAATGAACTGTGAATGCAGGACAGCATAAGGGATAAGCCCTTATCTTGGATAATCTTGGAGCCCAGGATACGTAATTTGATCTTTTTGTTGGAAGGTGGGAAAGACTTGAGGACCACCAACACGTGAGCACTTTTACGGTATAGAGCATCTGCTGACAAAACTGCGTGTGCATAGCCCGATATTTACGTGTGTTTTGCATGGACACAGACATTTACTAACACACCACAGTTGTGTTTTTAGACTGACAATTACTGGTCTGTGGTTCTAGAAGAGTCTTTCATGGGATCAATGTATTTAAAAATGAAGCATTCCCAGAACTTCTTTTCCTCTTGGTAAATTTTGGTGAAAAAATGCATTAGTAGGGAGGCCTGTAGATGTGTTGCCTGTGAAAGGAAGTATTTGTTATATGCCTGGGCTTAGCAGGGTCTTCATTTCTGTTGTGTACATGCATTTGTGTATGCATGTGAAATGTGATCACAATATACTTTCAAGATAAGAAACCAAGCCACTGATGTCTAAATGATTAGCTTTGGTTAATGAGTATCTACATGACAAACAGCAAAGTCTGATGGAAAGAACTGTTATACATGAAAAAAAAAAAAAAAAATCAAAGCAAGCAGTAAGTATAGGATGAAAATGATAAGGTCCTGAAATGAACTGTCACACTTTCTGCTTCAGCTTCCCTAGTAAAATTAGGCAGCTTGTGTGCTGGGTGATCAGACCCAGGAGAAGTGGCATTTCAATCAAACTGCCTGGAAACAGTGATGGGTTGAGCACGGACCACTTTTGGTTGTTCACACTGATCTGGCTTCTTGGCTCTAAAACCTTCTTTCCAATTACCGGGAATGCAGCTAAATTTGAGGGCACAGGGCTGCAATTTTCCATGCTGTTTCTGTGCCTTAAATGAGTCTGAACCTTGAGGTTTGAATCTTAAGACTTTTTGTTTGTTTATCTTATGGTTTTAGGTTCCTCTGAATTTCTCATAGAAATGTTCAGCCAAAATTATTCTCAAAGGCCTCAGAAAGGGATGGAAAGAAGGAAATAAGGAAGGAAGGAAGGAAGGAAGGAAGGATAGGAACAGAAAGAGAACAGTGAGAGATGGGCCCACCATATGCAGAAAGGGAAGAGCCCATCAAAAAAACAAAACTAGGAAAGATCATCACAGTACAGTGAAAGACTTGTTGCAAGAGGCGGCTGAGAAGAAGAAAAATGCAGTGTGATGAGGCAGAGAAAGAGGAGCTCCTCCATCCTTTGGCTCTGCCAGAGCCACAGGGAAGATGAGGCTCATGAGGAATGGAAATAACCTGTCCAATTTCTTTTAAACAGATCAATATCCAGTTGCAACATTCCCTTACAGCAAAGGTTGCGTTAATGTTAGGAAGTAAAACTAACCTACTTAATACTGGTGGAAAAACGATGTATGTCCAGGACCTGCAGCAAAAAGGAGAATGTGGGAATAATAAAACATCTGTTGTCCACTTTAGTATGCATGTGTAAGATGATCTGGAGTGATCTGAAAAAAAAAAAAAAAAGTACTTCAGTATCTCACAGGAGGTCTGTGAGGTCTTATGGTTACCAGTTTTCGGTTACTACCATGTTAAACTCCCTAGGAAAGTTTAAAGGAACATTTTTCACACTTGTTCTATATCTTCTGTTTTGATGAGAATACTTTGAACACTCCCTGACCCTATGGCCCTCACACTCCAGCTGCTGTAGGATACACTGTGGTCTCCTGGTATCTGGAGAAGATCTAAAAAGCTGAGATGTACTCACTGAAACCCTCACATGATACCTTCATCACAGAGCACCCAGTCCTGACCCAGAAGATCTTGTCAGTATGTGCAAACCTCTGCTTATTCTGCAGGAATGAAACCTGCCACAGCACAGAGGTCCAGGCCGAGGCACTGAGCAGCTCTGGAACCTCTTTTGTTGGACCTGTGTGGTTTCTGACAGTGACCATGGGCCTCAGGCACTTCACAAGCGCCCTTTTCCCTGGCTATAAGGGGACAGGATGAGAGGCAATGGGCACAATCTGAAACACAGGAGGTTCCGGCTCAACATGAGGGGGCACTTCTTTACTGTGAGGGTGACCGAGCACTGGAACAGGTTGCCCAGAGAGGTTGTGGAGTCTCCTTCTCTGGAGATATTCAAAGCCCGCCTGGATGCCATCCTGCGCAATGTGCTCTAGGCGATCCTGCTCGGCAGGGGGGGTGGATTAGATGATCTTCAGAGGTCCCTTCCGACCCTGCCCATTCTGTGATTGTGTGATTCTGTGATCTAGCAAGCAGCCCTATTACCCAGGTGAGAAGGACACACAGAGATAGGTTGGCCTATATGGATTTTCTAGGGGTGTCCCTTAGCCTTACCGGCTTCCCAGCACACCCTGTCCCCCCAAAGACTAGTCTGGCTTTGCCAGGTCACAGGTTCCTCATCTTAGTACATGCAAGGTTGCATTTGGGGACACCCTTGGGCATCCTCCAGGTGACACCCCCCTCCAGACGTGGTGTTAAGACCAGCAGTGTAAAGAAACTTCTCAGGTAGCCCCTGCACAGGAGTTGCTTTGACTTTCCTTCCTCAGGAGACTGCTGAATTTAAAGCCTTTCTGGGATGGTTGCCTATTCTTTCCCTCCCCCATCAGCTCAGGACCCGACCCTTCCTTCAAAAGGCATCTCTCGTGATGAGATTTCCAGCTGAAAGTGGGATTCAGTTCCTTTGTCAGCAATAGAAATGAAACATGCTTCATTGCACCTTATGAATTCTTTCAACATATGCATCTTTGGTTACATGTTTATTTTGCTGGACATATGTGTCTGTCACCACGGTAAGGGAGAAAAGAATTTCCACTGATGTAAAGTGTGGTGCTCTCTTTTATCCTGATCTTATTGTTAAACAAATGAGCTGTCTTTAAAAGTATTATGACATTTATTTGTGCCACTGAAAGGGTTTCTTTTCACCCTTCTCTCAGTTTACACTTTCAGTAGAAACTTTTTTTAATGGATGCTGATAATTAAGGGAAATAATCTTAATTTCAGTTAGTAAAATCGCTTTGTGTATATGTGGGTGTGTGAAAATAATGCAGTATCTTATTTCAGACCTCATGGAGTTTCAGCAATTATTCCTTTAACAGAAAATCACACAAGTCACCAGCAATATAATGTCTGACTCCTGGGAACCAGAGTAAGGTGAAGTTAAACATCCATCTTTGAGTTTAATAGTGGAAAAATAAGTGTATAGATAACTCTGCCATTCTGTGCAGAATTCCCCCCTGCTGACATACAGAAACAAAAAGCTCACCTTGCCCAGACAGGGTAAAGCCTGATCCCACAGTCCCTGCTTGCTTGTATCAGCCTGCATGGGAATATCACTTGTGGGGAGGAGAGTGGGCTGTGGCAGGGCTGTGCCTAGGCAGACATTTCCAGGTGCAAAGCAGCACGTCCCAGGGGAGGAAAGCCTCACCCACTTCTGACTATGCCTTTCTTTTTGGCTGTTCCCAGATCATCCTGCCCTTCTTCAGCTCCCAGTCACTTTTTTTTTTTTTCCCTTGATCAAGGATATGCAAATGCTGCTCTGAGTCAGGGCTGCTGCAATAAGAGTTTCATCTCTTCAGTAATGGCGCTGAATGAGTGTGTGCATTTCTGCTTTACGTGATTGTCTGCACGTCCCTTGGCAGAGAGCGAGCATGTCTCCCAAACCACGGCTCACATGTCTAATCACTTCCACTCCAAAATCTTGAGGCTGTGTTAGGGACGATATAATAACCAGTTTCTTGCAGGCTGTGTTCTCAGGCAACTGGGAAATGATCCAACCAAAAAGTACAGTGAATCTGACATCTGACATCTAATTCCTCTGAAGTTCAGGTCCACAAGTAATCTCCTACCGTCTCATGGAGAGGCAAGATTCAGAGAGACCCTACCTTCTCGGGCACTCTTGCACCTGGCTTGGAAGGAGATCCAGCCACCCAGATTTGAAGGGAATAGCCCCAGAGGGGCTGGTTAGGTGCTAGGAAAGAACATCTGCCCACTTTTGGAGACAGAGGGCGTGTGATTGACCTGTAATTGCCAACAAGACTACATCATTTGAAATTCTCGATCTGCTGTCAACAGAAAACTTGCATTCAGGCTGACAGAGATTTCAAATTCTTCTTGTCCTGAATTGCTATCTGCTGGTGTTTGCACATAGCTCAATAACGCGATCTGGTCCTGATTAAGGCCAGCTGCAGTGCACTTTGTAAATAATGGGTAAATACCAGCAGAGACCTTTTTAGGAGAGCTACTAAAGTGACACAGCAACTTGTAGACAACATGGACACAGGTACAGAGACTGGTCTCACAGCCCTGTCCTTTACTGAGCTGGAGGGTCACCAACCTGATAGTGGAGAGGATTAAAGTGAACCGAAAGAGAATCTTTCCTTCCTTCCCCATACCCCATTTTCTGCTTTTGCTAAGTCAAGCAGAAGGCATAAGCAGGCATTTTTCCAAATTTGGCACATTGCATTCAGGAGTTTATCTGAGCAGGTAATGCAGGACCGAGCCCAGTGATCCACTTTCACACTTCACCTCTCCCCAGCATTTCAAAATACCCATTCACTGCCAGGCAGCAGCAGCAGGGAGGGTGGGTCAGGTATGACAGGGTATGTGCTGTGACGTGATTTGGGACTTTCAGAGCTACCCAAAACTGGGTGTTTCTAAGGAGAAGGTACGGGGCAGCAATTTTTCTGTACAGTCTACATGACAAAGCTTCCTCTTGCTGTCCATCACACCAAGTACTACTTTGTTGCACAGTGTTCTCTAGACTGCACTTCTCAACTGACCTTGAGAACAAGCATTGATTCAATGTGAAGGGGGCTGTTAGATCAATATCTTTTCGTGTAAATAAAGTTTCAGCCATTTTATAGTATTCTAAAGTGGTTTAGTATTAAAAGTTTCCTTCTTGTTTATCTATTTCCTTGTTTTCTTCATTGAAAGTTCTTGATTGCTTAGGAGCAGATCTTGTGATTTTGGCCCAAATAAGGAGACACAGTCATGGCATAATTTGGTTCTGCTGGTAATGAGAGGGATGGAGGAAGAAAGACTGGGAGAGCAGAATATTTTTCATTTGCTTAAGTCACATATTACAATGGCTTACAATACCCCCTTGCAGGCAGAATTGGCCAGTTTGCTGGCGCTTGTGAGTCACTGGACACAGATTGCATCCACAGCTGTTAACCAGCGCTTCATCCAGGCAGAGGGAAGAAGAGACAGCAATTGGCAGGTCCTGTTGGGATCAACCTGAGGAACAAGCAAAAATTTGGTAAAAAAAATCAGTGGGAGATGTCTATAATTCACCAGGTAGCTCAACACACAACACAAGGGCTCGGGCTGGTGCAACAGCAGGTCAGAAAGGCTACTTGCTCCAACTTCTTCTCTTAAATGGGGGCAAATAGAGCTACGTGTGTGTAGTGACCTTGCTGTTGGTACCCAGTCAGGGACACTGCAGGTGGACAGTGGCAGGGTAGGGCAGAGGCGAGGTTAGAGGAGAAAGCATGAACAGAGTGCAATGGGGCTGGCACGGTCACCAAACAAGGAGATTCAAAATACAGACAGAGAAGGTCAAAACTAATTCACTAGTCATCTNAAAAGTGGAATAAGTCCAAAGATTCAGCAAAAGATACCTGAAAACTAGTTGTAAAAGCCTTTTGCTGCTTTTCTGCATTGGGTAGGGAATTCTATCTGTGGAAGTCATTTTGTTTAAGGCATTGCTGGGCGTCACGGGCAAGGAGGCCTCTTTTATAAGATTTTTTAAAGCATTCCTTACAGACTGAAGTTGGGATGCCTGTGAGACACAGCAGAGAGTGTGAGTGAACTCAGTGTGGATTACAAGCACTTTTTGCTGAAAGCAGAACCAATATTCATCTGTGGCAGCGCATACAGATGTGGATCTGTGCATGCCTCACTTGAGCACCCCACCTTGGGTGGCCCTGGTTTGCTGCTCTGGCACAGATGCGTTATTGAACAGATGTCAGTTTGTAAGCTCCCCTAAGCAGCTCCATTTTCCAATCAGAATTGTAACTGGAACTATGTACAGCAGATAATTACAGCGTTTATAAAAGGGGAGTCTAAAAAACTAGCCTTGCAGCTCAGCGAATTGAGGTCACCCATCAAGCTGCTGCCCTCCCCTCCTGCTTTTTTCAGAAAAGCCAGATGACTTTATTAGAATCAGCCACTGAATAGATACCGTTGACATTACAAGCCAGGAAAGACAGCTAGGATACTCTTTTGTCACTAACTTATTGTTTGACCAGAGAACAAACCCATGCTTGCTGTATCGTCAAACAGGTAACGGTCTCTTGTGTAATTATAGCAAATTATTATAATAGTTATTATAATAATTTATTGATATTTGTCCCTTAAGCCAGCTCCTTCATCATATTTATCACTGTTTGCTCTGTGAGTGTTTTGTTGAGATCATAAGCATTTCGGGAGGAACTGCGTCGTATGCAGCACTGGTCCGCTTACTCTTGCCTAACAAGCCAGGTTCTGCTTCTGGTAATTATATCGCGTCTCTGAAGTCAGCTGTTAGTAACAGGAGAAAAAGTTATAGCATCTGGATCAGGATATAATAACTGTAAGGAATCACAATATTATTTTCCCTGTCCTTGCTTTCAAGACCTGTATGAACATGTAAATACAATGGGACCGGCTTCTCTATACAGCTGCCTAATGAGATGTTGGCAATTAGTTTAGGCCTCAGCTTGTTAGATACAATGATCCTGCCTGTCAGCAGGTGTAAATCAACATAAAATAGCTGTTGAAAATCTAACCCATAGATTAAAGACAGCTATATCTGAAGCCAAGAAATAATCTTTGGATATAGCGCTGCCTGGATAAAAAACGTGTTTTGGATTTAGTCTTCAGTGTGCAATACTAATATAATTATAACCCCAGAAAAAGAAAGGATAGAACTTATTAAATAAACATCTCTGGGGAAGAGAGAACAGAACTTTTAAATAAATCTCTGAGCCAAACAAAAATCTTTTAAAAGGCAATCCAGAGTACTTCAAACAGTTTTAAAGTTTCTTCATAGTTCCTCTTTTCTTCCATCTTCAAATCATGATAGGGAGACGACTGTCTAATTCCAATATCAGAGCATGGCAGATAGAGGAGATATTACATTGTAGATATGCTTGTGGTTTGGCTAAGGTCCACTGTTTTTGTAAGCGCTTCAGCTCTGTGCATTTTGGTGTATACACTTGACTGCGAAAGGTCTGTACATGAAATTCAGTGTTAAGATTTACCTAAATGGGGTTCCACAGACCCTTGATAATGGGCCAGGAAACTAAAATGTGTAAATAGTCTCAGCTCTCCAAAGAGCCTGCAATGGCAGAAATTATGTCCACGCAAAGTTCACTGCAATAACCAGATCCACGCCAATGCAGAATGCCAGCAATGCTTCACGCTCAAGAAACAGATTTGTCTGTTGCACATTATATAGTGCATATCATACATTAACATGTCTGTGCTTACTAACATAAGTATATAATGTATACACATGCACTCACAGAATGTATATATAATCATACGGAACAAATATACATACTTTGAAAAATGTTGTCTCCATCGTTTTGGTAAGTTTTTAATTTCTTTTGACTTTAATTTCAAAGTAAATCATTTTGAAGCATTTCACCTTATAAGCAGTCAGACCAATGAGGTTAAACCAGCCGATTTTTGCTGCTGTCTTTACACAAGCTAGTAAAAGACAGTGCTGGTAAAAAGGGTAAATATTATTCCAAAATACAAAACTTGGAAAGCCAGCGGGATGGTGGGTGAGTTGTGAAAGCAGGATGCACCCAGCAGACACAGGTGGGCTGGCAAATGAGCAGGGCTGTGTTGATGCAGATCTCTGCAGCTTTTTGTGTGTCCGTAGAGTTTGGGTTAATACTATAGAGCTCTCTTTATTCCACTCAAAGGCAGACCTAAGGGATAAATGTCCTTGAAGTCCTTGTGAAATGCTCCAAGATCTATAGGTGACAGGAGGCAGCTTTTTCATCTGAGACCAGAGGGAGCCAGGACCAGGATTTCACCCGTGCCTGCTGTGGTCACTATGGGCAGCAAGTGGCTGTGTCCCTGCCCCAGAGCCAGCATGGGGCAGGATGGTTGCCCTGGACAGAGCTGGTTTCCTCCCCTGAAGTGTCCTGGGGAGCTGAAGCCAGGGCTATCAGTTGCATAGTGGTCACAGACTGGAGACACACAAGCTGTGCAGATACCCTGCTGATAGAAACACGGAGGGTGAGGGGGGAAGGGGAAGGGATGGAGACGGGGAGCTGTTTGGCAGAAGTTTGGGAAGGAGACAGGTGGAAATTACACAGCGGAGTCAGAGCAGAGCTCAGCTTTTAGTGGTAGAGGAAGGGAGGCCCATCTGTTAAGAGTGGAAGCCACCTTCTTGCTGCCCGAGGGCTGTGTTGTGACTTGCGAAAACACAGAAAGACTTTGGGGAAGAGAGAAAGGAGGTGAGTCCTCCTGCTTGAAACAGAAGAGAAACCAGTCCCTTCCCTCCGTGCCCTTCCCCATACACACGGTCTGCCAAGCGATCTCCTGGAGACATCGGCCAACTCCCATTTCCTGAATCTGCGAGGCTGTTGAGGCAGTAGGAATTGAAACCCCACTCTGTGCTCCATTGCATTTCCCTCCCCGGGGGCATGGTTTGGCTTGCCGTGGCATTGTCGGAAACCCCTCCGGTGCATATGGCTCTGCAAGCCGGCTCTGTAAGGCAAGGAGGCTCAACAGCGAGCAAGAAGCAAGAAATAAAAGAAGAATCAGTCCCAGGCTGGCTATCCATGGTCAGAGGGAGAGCCCTGGCCTCAGCTGACAGCCTTGAAATATGTCAAAGCTTCCTTTTGCTGTCCGCAAAAGCCCTGGGAATTATAGCCCTATGGCTGGGGGATTTGTTGCCCTCCACGGCAAGTCACTCCGGACAAAATAAAAGCAGCCTCCTCTCCATAGCAGCTGAGGCGATTGAGAAAGGCGAAAGAAGCTCTTAAACATTTGTTTTCTGGATTTTGCTAGCCAGATCTCTCAGGAGAGCCTGGATTCCTCACAAAAATGCTTGACAGGAAGAAACTCCCTAGGAAAGGATTGTTTTATTTTGTTTTAAACTTGAAGACCTCCAGTTTGCTTGGGACACTGCCACCAGCCACCTAAGGAAAGCTTGAATCCTTCAAACACAGGGCAGGGTAAAGTCCTACCGTGGGTGTACAAAAGGACTTCAGAGGCATGACTTTGCCTGGGACATAATCTTCTTGCCACACTATATTTTGTGGTGGAACATGAACTTGGTGGTTTGCTGCTTTTAATGACAAAATTCTACTGAGATTTCTCTTTTTCTGTCCCCCTCAGTGGCCTTTACTCCAGGTTAAGAAGAGGTTTTCCCTTGAAAATCACTTTCTATGGGTCCTATGTGACAGCTATGGTTTCTTTAGTTCAAAGACTCCTCAAAAAATGCACAAAAGGCCCAAAAAGGAAAAGGAACATTGGCTTCCCTCCTCAGGGATAAAAGATCTCCTTGTCTCATTCTCTCTCATGCTCACTGTAGGTCCCTGAATCTTGCATTTTAGGCAGTGCATCTTCAACAGAAGCTGTTTCCCTCCCTGTACCTCATTTCCCCTGGTCCATGCTTTTACATCCCCTCCCATGAGCGCATCCTCCCCACCGGGGACGCTGGAGTCCTCCTGGGCTAGAGGAGCAGTGAAGCCCACCAGTCCCTCTGCACCCTGTACTCACCATGATACTGGGATGTCGAGCCAAACACAGGCTCATACAAATCCACCTGGCTTTTGAGAGTTTTGAGGGCTTGTGGCTGCAGCTGTCATGCTGGGGAGCTCAGAAGCATTGGTGTGTGAGCAGCGTGAAGGTTTCGGTGCTCACTGACAGTTGCAGACACTCAGCGCCGCAGTCAGCAGCGGCAGCTCTGCAGAGGCAGCTTCTGTATGTAAGGCATGGAGGTGATTTCATGGAAATACTGGGCTCAAAGTGATTTGGTTGCTCTTTTGTGGATACCTTCTTGGGCTTAGCACCCAATTTCTGTCTAAATTCCCTTTTGGGGAGCCAAGTGCTCTTTCGGAATATTGCTGTTAGACTTTCTTTGCCTCAGTTTCATTTACTATGAAATTAAAACACAGAAATAGTCAGAAAAGTATGGGCAGAGCTTGCCCTTTTTTTTTTTTTTTTTTGCTTACAGAAGTGGTTATAGGAAACTGTTGATATCATGAGCTGTGAAGTATACCGCACTGACCCAACTTCACCGTAGGGCTGGGAACTTGACCTCTCCAGGTCATGGTGTATGAACTGTGCCCATGTCCTGTTTAATTGATGTTCTACTTACCACTCTGTTAAGCACCAGAAAGTCCCCAGCTGGTGTGGAGGAAAGAACACAGCTTGTTTGCTCCTATTCACACTCTCACTGCTGCACAGAAAAAGGCAGAGTTTGGCTCTTTGTTGGGATTTTAGTGATTACTCTTCAAAATGGGTGCAGAGAATTTATTATTTTCTTTCTGCCTGTCACACGCTAACTGACATTAGGACTGAACTGTGAATGGAGCAAGGTAGTGGTGAACTGCTCTGTTTGAAGCCCTGGAGTCAGATATTATCTTGTTTCTCATTTGGCAATGTTAACCCATTGCAATCATGCTGCTGACAAGTTTTTAAATAACATGTTGAAGCTTCTCAGTGAAAGATTTGGTTTACTCCGTGTCAAGTACATCCTCCTTCTCAATCATAACTGTCTTTTTTTTTTTCTCTCCCCACCGTGCGTAAGAGAGATTAGCTTTATATTCTTTGACTACAGAAAAAAAATAAAAATAAAAACAATAGAGATTGAACTAGTGAGCCAAACTAGTTCTGGTTATCACAGTTTCAGTTTTAAATAACAAAGGTTGGTAACTAGTATATGTAATGTACTGACCAGCGATAATCCACATACAGAATCAGGCTGCTCACAGACAGCTTGTGAAAAGAAGGAAAAGCTAAATTTGTTTAAAATATTATTGGCCCATTAGATGCTATCTCTATTTACAGGTGGATAAGCTGAAATCCAAAATGACTAAATTGCTTGCCAAGAAAAGACAGAAAAAGGCAATGGTAGGTCTGGGGAAAGACTTTGGATCTGCTGTGTCCAAATCATCAGCTCTACCAAACAACAGTACCTCTCTTTAAATAGTTATTCATTGTCAAGTGTTTGGAAGCAGCCGAGCAACAAACACACTACTTTAAAAGATATCTCATTGGCATCTTCTTGGCCATGCAGGATGTGAGTTAATATTCCTCTGTTTTGGCGCTGAAAGCACCTGTACATGGGTAAAGAACAGCTGTGCCCGGTCTCCATGAATGATTGAAGGTGCACATTTGATTATTTTTGCTACAGATCTCATTGGCAATCATGCAAGATGTGAATTGCCTAGTTGTTTTTGTTGCAGTAAAAGTAGCGTTTTCAGCATGATAAATGATTTTATTCACATACTTATCTCTCTGAGGACCTCTCATTCTGCCTAGCCCTGTTATGCTTAACCATCACATCTCTCTTCAACCTTGTCCTCCATGGGGAAGAGTTTCAGACTCTCTTTTCATTCATAAAAGAGAGAGGAAAGAGAAAGTCTTTGATTGTTTCCCATCTATATAGATCTTCACATCACTAAAAAAAACTGGATTGCATCACTAAGCATTTCCTTTCTGCTGCTAAATACTCCATCTTCTGCCTCTTGGTGCTTGAGTTTAGTTTTGTACTTTTGGACCTTCCCAGGCCAGCTCCTGCAAGTCCTGGTTTCAGCTGTGTGCATCTGTCTGAGCCTGGCTCTTTCTCTGGGTATGCCAGATGCCTTCAGTGGGGTCACTACCCCAGCGTGTAACTGCAGAAGGACTTCCCCAGCAGGAGTTAGAGGCCATCTTCGAATTGCTGGTCCCTTTAAACTCATCAAAGGGAGAAGAGAAAGTCTTAACATGGCTTCAGGCAGCCTGAATGCTGCTCACGAGGCCTCCATGTGGATCGGGGTGCCTTGTGCTTACAGTCACCGCTGAAGCAGCTCTTTAGGAAGGGCGCAAGCAGTCCATATCTTGTAAACTCCTGCATTCATGTCTGGTTTGTTCTTGTCTATTTTATACACAAACACTGAACAAAATGCATCTGCCTGTGAGACCTTATAGGTTGCTTACATACTAGTCTTGCTCCTTCAGGAAGACTAATTATTTTGAGCATTCATTTGATCTAAGCGTTATTTATGTGCCACATCTGCATCCATTCTGAAATCACTGTCCATTGAGTTCACTTCCTTTCAGCCCTTCCAAAGTCCACACAATAACCTGCCCTCTGCCAGCACAGAAAACATGTCCCTGTATTGCCCACAAGTGTCAACTGACCAGATTCCTGTACATGCAAAATATCTCTAGCAGTGCACTCCCAGGTACACAGAGGCATGACACGCATCCTCAGATAATGCCAACGGACAAAGTCCAAATGTTTCCTTCTTTTTAACCATCCTCCTGCCCTGTGCTCAACGCTCTTGCTCCGATTAAGTTCACTGACCTTGTCAAAGTCTTTTCTGCATTTCCACCCTTGCTCAGCTCATGCTTATCTTCCTTTCTTTCCTGTTCCACCCTTGGCCTCCCAACAACACTGCTCTAGGACTCTTCTGGGAAGCTCCCTCATGTGGGACACTGACCAGTACTGTGTCACGTAGGCTCTTTTTTCAGGTTGCCACCAAACCTGCCTCTCCTTCTTTGCCTGGGCTTCTTCACCTGGCTGAGCTTCTTCAGTTAGGTTTCATGCTTGGTTACTGCAGACAACGTTTCATGCTATAAATTTGTGGCAAAGAGGATGAATGTCCTCTCACTGGAGTAAATCAGGACTAAGTCTAGATTTGGTGTGTTGATATCCTAATGGAAAAAAACAGGCCCGTGCACAAAATACTGCAGAGCATGAAAGTTTACTGTGGTGTGTCACTGTGAAAATCATGACCTGTGCACGTCATGTGACTGCATTGCTAAATGAACTTTGAAAAGAGAATGTTTTCTAGTGGCCTCCTAAAGAATGTGAGTGGCAAAACAGGGATGGTAATCAACAATGTTAATTGCAGTCACACACCAGTTTTCATTGATGTTTACCAACTTTCCATATAAAAGACATTGTTACACTTGAAAGCTGAGGTCAGGTTGGCTAATCATTCATAACATGTTTACTTTCTCCCAGGATTATCTAGCAGGAATTGTACCTTGTGTTTTAAAACAATTCAAGCAAGAGCCTAAAGTGAAATTGTTTAATTGATTTAAAGATGTTTACTGCTGACCTGCCAATCAAATTAATTTCGATAATTGTCTGATGTGCTGCCTGGTGCGTTAGGTAGACTCAACTGTGCATTAAACTGACTGATGTGTGGAGTATCTCTGATAAATTGATCTGCTTTTTCTAAAACACCAACTTCAGTCAAACGGTGTTACTGTATATTTAAAACTGTCCTCTATGCCTGTTGCTAAAAAATCATGGGACTGTGAGTCACTTGTCTTTGGTGACTTATGGTTCTGTCACTGATTCACTGAAAATGAATGTCTATACTGCACTTAACATGAAGCAAATAAAAGCCCAGACATAAGAAGCAATCTAACCAAAGCATCAGAGGATTTGTCACTGGATAATTAGGGTAAATTAAACTGTTTTGTAAGGCTGTAGTGTTTCCAGTTACCAGGCTTACGTGTTCAGAATGGACTAGTTCCTGTGCCCAAGGTTATCTAACCGTACAATGAGTGAATAATATCATTTTCTAGCTCAGAAATGCAAGAGCACGGTAAAGTGATTTGAAAGGAGTATTTTAATCATTAAGTTACCGTAAGCTTGTTATCTTCAAGTTTTGGAACATGGCTTTAATAGACAAATGGGGGAAATTAGGCTGTCAGTTATAATATGTCTGCTTATAGGTTAAATATAGAATGGATGAAAAAAAAAACCAACAACTATATTTGTGTTTAACTCTATGACCTGGTACAAGACTGTTGTGAAAACAATTGATGGTTGAGCTTCATCAGTAAATTATGCATTTTTCCAGCCTCATTAACAACCCAGACTAGCTAATGCCACCTTCTGCAGACAAAGCTAACTTTGTCCCAGATTTATCAGCCAGTCATCAAAAGTCATTGAGCGTTGGAGAACTCCTGCCCATGGGACCCTTCCAGCAGCTCAGCACCAAGCCTGGTTCTTTGCCTCTGCAGAGGAGAGAGCTTTAGCTCAGCCCAGAGGTTCCCAGCCATCAGTGAGGCCAGGCATCCCTTCAGGGTCTGCTCTGGCTCTCATGTACCACCCATTTCCCAGATGTCTGATGTTGTCTCAGCAGAGACGGCAGGCACGGTTATAGGCAGCTGCGACAGTGCTGGGGCGGCACTGAGCAGCTCTTCAAAGAGGTGGGCAGCAAGCCAGTACCAGCTGCCCCTGCAGCTCCTTTGCATCTGGGGCACTTGCTGCTGCCTTTCCACAGCAAAGACTTTTTTTTTTTTAAAGAAAAACTGGCATACAGCCCGGAAAATGCCCAGCAAAATTAAATCCTTAGGCTCTGCCTTACTTTAACCTCCATATAACTTGCCCTTGGGGAACTGGTTAGTTAGTCCCCTCCGTACCTCATCATGCAACATCACGAAGTTATAAGCGTTCAGTGATGGAGAATAGGGGCAGAATTTACATGTCTCTTGCCAGGACCCAAATAAGCTCTATCTTTCTTGTCCCTTACAAAGTTCTTGTTACACATGGTGATACCTACCCGTGACATTGCACTGACATCTTTTATGGATGTCCTGTACAGACCTCCGTGTTTGATGTAGGACATCCTCTCATGCCACAGAGGAACAGGGGGCTCTGTGCTAGAGGTTTTTCTATACTGAAAGTCATCAATGCAAAGGGAAAGGCCTTTGATTTTGGTTGGTATCCTGGACAGGTGGGAAGGGCTGACTTCCGGACAAGGTGCAAGGTGACTAAATGGGCACAGGTGAAATTTCACGTGCTTTCTTACTCAGTATTGCAATAAGAGCTTTCCTTATATGTCTGTGTTCAACCTTCATTGCCACTCTCAGGTTTTCACAAGACAGAGTGCGTGTTGCTGCTGCTATCACTGTAGTGCTGATAGGGCACTTGTTATTTACAGCTGCTGTGCTCTGCTGCTATTTCGCAAGAACTTGTCACTGAACAAGTTCTGTGGTCAGACTGGCTCAGGAAGTAAACGTTGCTACTACACACATCTCTTTGTGTCTGTATTTGGTACAACCTTGAGTCAACTCAGCCTCTCTGATTGCTTTTTTCCCTACACCTTATTTTTAATGCATTCTTTTCCTCCTGTCCTGCCTTCCCCCTCCCAAGCCTCTATTCCTCCATTTCCAGAGAAAAGAAATCATCACTCACATCTTGAATTGAAAAGATACTTTTCTAATGCTGGTACGTTTACTTTGTTCATTGCCAGAAGTCATGCAAATCATGGAGATATTGGAGGTTCAGAGGGAAAACCAAAACACAGTGCTGATATTACTGGAACCCTTTTTCACACTTAGTAGAAGAAAATCTACAGTGCTACCACCTCTGGAGATTTGCAGGGAAAATAGCATGAATGTTCCTTTCTGTTCCCCGATATTTCCTCAGGAATGCTCTGAGAAGAAAATTATACAGGAAAATGCCATGGGTTGTCCCCGATGTTCATACTGGTCTGAGAAA
This sequence comes from Chauna torquata, assembly GCA_013399475.1. Taxonomy (NCBI): domain Eukaryota; kingdom Metazoa; phylum Chordata; class Aves; order Anseriformes; family Anhimidae; genus Chauna; species Chauna torquata. Next base: position 4,131 of record VXAL01015056.1, on the reverse strand, counting down.
TGGACTCCAAATTGCAATGGGAGAGGTGCCGGGGGCTCATAATGCCTTGTGGTTCCCCTTCTTGAATCATTTTGGCCATGAGGATACAAAAGGCTTTGTTTTGCTCAAAAGAAACAGGAGGCGAGGACAATTTTGAAAAAGGCAAGTTTAAGCCAACTGTGCTAGTTTTAGTACCCAGTGCAGTGCACAATGCAGGGCTTTGTGCAGACTCCAAGGATAAGAACATATGTGTGTATTTAAATGGGATCTGAAAAGAAATGCTCTCTCAGCTGCCCAGGAGCTGGGATGTTTATGGATCAGTTTCCCAAGAGATTGTAATAGCATGAGAACAACTAGGAGATGGTTAAGATTAACATGTAGATTAAAGCTCTGGAAGACAAGATCTGGAATAAGATCTGTACTATAGATCTGTAGAGTAGATCTCATCTGAAACAGATCTCTTTGTGAAGTGAATTTGGATAACTAAAGCATAAGGAGGAAAGGATCTCTTTTAGACTTTCATTCTCTTGGAAGTATATCCTTGCAGGCAGAGGAAAGGTTGATAGGAAAAGCACAGAGGTGAGCCATGCATATATAATAACAAAGGTGCAATAAAAACCAAACCAGGTAGATTCTGACCATGGCCCAAATCCAAAGAAAGGACTTAGCAAGGCTGACAAGTCACTGACAGGCAGGATACCAGGGGAAGGAAGATAGGGACAGTAGAGTCCACCAAGAAGATTTCAAGATGTCAAACCACCAGCCAAAGCCTAGAAACCCTATATTCCCTCACTTCACTCAGACACCATAGTTCCCTGGAGCCTAGTGCCCCAGCCTGTGAATTGTAGGCCTTGGCAATTGCCATAGCAAGGTGAGGAAAATCCCTGGTGAGTGCTGGGATCTAAAAACTAGGTAGGTAGAGATACACCCCAAGTTTAGCTTGGACCACAATGGAAAGAAAGATGGGATATGCAAGCAGAAACTGTTTTGTACAGTTTTGTAACTCTTCTGCACAATTCTTGCTTGCCCCAGCAGTACTGATATATCACGAATAATGGCAGAACATCTTTTATATAGCACCTGTCTGGAAAGTGACAGACACTTCTGCATGGGCCAGTGCTCCAGTCCTCCTCTCAAAGCTGGATCATGGTACAGATGAGGGCAGAAAGTGCCTGGGTCAGAAGGACAGCCAGTACAAAGCAGTCATCTGGCTCTCGGGAGAAGGCTGTTCATCCCCAGCAGATAGTGGTAGTGATAACTCCATTTCTCTCCTGCTTCCGGCATTTAATCCAGCGCAGGACAGCAGTTCATCAGACCCATGTGTCTAATGTTTCCTGTTGGGGAGCTCTAGGCAGTCCTTGTTCTGCATGTTTAGATCATGTTTATGCACCATTTAGGGAATCTTATTTCTGGCTTTCATTGTGAGGACTGTGTACGTAAAGCCTAGGGCTTGGAGTTCCAGAGGTCTGGCCAAAGTCTGGCCACAGACAGATTGGTTTGTTTTGTTGCAGAGTCACTGCTCACTGCATGATGAAATGTGCTTTTGCTGCCATGTGTTCAACACTGGAGGTTTTATATACTGGTTCTACCATGAAGTGTCATGTTTTTGATGGGGAGAACATGGGTACTGAACAGAAAGTAGAGCACATCTCAGTGGGTGATTACAGTCCGTTACTTTTCACATTATTTTTGCTGTGCATACAGCAGTCTTTGTCCCTGTGCAGCTGAAATATTAAACAGACTAACGAATGACTCCTGGACTTTTCTTACATGTAGGCACCTTTACCTACCACCTCTCCCAGCAATTAACCATTGTCAGGGAGGACTGGTTCCTTCACAGAGAGCCCATCAGCAGGGAGGCCAACCTCTTCCCTGTGCAGCTGAATGAAGGAAGCTGCTCTTTATCCTCTTTGTAGCAGTAGGGGGTGTGCATATTAAAAGAGAGATAAACTAAGCTGTCAGAAGCTGTCTTTCACAATTTCATAACTCTCCCGAGCAATTCTGCTTCTTTGCAGCCATCACCAGATCAGTCATGCCACTGAGATTGCTAAAGGAGCTGAATGAGAACAACTTCCACTTGCTGCTCACCTTAAAAATGGGCTTAGCTTCCTTGCGTTGCAAGGAGTAGTGACAACTCTGGTGAAAAGAAAGCTCTGACACCACTATCCACCTGATTTCCAGTGGTTGACCCCACCTTGTCTTCACAGCTTTGAGCCCATAGGCCTGTGGGCCACAGTGGTGTTGTCACTGTGTCAACAGCTACACCACCAGTTAAGGTATCCAAGGGAAAGGGTATTTTTAAACCCTCTGTCAGTTGCTCTTTTTTTGCTGGGCTAACTCATTGCCAATTAAACCATCTTGAAGCAAAGCTGAGAAAAACAGATGTTCTGCGTGTGTGTCTAGCAAATAAGCAAAAACATTCCTCTGTTCTGCCTTCTTCCTTGCCCCTTTGGAAATCTGTCCCTAATTTCTCTTAGTTTTCTCCCAAACGTTTGGAAATATAAAGATGAGTCCTCTGAGGTTTATGGTTACCCAGTCTGGGCAACCTGAGGAGTTAGTCCCAGTCCTGATATCTTTGTTAACCTAGCACATAAAGAAGGCTTTTGTAAGATTAACCCCCAAATTTGTGCTTAGATGCTTTATGTAATTTTGTATTTTCACTTGAATGGAAAATTTTAGGCTATTCTTACAAGGCTGTGCACCTCAAAGTTATGTACGCACAAAGCCCACCCTAGCTGCCTTCACTTTCTTGACTTTTAGAATCATAGAATCATTTAGACTGGAAAAGACCTCCAAGGTCATCCAGTCCAACCTTTAACCTAGCACTGCCAAGTCTACCACTAAACCATGTCCCATTTGAATCCAAATGTTTTTTGAAGATCTCCAGGGATGGTGACTCAACCACTTCCCTGAGCAGCCTGTTCCAATACTTCACAACCCTTTCAGTGAAGAAATTCTTCCTAATATCCAACCTAAACCTCCCCTGGCACAACTTCAGGCCATTTCCTCTTGTCTTCTCAGTTGGCAGTTGGGAGAAGAGACCGACCCCCACCTCGCTGTAGCCTCCTTTGAGGTAATTGTAGAGCATGATAAGGTCTCCCCTGAGCCTCCTTTTCTCCAGGCTAAACAACCCCAGCTCCCTCAGCTACTCCTCACAAGACTTGTTCTCCAGACCCTTCACCAGCTTTGTTGCCCTTCTTTGGACATGCTCCAGCACCTCGATGTCCTTCTTGTAGTGAGGGGCCCAAAACTGAACACAGTATTCAAGGGGCCTCACCAGAGCCGAGTACAGAGGGACAATCCCTTCCGTAGTCCTGCTGGCCACACAATTTCTGATACAAGCCAGGATGCTGTTGGCCTTCTTGGCCACCTG
>VXAL01015054.1:84041-150853 GCA_013399475.1 Chauna torquata | reverse complement strand
GGCTGCCGGAGGAACACAAGCGGAGGGCATGGCTTTCCGCCAGGCGGTCACCATGTCCGCGCCTCCTCAGCCGCACACCTGACGGAATATTGTTTAACGCGGCAGAGCAGGCTGCCCGCTGCCAGAGCACACCCGCCCTGCCTGCCGCGCAGACTTCTCCGTCCCTGTCCCTGTTCGCGGCCCTGCTGGCCCCGGCGCTCCCTAGGTGTGGGTTGTATGTGGCTGCCCGCCATTTCAAACTGCCCGCGGTCAGCCGGCACCACCCAACTCTCGCCCAGGCCTCTCGTGACACCGGTCACCTGCTGGCCGGCACCTCCACAGTTACAGTGCTTTTTGTTCATCTTCACCACACACACTTCTGCTTTTTGTTCTTCTTCTTCTTCCTAGACGCCCTATAATTCAATAGCACTGTGTTAGTATACCTCCCTTTCCTTTCTGATCTGGCTTGTGTCAGACTTCCAGAGCCATTTACAGTACTTGAAAGCTCCACCGAGTGCCTATCGCCAGCCTTTGCTTTATCAGGCATGTTTCACAGGTTTGCAGTTTTTGAATATAAAAGCCTGTATCTTCCAATCCTTTGCAAGCTGCAAAAGAGAGACTATCCCTGCTTACACATAGTCAGATAGTCGAGCATATTTCTGGCAAAAATGACATACCAATAGCAGATCATTGTACTGGAGCTGGTGGTTGTTTTCCTTCAGGCAGGTAATTACCGAAATCTGGGGAAGAAGAGTGCATTCTTTTTTTGGGTGAAAATCTGTAGTACAGTATCTGAGCATCATCTACAGCATTATTTGCTTACTTAGATACCATACCTCCCTGACTTCTCCCAGTAGTGCTGGGGAAAAAAAAAAAATTATCATCTCTCTTTTGCAGAGGACTGTCTGCCTCTGACTTATTTCCCCTTTCCTCTCCAGCTTCTCTCCTTCCCCCACATGTATCCTTAGGAGACCTTCTGCAAAACTCACCTTCTGCTGATTGCTCACACAACACTTTTGACTCAATCCCTGATTTTGAAACATAAGAGAGCACTAACTCAACTCCCCCCCGCCCCCAGCTTAATGTTCCTGCTAGATAACTCCAAGCATCAACTGTCTTTGTCTATGGCTATTTTTAACTGCACAAAGGAGCTTCCAGTGAGTGTTTAACACACCTATACACACCTATTCAATCTAACACATTCCAGGATTATCTTTCTTTTTTCCCTAGGACTCTTAATGGTGGGCCATTAGTACGTCTTTCCTGATAGAAGCAGGAGGAAATAACAGAAACTCTTTAAAAACAAGTGGTCGGCTTAGTTATCTCTGTCCTGCAAACCGTAACTGAACTTTCTCAGTTCCGCAGCCCATCTCCAGATTTCACGTCAGGCACCTGTGTAAACCTTTGAGACTAGCAGGGGTCTAAAATACAGCATCCGTGGGATAGACGGGGCTCTGAAATATACACTTAGTACAGTGGATGATCCAGAAACAGGGTAAGCTGGTTTTCAGTAGAGGTATGGTAGCAAGGTACACATTAAAATATTATTGTCAGAACAGTGTCTTGCCGTTTGGTAGTCTGGGGTTCGCTTGCCCAATGGATTGTACAGTTACTGTAAATTATAATTCTAAACGGCAAGAATTTTAAGCACCTAAATTAATATATATGCGAAGTAGGTCTTGCCCTCTTGCCTCCTCTGTTCAGGAAGAAGCAATGAACACGCTCCAGGCACCCTGCTTTTATAGGTGAGAAGCATGGTGATGTCTGTTAGCTGATTCTTGGGAGACTAGAAAGACAGAAAGAAATGTGCCATATCACATATGAATGTGTGAGAACTCACATATCTGGGACCATGTCAAAGCCCACATAGGGTCTATGTGAGACTGTTCTCAGTGCTCACCCAGGGTTCACTCTTCATGTAGCTCTTGTCTAAGTCCAAACAACAAACACAAACACTACAGTGAAACCCGAAGGTAAATGGGTGTGCAGAAGCCTATGCCCATTATAAATTAGTGGATTATATTGGAACAGGCTAGAACCTCTTAACTAAAGTTTGGTGTACTATCACTGATTTATGCTGCCTATATGTTTTTCTTCACATTATTCAGATTTGCTTGGGTTATGTTTCTCAAGGTGAAGTTGCTCAGCAGAAGATGGTGCTGTCGATTGACTGTATTCCACATGCTCTGATCTGACCCAGTGCCTCTGGCTTCAAGGTAAATTTCCTGGATTATGAAATACTATAGAAAGAAAAGTGTACCTGTTAGTATTATTACTGGAAGTAATGGAAGCGAGTACAAAGTATTCTACTTACTTTACTGGCTTTGAAAAATTTTAATTTTTGCCTCAAGAACATATGATAGTCCCTCCATTTTTGTTTAACCCTGCTGAAAACAGCATCCCAATGTAGTAAATCACACCCACTTCTCTGCTTTGCTTAAGTTCTCCTTCTAGGTCATATAAAGCCATGAATTCTAATTTTATTATTATTGTTATTACTATTATTATTGTTATTATTGCTAGTCCTTCTCTTCTGTGTATTCAGGTTCTGTGTTCTTTTGCATTTGTTGCTGATTATTAGCGAAGGAAGAGAAAAACGCACAAGTGAGTGAATATTCTTAATATTCATATCTTCAGTACAAGCTTTGTTATGCATGGTTTACTGGAAAAGAGGATGCAGTTAACACCACTAAAACATTGCCCCGTGGAAAGCAGATTGTGAGGGTGTTCACCGTCTCACAGTAGGTACCCATGTAATCTTAGGACATCTATGAAGTTTCCTTGAAAATTAGGAAAGACAAATCAGCCTATCCAGTTCCTGCATAAACATCACCCTACCTTTCAAGTCACACAGGTTGCTCCTTGCATCTTCACCCTAGATCATGCAGACTGTTCTCTGGATTTAGGGAGGAGAAAAGAAAGGGTATGCATGCTGCTTTGCCATTAGACTTACACAGGAATCATGAGGATGAATTTGAAAGTTTCTGATGTAGAGAAAGGAAAAAAATATTTTCATCTCCTACCTTTTTGCAACTGCTCAGTGCCAACGAAGTCTAGCTCTTTGGTACTTGTTTAAGAGGGGACCCAAGAAAGACTGAGAGGTTGGGATCATACCAAACTTCTTTAAAAAGAAGGTTTACCTTCTTTAAAAAGGTAACTTTGCTTACCTTTAATCCCAAAATACCTAATTCCGCTCTAGTTCCTTTATTTTTTCTTGCATCCTCTGCCGCTTCTCTTCTTTTAAACTGTAGCTCCAACCTTGTGCTCCCCCATGTGTTTCTCTCTTTCTTTTACCTCCCCAGCTATGTGCTCTCTTCTCTTATTTTTCCCACACTCTAATTAACCAACAATAAAATTTCATACAGCACTTTTTCATAGACAACAAAACAAGCCAGGGTCAACATCACTGTCTTAAACATAAATAAAAAATCACTTTCCAGGGTAATCTACCTAAAATTCTTTGCCAGCTGACAATACATTTCAAGGAGCAGAAGATTGAATGGATTAGATCTATAGGACCTGGAGCAGAATAGCATTGCAAAAAAATTGCTTAAACTATTAGTGCTAAGATTGGCTCTGTGTCCAAAAATATGTGAAATTCAATACTGTTGTAAACTCCTTCAGACACAGTTGTAAACATCCATTTGAAAGACTCATTCAGTGTGTTTCTCAGAGCTCTGTTATAAGATGTTACAGAATGAAAATATTTAGCACTTAGCTTCTTCATGGCTCCTGTTGGAAATTTATTGCTATATTTCTCCTAAAGGAAGAAACTCTGAATGGATGCATAATAAAGAAATTAGAGGAAATACACTCAGATGAATGTAATGTAGTTGTTGGAGAACTACTCAAAAAATTTGTTTTGATGTTCAGTTTTGAGTGATGTTATACTGACTCCTTCTTAGTCACATGATTTTTGTATTTTAATTTCCCTCAATAGACATATAAACTTTCTTTCCTAGCAATACTCTAGCCTGTTAAAGGTTCCTTATCTTGTTTATTATCATCGACCCGTTCTACCTTTGGAAGTGTTTAAAGCAATTTCTTTATGGATTAGCCTTTTAAAACTTGTACCCGTTGACTTTGCATTTGTATTCTTACACCAGCAGCCATGCTGGCTTTATATACTATTTTCAGGGCTGACTTTCTCCTGTATCTGCCTTCTTGTTCTTCTGTTTCTTTTGTTTCAGTGTCATTCTTTCTCTCTTCTTTGACTATGCCATTAAAATTAGTGATTCATGTTTGCAAAGTTGCTGCTTTTGCATTGAATTTACACGATTCCGTAAGATTTCTAACAAAAAATCAGAAAAAAGTAGACAAAAGGTGAACATAAACAAGAATCATCCAGCTCCTGCGTCAACAAGAAATATAATTGCATATGTAAACCTGTGCACAACTGACACTATTTGTGTGTTTAAAATTACACATGTACTTACTTCCTCTTTGAATCTGGGTCACAGGGAGGGGAAGAATATGCTGATGATTATAACTGTTTCAGAAGGCTTCACTAGCATTTATTTGAATAGAAAACACAAATCAGCCTCTGTAGTGCTCAGAGCTCCTTTCATTTGCATCCCCAAATGTTTGCGAAAGCAAATTTTTGTTCAGAAGAATGTTCAATGCAAAGTAAAATATCAGAAATAAGGGTGTGAATGGATGCTTGCATGAGTATTAACACTGGAAGCATTCACTTGGCCATCTGGACAGCTCTGTGGGTTTGGGAGTAGTTCAGAAAATAGCATGTGATTTGTAAATCATAAAACGAGTGCAAATACCATGTAGCAAAGTGCTAATACTTTCAGCATTGGTACAGTGAGTCATTCGTGGAGTAATCCAAGGAATGAAGTTTCACTAGCTGCCACTCTAACTAGTTTACTATCAGCTGGGGTTTGTCAAAGTGCAATATAAATATATATATATATATATACATATACATCTGTAGAATTCCCTAGTTAAGTAATCAGAAAGTGAGTATACATCATTCAAAAAGTTCACTTTTTGCAAAACTATTCATCACAATTTTAAATAGCAAATGAATCAACTAAATACCTCTTTCTGAACTGAGTTACTGTGATATGCCTCAGAAAGAACAATATTACAGTTGGATCCTTCTCCTGCCTTTCTCACATGACCAGCCCCAGAAAGGAGGTATTGTAGCAAAAACAGATGTGGGCAGAGCATGACTGTGTGTTTACTTTTCAGAAACTGCTTTACAGATTCTAGTAGCCAAAATGACCAGTGCCATTTGGTTTTCTTGTAACCATGACTTTAGTAAAGATGACTAAGAGGTTAAGGCTGCATTTACATTAGCAGCCTCTGGAGTGCCTGGGAGCACTCCTGTGTCCCAGCTGCAACTGCCTATTGTTAGCAAATTGTTCCAGTGTTATCTGGTACAAATTCAGCCTGTTAAAACCAGTAGTTTCCTCAAGCAGTTCCTGGGCTTGGTTTGACATTAGGAATAGTGCAGGGTTCATTCTCAGTACATAGTTTCTGAACAGTTATCTTGTTTTAGAGACTTATTTGGTTTATTACCATAGATGTGGGCTGTTTCCAGTCAGTTTGCAACGATTCTGAGGCTAAAAGCTCAGAACACAGATGAGCGCCATGTTTATCAGGCAGTAGCTTGTTTTACTCTGTGGAGAACAAATCTATTAGTTTTCACACACACAAAAAAATGCAGTTGTGGAACCCAAATCCTGTATTAGGGCTAAGAAAGCTGAGCTGCAGCAATCTTTGGTGTGAGTTTTATAATGTAAGAGATACGCCACATGGATTGCTTGTCTGAACCTTCTTACTAAGTACTCAGTTTCAGCAGATACTACAGGACGCAGCTGGCATTGCCAAAGTGCATGCTACTTTTCTGAAGTGGACAATCTTTTTAGCTAGCACTGCTTTTCTGAACAGAAAAGAAAATGGCTTTATGAAATACAATCATTTGTATGTTAAACCATGATACAATTATTCTTAAGTGGAAGCCTGCATCAATCGTTTACTAAAATAGAAGAAACTTTCAGCTGAGAAGAGGAAAGAAGTAATTGAAAAAGTGGCCCATCCAAATGTTACTTTTGATAATTTGTTATTTTTCCTAAACAATGTTAAAGAGATTTATATCTTTTTTCTTCTTCTATCTTCTGAAAATATTTTCAGTGAACAAATATGCAAAAGGAATCCCCCCAGAAACATTCCTGTCTCTATTTAGGCTCACTTTTTTGTATGGATAGGTGTAAGGTATACTTTTTGCCATGGCCAGCTGTCTGAGTCAGACATAAGGAAAATATATTGTTTGGCTCCAAGAGTCTCTGCTGGAAATAGTCACTATTTCTTAACACCTTTTATATCTTGTATCTTCTCCCCTAGTCTGAACATCTCGAAGGCATATGTTAGTAGTCCGCCAAAACCTGGACCATTGGCAGGAACCTACTCTTGAGCTAGAAGTATGTAACTGTTGAACATAGTAAGGCAATCAGGAAAAAATCTAGCACTTTTTTATCAAGTCATTTAGATTATGCCATAGAATTACAGGAGCAAATACATTTGCAGGTCTTCACAGAAAAGGAAGTGAAGGTGAAAGCAACAATAAATTTACTAGCTGGTACTTCTATACCTGTGGAATTGTCCTACCTGAATGGCAAAACAGGCACAGACGTAGAGTCATCTAGGGCGCAATTTGTCATTTTGTCATCAAATTAAATTTGGCCCTCTTTATCAACAAGTTCTTCTGGGAGTTGTCTTTATTTTAGTATTTTAGTTACTCTCTTTAGGTATTTTAAATTGCCTTTAATTTTCCAAGTAGTTCCAGTTCCAGGAGTTTAAAGAAAAGCTATTCTTCAGTGTTTTTTTTTTTTTTAATCTTCTAAGGAATCTGATCTTGCAGCTAGTTCAAAGATACAGAGATCCAGAACCATTACTGTTGGCTTAGCTGCAGATGAGTTCGATGCAAAACACGTTTTTACTTCATCCATGTCAACTACTCACAAGCCACCTGCTCCCAAGGTCACTCCAATCCACCACTACAAACTGGTTCTTTAATTATTCCCTTATACGCTTACTGGAAGTGATAAACAGGTTCACAAAAACCCTATAATTAGAGTTGTTTATGTTAAGGAGTAGTATTTTCGCAGGGGATTGGTGAGCAGCTCCTACTTACAAACCTGAGAAGGTTAAAAGTCACACATCAAAAAAGACAGTGGAAAAACCCTGGAGACAAAGCAAAGCTGGCTTGGTCCACGAGTAAGAGCCACAGAACTTCCATTCTTTATCTGTATTAGGTCGAGGCATTCAATGAAAGGTGGTAATAGCGGAAAAGGGCCAGAAGCTGGGGCTCAGATGTGGAAATTAAGCTGATTCCAGATGAAAATGCTTACCCTCAGGAGAAGCCCTTCAAGGAGCAAAGAAGCACTCCTAAAGGAATATGAGAGCTGAAGAACAGCAAAAGTATCTAATCAGTTTGCCTATTTCTGGCCAAAAAAGCAAGATGAAACTGCTAAAATTAACATTTGCTGTTACAACAGTGTATTCTTGTTAAGATGAGACAATGAGTCACAAGGAATGGAAATGTAAACTTGTTAATTTCCATGTTAAAAAAGTTCCTTTTAATTAAGAGTGGATGAAAACTTTTGCACCTGACACATTTCGGCATTTTCTAAGTTAGCTAAAGACAAAGACGGAGACAGAGGGTGAAAAATAGCAGTTTCTGTCCCATTTACACATGTTTGAAGCCACAGAAGTGGAAGACGTAACGGTATTTTAGCACTCACATAGAATCATTGAATCATTTAGGTTGAAAAAGACCTCCAAGGTCATCCAGTCCAACCTTTTACCTAGCACTGCCAAGTCCACCATTAAACCAAGTCACTAAGCTTTGAATCCAAAAGTTTTTTGAAGACTTTGGGGGTGGAGGTCCCACATAATAGGGAATACAATGAAAAATAATCTGTGATGTTCAATTCAGGTCAGCCAAAACAAGTAAGGAAGAGAAATGGGTCAAAGAGGCAATCTATTACCTGAAGTGAACAGAAGAGGAACAAAGTGAAAAAGAAACAAATAAGTGTTTTAGGCTAACACATCTATGTTGTGCCATATAGACAATGTTCAGTTCTTCTTTGTTGTGAAGAGAAAGCAAGTAGAGATAGGAGGGGTAGACAGGAGAATATTAATGTAGAGCTGCATAATGCCCAGTCTCCACAGAGGGAAAACTTTGTACTGGCACAAGCTTTAATAATTAATCAGAGTCATTGCTCCACCCAGTATTAGAGGGTGAGAGCAATGGTGGGAGGGGGAAGGAAAAGGATAGGAAGAGGATGCTCTGAGAAGTATCATCCTGCAGTGAAAAAACAAGGCTACTGGCTACTCCGAAACATACGGCCATTTTGTCTTGTGAGAGTAAGGCTGTTGGACTGGATCTTCATCTGAAGTAAATCAGATGAATCTCACTAGTGGAATCATTCTAGCTGTAGTTTCTGTCTTTTGCTTATAAAGTTCTGGTCACAAACAAGTTGCTGGAGGAATTGTGCTTCAGTTAAGAAAGGACAAGCTTCTAGTGCTGGGGTTCCACAGTCTGAAGTAGTATTAAACTCTCACATTCAATATGTTTTAAACATACTAACATAAGTAGCCTATACATAAAGTAACAGAACATAAAGTAACATAATATAAAACAAAGCTTTTTTTGCCCACCCATAATTCTAGTAGGGTTTTATACTCAATTTTTTTTGGGGGGGGAACGGGAATAATTTTCTTTAGCTCAGTCAGTGGCTATTCCCCTAGCAAACCAGCTGATGAAATATGCTGATCAGCAAGTACTGCCTCCACCTCCACCTCCCACCATATAAAACCAAGGAAGTAATCCTCTTTCACTGAAACAACTACCTACTCCTTCACACAAATATCCAGCTGGCTGGCCTTACCATCAGGTGATCCATCTCTGGTTTTGAACATAATGATTTCTTGTTTTTTCATTTAAAACACTCGTCTGCCACCTTACACCTTGTAACATCTTTCACTCTTGGGAGTGAGGTGTTGCATATTGACTTGTGGATTCATTACTCATTTTTTGCTCATTTTAGGTGAGACTAGTGTAAAGAGCCTTAGAAAATCATGTTTCCATGCAGTCAACTTTTTTTGGCCTTTTGTGCCCAGAAGTCCTGTGGTCTCATTTGTATGCTGCTCTTGCTAACTCCACTGGCAGGAAGAAGCCTGCGCTACCCTCACCTCCCGCCCTCTGTTGGTCCTTCTTGACCCTTTGGCTCTTTCAGTAGAGCACTTGCTGTGGTTGTGTTGCATCAAGTAGCAATGTGGCTGAAAATAAAGCCTCTAATTTAGCAGAGCAGTTCCTCCATCTGGTTCACCATGCAGCCTCAGGAAAGAAAGCACTGACACATTTCAGGGGTAGATGGGCACACAGGGGTGAGGGCTGCTGAAGCTCAACAAGATTGTGCGTGAGGATCTCCGCACAGAGCATGGCCTGGCTGAGAAAAGACGTTTTCTTTATTATTGCTGTGGGATTATCACTCAAATCACACCCCCAGCCTGCTGCTTCTTATGACCACATGAAAGTTTCCCCAGTTACCTTTTCTAAAGATGCTCCAAAAAGTTCACTTCCAAAACTCGGACTGCTTTTTCTTCACATCTTTTTCAGGCTGCATGTTAAAAGCACGAAACACTTTTTAGCACCAGCTAGGTGTGTAGCTCCGACCTTAACTATGAAAATATCACTTTTAGGACCCACATATAGAATTTAGGGAACATGGACAGCTCCAGTGAAAAAAAGTTAATAGCATAGACATTTTCTTACACAAGACAGTCATTTTTGCTGAAAGTTGAGGTAATTTCCTAAAACCTGAAAGATATACATTCCTAAAAAAAAAAAAAAAAGAAAAAAGAAAAAAAGCTTTTTTTAAATTCATGTTCTGTTGTGCATATAAAATATTTTTACCAATCAACCTTTTCCTCAGGTTGTTTTTTATGTCACTAAAGTTTTTGTTTTACACATGAAAAGTGAGAAAAGTTACATAGCTGTGTAGCCTCGAGGGGTATTTTTGATATCCAAGTGTGGCAACTTTTCCAGACAACACAAAGAAAGATCATTACAATCTGCAACGCAGTCCTCTTCAAGGCACTCCATTCTACTGGAGCTGTGAAAGATTCCCTTCAGGACAGAAGAAAGCAAAGCAAAAAAAAAAAAAAAACACTTTTTTTATTCTGGTACATCAGTACTTTCTAAGAGTTTGCTTTACAGCACAGCTACAGGTTTACAATCCAAGGTTAATTAAATGCAGTCACTTATGAAAATCATGGGTGTGATTTGCAAGAAGCACAACAGTTTTTCTGGGGATGTGTAAGGTGAAATAAAATAATGAAAATCATCCATCACAGCTAAGGCTGCAAGGCAAAATTCTCTGTTGGTGTCATTGACTTTGGTGGGGTGATGCTAGTAGGGCACTTGGCCAGAAAGTGTAATGTCAGTGAGCAAAAGCACACCAACACCAAAACAGAAGCAATGTTTCATCTAAAGTGTGACTGGCACTCTGAGTGCTATGCTCGGCTGACCCCAGCCCATCACCCTGTAGAGGACCCAAGGATCTCTGGGAATCCCAACATGGGCCAGCACCTACCAGACAACATCCATCTTTGGAAACATAAGGCCTGAAAGCAGCTGCAGAAAAATTGCTCTTCTGAGTGATCCCTGCAACAGGCTAAAATGTCCAAGGTGGGAAACAGCACTTGTGGTGCATTTCTTGATTTGTCTTGTGGTAGCTGCCTCTCCCTTACACAGGTGCTCTGCATCTCTGACCTTGGGGACCACGAGGAGACGTCCTTTCTCACAGGCACTCTGCAAATGTGCCGAAGGAACCTGAGGGGCTGCTCCTTTGTTTAACAGCTGCCTCCAAAATCCAGGTTTTCATTCATTCAACCCAGGGCGCTTTGTCACTGCTGGTGGGAATGGTCATCTTTGATATGGATTAGTACAAGCTGCAGCAGATCTTCAGCTGCATAGCTGAATCAGAGGTAGTGGGGGAAGAAGTATGGTTTTTTTTCTTTGACCTTGTTGAATTAATAGGTACTCTTGGTAAAAATCTGTCCATTTTTTATTCTAATAAATACCTTGTAACAAAATCACTACTAGTCACTTTGTCCCAAGCAGAAGATTAAGTGAAAATACATTTCTAAAGTGATTTCATTTTCTGGCTGACTTCACTTCCTTATGCACTGCAGAGGGTGTCAGGGGTACAACATTCTGGAAAGAAAAGGTATTTAAAGGTCACAGCTAACAATACCTTTGGCACTTTACTGCAATCTGTCTGCTGGACACAGAGTGGTCTGCTTTGTTTGCCATGTAGATGGCAGGGGTTGTCGCAGGATACACAGATGTTCATAGGAAGTGTTGACTGTGAACAGAACATGGGCAATGGAAACCATTTACTGTAACACTGTGACACTGCACAAGGCAATTCAACAGTGTGACTGGTGAGCTGTTTCCTCTTTGTTTCTTCTTCCTTTTTTTGTTTGTTTGTTTGTTTTTGTTTGTTTGTTTCCTTTCTGCAGTCATATTCACCACATGTTTTCAAATTGCTTTTTCCAAAGTCAAGAGACAGCATTTGGAAAGGAGCCTGTGGAAGCATGGATCCCATTCCTGCTCACACAGTCTCGTACATTTAAATGCAAATACCTGTTCTGGGAGGGGGGCAAATAGCCAACCTTTCACTTAGCAGTTTTGCAGTAGAGGTCCTGTATAATAATCAAGGCACACCTGGGAAACAAAGTCAGTGATAATAGCAGATCATATCATACCCACGGATGTGCAAGTCAGGATGCCTACACCACACTGCAGCCTCTGCTGTGAACACATGAAAGGGGTCAGCTGCCAGCACTAGGAACCTCTGTGGCCTCTGGGGGGGCTATTTTTTATGTACACTGAGCATGGGTGGGTAGGTGTGTTGATAATTTTCTTCAGACTTGGAGGTGGGCCTTTGCCTGAAGACCACCACCAGGAGCTAATGGCGTGTTTTCCACCCTGCCCAGAGGAGGTGTGCAGGTTTTTTTTCCTTTTGCATCTAATCATGCTTATGCCCACCTGGATGCAGAAATAACCTTTCCTCCATGTTTTTTTTTTTTTTTTTCAGCAGCTTGCCCTTGTCCATTCAATTCTTGTCTTCAGAGAGCTCCAGCTTATGTAACTAAACCCTTGACACAAAGCATGTATGGGTCCACACAAATAACTTGTAATGTTTAATTAACTAAACTGTAATCAACAGACTTTATCTTTTGACTACTGTGTACCAGGCAAGCTTTATCTGTTGAAAATTAACAGTAAGATTGGCTTGACTTTTAAAGGCACCATGTGAATTTCTCATTAGCCTTATTATCATTTCTGAATCATAAATATGTAAATGATGAGTTTCACACAGGAGATTTAATTCTGTGCTCTTATTTCTGATTAGCTGGAAATACATTCTGTCTCTGTCAGATAATTGGTAACACTGCACACCAATAAAGCATTTCCCTACCCTTCATCAGAAGCAGCTGAAATTAAAGAAGGCAGATGCTGTTACATTTTTGACAGTTTTGTAACACCAACTTGTTAAAGTTTTAACTCAGCCATTAATATAGACTATGAATTATTAATTTTCTTTCATGTCAGGAATTAAAAAAAAAAAAGAAAAACAAAATTGGAGATCTGAGCCTTATGTATAAATGTTCTGTGAAAGAGATTTTTTTCTTCTTTTTCTTTTCTGATATACTCTCCAAACAAAACCCACCCATTTAATTTGAGTGAATGGGATGGAAAGTAGTATTTTCAGGGATTTGACCGTAAAATGTACATCGTAAACAAATACTTAACTGGGGGGATAGCTTTTGGTATTTTTTTTTCTCTCTGTCTCTTCCTCTTTTTTTTTTTTTTTCTGGTTTTTGTTTATTTATGTTTTGTTTGATTGTTTGTATGTTTGAGATGTTGCCATAGGTGTGCTTGCCTGCACGATAACTGATGAAGTGACATAACAAATGGAAGTTTCCAAATAAATTTAAGTGTGGTAGGCTGTGCAAAACATTAATGCAAAACAAACTGAAGCTTGCATGAATTTTACTTTCATTAATTGAATGTGATTAGAGAGGCAGGATCATATGGAGAAGCAGTAGTCCATCAGTAGTAAACTATCAAAATGCAGAAGTGAAAAATACATAAGAATACTTAGTTTTAGTAAGTCAGTCTTCTGTGGACTTTAGTAATGAATTTCTAGATATACAATAAAAAGCAAAAAGTAAAAACAGAAGTTCCCTATTGGGCTGAACAAAGCAACCACAGGCAGAGGTCAGTTATTTAAGTATTTCTTGATAGTATATTTGAAAGACTGGTGAATCTTATATTCTCTTTCGCTTTTAAGAAGAGAGCCTCTTTTAGCGAGCTTGAAGATACCGCCCCACCATTCTGTTTGTCTTCTCTAGCCTAGTCTCCTCTCAAAACCAGTTTTAGGTTCCCCACTGAAAATTCAGTTTCTGATATCTACCAAGTACCTACTGTCTCTCCTCCCCACAAGTTGTCCCTTGCCTTAAGAATGCCAGTTCTCCCTGATCCTGAGACAGTTTCTCCCCTCCACTAGAGGCAGCTTAATTTCATGTGCTTCCTCGTCTGGCCCTTATGTTCTCCTTTTCTCTTGATGCTACCTGGCGAGGTTTTCCACAATGCAACAATGTCAGCTTTGTTGCTTTTCTTCACCGCATCTTATACAGGCATAGAAATCAAGCTTAATTGAACTCCTCATATTGGCAGGTGCTCAGTCATCCGTAAGAAGCCTTCTGACTCCGCAAAATCAGCAGAACAGAATCATGAAAAATTTTAACTGTAAAGTTCTGGTAATTGTTCACAAAATATACACAAATTCCAGTTCTCTGGCTTTTAATGTGCCCATGTTGGGCCAGATTTTCATCTTTTCAGACGATCTACTAAATAACTGTATGTGGTTTATTTATTTATTCATTTTTAGTGAGAATGCAACAAGAAGTTTTTCTTTGTTCTTTATTCCAGAGTGCTTAAATCATTTTCCATCCACCAAATTTGAGCTTGCCTACTTGGAAAATAACCAGCTGCAAACAGTTAAAGCCTGTCACATGAAAACACAGTCACACAAGGAAATATTGAAAAATTGTGATACCAGCTCAACCTCTAATAAGAAATTCTGATGGCTTATGTCATTTTTTGATGAGTTTGTGCAATTCTCTATTATTCCTTTACGGCAAGCCCATGTAAAATAGAGGAAGGGTTATTATTGTTGTGCTGCTAACACCAGCCCTTATTTCATTACTATTATTGCAGTAATTATTCATCATCAGTATCATGATGATTTTAATAAGAAGTTTAAAAAGCACTTTCTTTTTTTTTTGTTCCTCAGCTTTCTTATACTGTTATGAGCCTCTTGACATTTGCAATTGCTAGACAGTCGATTTAAAGTCTAACATTGATGGAAAAATTCCTTAGTCAATCAAATGAATGCAAACCTCCATTTTCTGATTTATTGTCACTCTACAATGCAATAAAATAAATCCTTTGTTTTAATCGCTATTCCTGTTTCTTTTTGTTTGTTTTTTATTTGCATATATTCTGAAAAGTGAACAAGGATGCAACCCATTGGAAGTATTGTTTTCATTTTGGTATGTGCTAAAGAGTATGAGCGAGCCTCTCAATTTATAAGCTGTTGTTGTAATATATTTTATTCTTCAGAGCACTATGCTCAGTAAGACACAACAGTCGTTCTTTACATGCTTTTGAGAAACAGCTGCCTGTAAGGATGGAGATGGCAAGCCATGAGAGGATGGCACTGTGCATAAGGTAAGTTTTAACAGCAACCGCAAGGGATGTACAGAGCCAGACTTGGCCCTTGGCTTTATGTAAGACTGCAGCAGTGGCTGGGATCACACACCTGCAAAGATGAAGTGCAAACACAGCAGAATGCACCATGCATATGCCATTGTTTGAAATATTATGATAATTTTTTTGCAAGTGTGCAAAAAGGAGCACAGCTAAAAGATGAGATCATGGGACAGGCTGCACGATCCACACTAAGCTGTCTGATACCACAGGTGCTGCTGAAGAAATATCTTGCACAAATGTCCCAAGCATAAAGCTTAGACTTTTCCTCCATCTCATGGGAAAATACTTTTATGACTTCATTTTTTCACATTTCCTAGGACAGCCAAAAATATTTCAGGAGAATGGGTTTAAGACTTGGTATGGAAGAATCATGCACAAACCAGACAACCTGGCACTGATTCTTCCTTGGCATAATTTAGACATAATTTAGGCATTGGTTAGCCGCTGTTTTGGCTAAGGATTGTTAGCCCATTCAGCTGTTTCCAGTTGATGCAAAGCTAATGGAGGAGAGACTGATCATAAAATTTACACATGCTTGGTGCCGTTTTTATTTACTGTGGGTTTCCACAAAGGTGTATAGATTATCTTTACATCTGACCAGAAAATCAAGAAAAAATGAATTGGAAATTCAAATATTGAGAGATACTGTAGGGCTGGAGATCTTGGTGTGGTGTGAACATCATCTTCAGAAGTTTGTGTGAAAGGTGATGGGAAATTGGCTACATTTTGAAAGGCTGGTTTTCCTCAGAAGAACAGTCAAACTGACATCAGCAGGATCTGAAGAGCATACTGTGCTAGTGAAATCAGTGGCTTCCTTGCTCTGCCCTTGTGTGTTTTACAAAATGAAAGTATTTGAAGCAGTAAGGCAGCATACTCATAAATAATCTAAGAAATGTTAAAAACACAGAAATGGCAGAGCTGGCCAGAGCTAGCAATTCGCTTTCCAAGCTGCTGAAGCCAGCTACACTTCATATAAAGTGATCAAGCTTCTGAGAAATATGTCCCTTCTTCTGCCTTCTCCCTCCTGCACTATTCTTCTGAACATAGTCCCAGATCTGCACTTCTTCGCAGGTTAAAAATCTTCGTATTTCAAGTTTAAATCTACCCATGCTAGCTTACACTGCCATGGCAATTTTGTATGCAGTAATGTCCTGCAGCTTAAATAGCTGTTTCACTCCTTGGGCTTTGCTGGGAACATATACGATTGCTAGGAGCCACCATATTGCTTCTCGGACCTCACCTTACCTCTGTCTCAGGCTTTGTTTTGCCAGAGTCAGCACACCTTCCTTCTCACAACACAGGATTTCTGCGCTCTGCATCCCTATGAAGCCTGTTTCTGCTTCAGTTCTGACTGTTTCTTTCCGGAAAAGAAATGACCAGGAAACTACTCAGCAAATTGCTCTATTTAATATTTTTGTTCTCTGTTCTATTGGTCATCACCTTCCCTGATTACTAACTACACGGCATTTTAAGCCCCTTGATTAGGTCAGCCCTGCCCAGGATTCAGGCCCAGCAGATAGTCATTCATCCACTGTGATAAAGACAGAAAACATTCCCCATTGCCCCACTCCTTTGGCAGCCAAGCTGCTGTCCTACCTAAAACATAAAAAGCGAAGCAAACAACAAAAACATTTTCCAGAAGATAAGCCCTGATAGACTGCAATGCAAGAGGTAATCTAACACCCTTCCAGAAATATCAGGATAAAAACACATATGCCTCTGCTCTGAGGAAAGGCTAGCCTGTTTTCTTTAGTACCCCTTCTCTATCTACAGGAGCCACACACACACCTGGGGGCAGTTGATGCAGGAGTCTCTAGATCAAGGTGCTGGATTCTGAATTTCCACACTGGACTCCATGTGAAGAGGAAATGTGTAGTATATACTCTGACCACCCCGCGACAGGTGGGAGGCTGCGGCATTGCACACCCATGGTGACTGCTTTTTCTTGCTCTCTGGAGATTCACTTCAAATACAGCCCCATGTCTGGCCTGCCATGGCCTTTCTTGTGATACAGAAAACCAAAAGTGAGGTACCCACCAGGACTTGAGGGTCAGTTGACTCTGGCAGCAATGAGAAACTGAGCTGAGCCAGGAGAAATGGTAAGAAATGCAAAAGGAAACTCCTGTGTTTATCATCTACAATAACAAAGAATATTGATAAAAAATATGGGCATTTAAGATTCAATATAAAGTGTAGAATGGGACCAAGGATTATGATTGTTATTTCTAGCACAGACTTTTTTTTCTTGTGGTTATATTCCAACTCTTTTGCATTTTTGGTCTTGCAGACTGTCTGCCTAGCACTTGGTGAATAAGGTCGCAACAGTGGCCCATAAAGACAACTAATGTTAACTAAAATATACCTTACATACTGTCCTGAAGCTAAGCAAACTCTGACTGCATGGCCAGTGGGCTTGTGGAGCACCTCAAAACGTGACAGAGGCCAGCAAGAAAGCTTGGAGATCATGACCAGGGAGAAGTGCACTTCTTTCAAAGTGGTTTTCGTGTCTTGCTCAATAACAAACAAGTATGTGCTCTGCCTGACCGCAGCCAGGCTGAAACTACCGCTTCAAGCTGCCAGTGCACTGTTGCTGAGAAACAAAGTGGTATCTGTCTATGCCAGCTCCATCTCTTAAGAAAGGTGAAATATGCCTGCAATTTTGAAGCCAAGTTTTCAAATATTGCCAGTTTAGGGCATGTTCTAAACAATTGGAGCCTGAGTTTTTTTCAGAAAAGCAAGGAGTACTTTCATTAAATACCGAGGCACATACCATATGTCTGCAAAAACACGTGGTTACTGACACATGTAGGCGTGAGCATTGCCTACATAACTGTGATTACTACATGAGTAAAAATAAAGACATGCATGTGGATTTTTATAAATAGGAGATCAAGGCTCTAAGAAACTGACAAATTTGTCCTTTCTTGCTGTGGCAGTAAATACGAGCAATTCAGAGATGCTTGAAGTGAAAGTGCCACCAGGGCAGTCCCTGTGTCCATCTGCAATAGACTGTCAAAAGACACAGGTTTTTAGGTACACTATCAGACAGAAGGAAGTCCTGGAGGACGTCTCGCCATGCGAACCTGTTGTGGAGTTGACTGTCTGTTTTAACCAACACAGAGATGCAGCTGATGCCTTGGCCTCTCCTTGGTGGCCCTGTCTGTAGGAATGATCTGGGTAAAACTGCACTCTATTGGCTCATTTTACCTTGTTTTTTTGTTTGTTTGTTTGTTTACTCATCTTACTAACACTGCTCGGTAGCACATTTTCTCTCTTGTCCCTCTAGCCTTTTTCTTTAATCTTTATTCAACAAATATGTGTGAGATCATTTCAGGGAGATAACAATCTAATTTTAAGGAACAGAGAGAGAGAGAGGCAGAGAGACAGAGAGAGCTATACACTCAAAAGTCAGGTTGAAATGGAAGGGGCTTGCTGGTAATCAGGGTGACATCGAAGCCCTGGATCTAGTCTCAAAGAATTTTACTGTGGTTGCATGATAAAAGAAGACATTTGCTTTATGTCTGCAGACAGAAGTTCATGCTAGGATTATTCCATGAACTCTGTTTTTCATGCATCGTTTATTTTTTTATTAGTACCTCAACCATAGTTACTAAATGCAGTAAACAAAGCTAAGCAAAGCAATACTTCTACCTCACATTACATCTGTCTTACAGTGCCATCAGGGCACTTTTTTTTCCTTGACCTTCAGCACACTCACATCTTCTACTCATGTTATTCCAAGCGATGAACGTAGGTGCATGCTACATGACTGTATGAGGTGGAGCAGCAGAAACAGCCAAGATACTGTGAGCTCAGGCAATTCCTATTTTGTCTGCAATTCCAGTCAGGAAGGATTCCCTCAACCTTCAGAGGAGGATGTAAAATTGCTCCCCCCCTTTTTTTTTTTTTGGGCATGCACATATTTTTGCTTATGCTTTTGTGCTTCTTGCACTACAAGGTCACTGATTGTCAAGTTTGCTTCTGTGTTGATGTTTCATTTACGAAGACGTAGGAACATCTTTCAGGTTAAGTTGTTCTTTTTGCCTGCTCTTATTTGCTGAATTTGTCTACAAAATATTGGTAAGGTCTAGAGACTAATCCTGTTCTGCTTTTTTTCTTTTTCATGTTTCTTCATTGTCATTAAGTACGCAAAAAGTTCAGATGAATTCTCCAAAATAAGATTTCTTTTCATGACACACGTGGAAGAACTGGGGTTTATATAAATCTATCCTAGGAGTCCAGTGTAGGGATTGTACTGGCTGGATTAAAGTAGAGATCTCTCCCCACACCGCTGCATGTTTTCTCTTGGACAAGAACATGGCTTCTTTGAAATCAATGTTTTCTGTCTTTTGCTCTCAACAACTTGCTGGATTCTGAAGCTGTGCATTTCATGGAAACATTTAAAGAGTTACTCAGTGTCCCGTGGCTCTTCTAAAAAAGGCTGGGAGAGGAGAAGAAAATCTGAAAGATTTTTTATTCAGGGAAGAGAGTACAGAAAAAGAGTTTCAAAGTTATTCTCCCACAGTAAGCAGGAATATCTTTATCAACATTTCAAATTCTTGTTTCTGAGTCACAATCATTTGTCCTTAGTTTTGGGAATTTCACCTGTCTTGGAGTCCTGGAGAAAACATGCACAACCTTTCCCATCCCCCAAGAAGAGAGGTTGTAAAATATTCATGAATTGCAGTACTTAAAGCCAGAAATATTAAATTTAGTAATTACACACCCTTATCAAACAAGAAGTATTTAATATTTGGCCTTTCCCTCATCCAGTGCCATTCTAACAGCTAGATGGGGTATACAGTTTCTTCCATGGAAAGCTCATGCTAACCATGAAGCTTCAAGTTTGCAAAAACTGAGATTGCGTGAGTACTCCTATTTTAAGTGATCTATTTTTAGACTGGAAAATTAACAGGGGAGATTAAGTGACCTTCAGGTTCCACTGGCACAGGACTGTCAGCCTTTCTTTCTTGTATGTTTGTGCATATTGGTGGTTGGGAGGTTTATAACCAGATTTTGAAAGTGAAAGCTTTCCAAAAAAAAAAAAAAAAGAAAAAGAAAAAGTTAAAGGAAAAGTGTTAGACCTTAGGTATTTGGCATCCTTCCTATCTGAGATCCTAGATATTTAGGCTTCTGGCTTTCTGAGTGAACACCAGGTGCCTGGGTGCTTTAGAGGGCATTACAGTGCTTTTGAAAACTGCACTTTATGTCTGTTTCTATATCTCAGCAAAGATAACGTATATAAATGCGGCCAAGGTTCAATGAAGTATGTGGTGACTTGCTGTTGCATCCAGCATTGAAGGAACAGAGCAATTCTGCCCAGGAAGAAATGTGCTATTTTTACATTTGGTTTCTATCAGATTTACAATGAGAGCTAATTGCATTCAAACCCTTTAGCAGAGGGAATAGAACTGTATTTCGAGTCCACAAATGTGACAAAACTCAAAAACAGATATCAGAGCTGGAATTTTCTAACTTAAAGATTCCTGCAGGAGTATGATGGCTTCATTGAGCAGGAGCAGCTGTTTGCCAAGGCAAATTGTACCAAAAGCTGTTGATGAAAGTTGCCCCAAGATAACAAACTCAGATGAGGAGTCCTGGACTCACTTCTGGATTACTCCACAGTTTTCCTGTGTGGTTCTGGGCAGCCCAAAGTGCTCTCTGTTTCTCAGTTTCCACCTCTAACAGAGCAGTTCTCATCTCACAGGGCATGTGCTGCAGGTAGGTGCATTAAAGGCTACGGGGTCTTTGAACACCAGGATGGGAGATGGGAGTGCTTTAGACCTTTGCTGAAGAGGAAGTAGTCAAGTATTTTGAGAACAGATGTAAAACATAATCATTTTATACTGTCTTTTTTTTTTTTTTTCCTATGTCTAACGTTACACTCAAAACTGCTTTTCTAGTATTTTGGGCGCTTAGGGGCGGACTTGTAAAAATGTTATTTTATGTGGCTATATATCACCTAAAGGCATTGTACTTAATTACCCTCAGTGAAGTGCTAAACAAATCATGGGAAGGCAGAGATTTCAAAGCTTTCAAAGTCATTTTATGTAGCTTGTATGCAAGTAACACTCATCTATGTAACATAAACACGAAGCTTAAATATACATAACTAACTTAAAGATGCCTGTTTCTTGGTACCTGGAATACTGTCGTTGTGTCAGACCTTATATTTGCTAACTGTGCAGGAGTGAGGATTATCCGCTGCTTCCTTCCCAGGCATATGTGAAGACAGGAAGGACGGGAAGAAAGTGAGGGCATGAAAGAAAAAGGGAGTGAAGCTAAGCAGGAGCACAATAGGTGACTCTCAAATTAGTCAAAAGGGTAACGTGTTGTGCTGGTAGGTTGATGTGTATTTTTAAAATTTGGCATCTGTTTTGGAGCTGCTTAGACATTTGGCTACTGGAGATGGTCTTTGTGGAAGCAGAGTACAGGGGATGCACTTGCGGGGGGTATGGTCAATGACTGCATGGCAGGGCACTGAAATCTGTAATATACAAAACCCATGTACATGTGAACATGCAGACATAAATTTATATGTACAAACATATTTATGACTCTTTTTAAAACTGAAGCAAATCAGACACCCAAATTCCATTTCCATTTAAACACATTGCCCAGACATACAAAACCGTGTAATGTAACTTTTTTTTTTTTTGTGAAAATATTTGAATTCCAATATTGTGCATTTTGCATCATCATCTGTGTTGTTATCTACATAGGTCACTTTTGCTTGAATTCTCACCTTTTCTTGCAAATTCTTTTTTCTTTTTTTTTCTTGCAAATTTCTTTTCACATTTCTTGCAAATCACCATGATCCACAATTATGAAGTATTTCTGACTTCAAGATAGAGTAATAAAAAGAAACATCAGTAGGAGAATGCTCGGAGTGAATTTATAATTCATTTAAAGTGTGAGTCTGTCCGTTTAACCCTTAACAATATCCATTTTCTTCAGAATGTGCAAACCTTTTCTGTAGTTGGAAAAGCTATGAATTCAAATAACCTTTAGCAGTCTGGGAAAAGAATAGTTTGACAGGTATATCAGGCAAAAAGTTGAAATGACATACTCCTCCACCTTCCCTTAGAAGAATTTGTTGCAGGATTTCTACCAAAATTGCTGTAGGAATGGAAGGGAG
The DNA here is from genome assembly GCA_013399475.1 of Chauna torquata. Lineage (NCBI taxonomy): Eukaryota > Metazoa > Chordata > Aves > Anseriformes > Anhimidae > Chauna > Chauna torquata. Next base: position 128,870 of record VXAL01015054.1, on the reverse strand, counting down.
TTGCTAAATAAATAAATAACAAGAAGGACTCCAGCAATAAGCATTTCTTGGTTTGTTTAATACCACCACTGAAGTGGATTCAGAAGTACAGCCTCTACTGTCCTCTCTGTTTCTCCCTCTGTGGACTGCTCTGAAAAGTAAAGAAGTCTCAAAAAAGGGCCTTTTTGGAGCTTATCAGAATGAGTATTTAATCTGATTCAGATTAAACCAGTGGAGTTGTTAGCACCTCTCAAGCCCAACTTTATTGTTTTGCAGAGCTGAATGCTTACCTCAATATTAATGTGGGTATGGGCAGCCTTGCTAGCTCACTTTGACTGATGGTCCACGGAGAGGGCTTCAGGCAGGAGAACGGATAAGTCCTTCCCCAGCTGCAGCCAGGCAGTGCGCAAACCTGGCCTTGGCAGTACTGTAAGAGCTCTCCTTGATGTGTTTCTCTACATCCTGCAGACAGAGAGGCAAGTGCATGAAGGGGAGACACGGTTTGATAAGGAGCCGTAGGCGTTCGCAGAAACCTGCTGTTGATCCAGCTGTGGCGGGATGGAGGGGAACCTGACATGTCATAAAGCAAGTTCGTAGCACTGCCTGCAAGGCAATGGTGGTGGACGCACACTCCCAGTGTACAGGGAGCTAAGTCTCCCATCGACTTCACGTGGCAGTAATAAATTGTTAGCTCCTGTCCAGTTCACCTTTGTTACTCTGGAGTTGTCTGTACAACTACCCCTGGACATGGGTAAGAGAGCAATGATACTGAGCAAAGGAACATACTTATGTTTTTGTTCCTGTTTTGTTTTCTGTTTTTTTTTTTTCTTTTTTTTTTTTCCAGCTCAAACTTCAGTGTAAAAAACATATTTGTTTATGTTTTCAGAGACATTTGCAGTTTTGAGTGAAAATCCCCAAACAAAATGATAGTTGGTTGTCAAGCACATTTTTATCAGACTTGGGAGGTTGCCATGCATAAATCTTGCATTGCATACTTTCAGGTTTTGCCTATTTTCCAATAAAAGCAAGGACAAAAGAAGAGAAAAAGAGGAAGACATCAGATAATGTTATACAAAAAAATACTCTTTTTATGTGCAACTTAATTCCAGTGGAAGTTTTTAACTAGCTCTAGTTAAACTAGGCTAATCTGTTTTCACTTAAATTACCCTGAAACTCTGTTTAGGAACTGGTATGGCTCAAGTTTCTAATATGGCGCTTGCTGATGGGAATTTTGTGCTGGCTTTGTCTGAATATACTGAACAGTCCTTTACAATGGGTGATTCATGAACATGCTGAAGGGAACAGTCTGGTACTTTGTAGGGAGCTGGTCAAAGTTTTCAGTGTGTATTGAGAGGTATGAAGGGAGAAGGATATCGCTGAAGAAGGTGGTGAGAAAACAGACAAACAAACAAACTGAAACAAAAAAGAGGAAGGAATAACAAAAGCTACTTTGTCACTGGGTGTGTAATTTCCACCCATCATGGTGATACATGTTCACAGTTCGGTCACCTGTTCAGAGACGCCCTCTATCACAGTTGTACACGTCTCTGTGTATCCCAGTTTAGCTGGAATTTCCCACTAGATTTGCCCAATATTACATAGCAAGTGAGTATGTTGAACCTTGCTTTCCTGCTGTTGAACCCTGGTTTTGCTTTAATCAGTGTCACCATCTTTCCTCTGCTAGGTATGAAAGATTTTTCACCCATCATCAAAAAGTTTGCTTACAGCAGCAGCAGCCAGACGCAGTGGCATTATATGGCATGAAAACTGTGTGAGCGCTCTTCAGGGTCTGTCCTGGTGCACAGCACATGCTTTATCAGTGCAGACAAGTGCTACCCTCCTTTCTTCCTTAACTCTTTCTGTTACAGGCCTCCCTCCTCAAAAATTGAGCATTTGAGCCATCTCCTATACATGTGAGGTTTCAAGCCAACGTGACTTGTTGCTGCTAATATGAATGGTGTTCATGGCAATATCGTTGTTGAGAAAGACACAGCAATTAATTATGTAGTAAGGATAAACTAAGTGCACTCTTGGAAAAGGGTGAGGAGTGTCTGGTTACAATCAAATCTTCCCGCTAGAAGTCTTTCTACTCCTCCGTTCCCTGGGGCCATCTGGGTGGCACACCAAGCTGCCAAGAGGGAAGGGAGCTGGGCTGCTGGCCGCCCTCCCACACTCATCCAGCCCTGCTCCCAAGGAGAAACATCACCCAAGACAGACACCTGTAAGTCCCTGCTTTGTTTTATTTAACATTCTCATAAAATCTGCCTTAAGACTGGGAGGGCTCCTTCTCATACTAGTGCATGCTTTTTCATGTGCTTGCACTTTCACTCAAAGGCTTTTGGTAGCAACCAGAAGATGCCCATTGACCTTTGTAGTCTTTGAACCTGAGCTGCTGGGCCGGGGAATGACAAATGAGGTACTGTTCCTACACCCAGTCCTCTCTCTCCTGCACCATGATTATAGGGAAATTAAGTTTAAACTCCCTGAAAAGTACTGTGAAATTACTTTATCTTTCTGTGATAAAAGTTACAGGCTCAGTACCTTCATTATAGACATTATTTCCTTGTTCTCATAACTTTCAACAGATCTACTGGATTCATACTGTCTAAAAAGAGTCATTTTAGTTCACAAAGCAAATTCAATAATGGTTAATATAAACAGATCAAAAAAGTTGGTTATCTAAACGGAAATCCTTATGGATAAACACAATTATTTCATCCAGCTACACTGCAACTGGGTCAGGTGTTGGAGTCCAGAACTGACTTCTTCCCTAAATACATTTCACATGACTTTTTTGGCCAAAGTACTGGAGATTGATGGACATCTAGTTGTTTGGTTGAAAGGTTATTGTGAGCATTGAAGTTAGTTTTAAAAAATGGTTCTTAGGTAGAAGGCACTTCCAGGGGAAATGTGCAGCAGACCACACAATAATTTATGTAAGGAAAGATTTAGCCAGAGCCTGTTAAAGACATTTTTTTTTGCATGTAGCCGCACTGGTCTTTGCATGAGATTTATGTGTAGGCACTTGGACATATAGGTCAGCTCACACAAGGAGTTACATTCTGTCTGGAGGCTGGATTGACAGCCTCAGAAAGTTTCAAGCATTTAACTCAGCTACCAAACATAGCTAAAAGAGAGCAGGACAGGCTTTGGTGCAGGCTGGCAACCAGAGCATACTCCCATGTGCCCCAGACTTGTATGGACTGGCTTTGAAGTTCATATGCATTCCCTATACTGTTTCCTGGCTCGGGTAGATTAGCAGAACTTCTCTGCAGCTTCCAGTTGTGCATCCTAGACCCATATTCCCAGTTTAAGCTTTATTCATGGAGGTGAGCAGATATCATTAAAGAGAGAGAGAGAGAGAAGAAAATATGCTCTGTGAACCAGATGGACAGAATAAAAATTACTTCAGTCTTTCTCACAGCTGAAAACTCAGCAAGGCTAGAAATAACATGATGTTTTTGGTCCTAGCCTATGTACAGGCCAAGCTTTTATCAAAATCAAGACAAAAACAATGTACTTTCTGCACATGTTAACAACCAGTGTTCAGAATAAAGTTAGTGCAAAATGAGAAAGGCTAGCACTTTCCACACGAGCCTTTGAAGTCAGTGTCAAAGAAATGCAACACAAGGAAAGGAATCTTTATCAGAAGCTGCTTGGCATGCTTGTAAAGCTGCTGGAAAGATATACTCTTTGACAAGTCCCTTTTCAAAAGTTTTTAAGAAAAGTGCCCAGTCAAAGGGTATTTTTCTATTATTTTTACCCCAGCTCTTGAAGTGGGTTGGGAACAGTAGATTTTCAGAAGAAACTGCAGCACTTGCATTATGGTAGATCCTACTTAAGAACAGTGATATATATAAATCTTTGATCTTTCAAAAATTGTGGGATCAAAGTATTCACTGTTTTGGATATATATCTGTGCTAAAATTAACTGATTATAGCTCTGACCATGGAAAAGATCCTGGTACAAATGACTTTGAACTCATGTCACTGCAGGTAGTCTGTGCACTTTTAAGTTAATTAGCATTTCTTTGAATTTAATTTCTTTCCTGTTGCATGGTCTGGAATAAATATCAGTCACTAATAATCTATTTAAAACTTGTTTTAGTGCTAGAATGTAACCAGCAGAGGAAAAGACATGAACAGAAGTGTATCTATGTGTGCAATTGCTCTCTTTACCAATCTTAATACATATATATATATCTACAAAAAAACACATCTATCACCCTCATTCCCAATTATTCTTAATTGGCAATGCTTCCTCCTAAATCAAGCATTCACAGTAGCATGAATTAATTAATAGCAGTAATGAAAGCACAAGAAAATTCTGCAATGGCTCATTCTTGCTATCTGTGCTTATTTGATCATATGTAAAGACAGTTTGAAGTTTTTGAAGGGGAGGGAGGAATTGCTTGCTTGTCTTCTATGAGGCAATTCCATGAAAAATTTGGCCTGGAGTTACACAGCAAAGAGCTCTGGATAAAGTCTTTGAAGGAAGGATACTTACCAGATTTCTGGACCCTGTGAAAATTTTGTTCACCACCAGTGGATGAACAGAAATGCTACACTTCACAGATTTGTTTTTCTAAATCTAAGTGGAGGAATTCTAAAAGTATCTAATACAGAACATCTGTCTTTTCCCGTCAGCACATTTATTCCCCTGATTTGCCGGCTACCCTGTTCCTCCAAGCAACACTGGTCCCCAGACTCTATCCCCTCACCTTGCTTTCCAGGTGGCACAGGACTGAAGGTCCACATATGGTCCTGATGGCTCACACTACAGACACTTTCCACAGTTGGGCTGGTGTCCTCCGCAGCATGCACATCGTGATCAGTGTTTTTGGAGCGTGGACATTTTTCTGATCAGTGTATTCCTTGCCAGCACTGCTAGCTTCGTCTTCCAGACTATCTTCCGTACAGTCGGACAGAGCATGGGCAACTTCTTGTCCGTGCATAAGAGATAGATAGCCTTCTTCTCTGTGGGCAGTCCCAATAAGTCCTCCCTGAGCCTTGCTTTGGTTAAGCTTATATAGGAATGTTCTTGTTGGTGTACCTGCTGCATGCACAAGGTTTTGAAGGCTTACAAGTCTCTGTCTGCATAATCTCTGAGTCCTATGAACACGATTACCTGTATTCCAAAACCTGCAAGACAGTGAAATTAGAAAAAGAAGCTGTTAAGTAGGTAGTACTAGAGACAAGCTACTAAAGAAAAAGTCTACATCTGGGCAGCACTCACTAGTTGTGAGATGCCAGTTCTGAGTTTAAGTGCCAATTCAATCCAATGTCCTATGTGCATTTTAGGGGCAAGTAAAATGATTAATTCTCACTTCTAACAAAATCTGTTTAATTGAAAAGACAGTTTTACTTATGTAAATCTTCGAAAGCAAGCCCTGTTAAGTTTCTAAGTCAATTCTTCTTTTCTCTTGAAGTCTGTAGATTCCTGCAATATCAAATTATTATTAGCCTCAAATGTAAGCCACCATTGGNGTTATTACCTCTTAATTTATAATGACTTGTATCTTTTTGTGAGTGGAATTTGTGCATTCCTTTCACTGACTGGTACTTACTAAGAGAACTTTTTTTGAGGGTAATATGAAGTAGTTGGTTAAGAGGACAAGACCCTGGAGATTAATTCTGGGAAACAATGTCTATGTATTACTAGCCGCTCTGAATACGATTTTCTATTTTCTGCATCCATGACTGAATGCATATCAGGATGCTCTGGTGCTTCCTATTCAACAGCTTCTGTTTCTAATTTTACTATTCCTCACGACTTCTTCAATAGAGCATCCATTGAATGGAATTGGTCCTGGTATGCTGAAGCACTGCGAAGTATCACCTCTTTCAGAATCATGCAGTCCAGCATAGTCTGGGATTGGAAATATATTCACTGAACAGGTGTGTAAGACAAGGCTCACATCTGAGCTACTTGGTGTGTTCAATATGTGTTGGCTGCAGAAGAATATTGCAGTCCAAGGAAGAGGCTCGTGGTGACTCTCTGCATAGGTAAGTATGGGGAAAGAGAAAAAGAAGATGAGCTTTCTCTGGCACAATGTTTACTGCTTGAACCTTATGGTGCTGGGATCTTGCCTCACAGAAAAGATTGACTGAGCATTGCCCTAAGTTTTTCTACAGAAAATTAATCAGTGTGAAAGCAGCATATTCCAAGTCTTTTTACAGGTCTGTCTATGGCTCCTTACAGATATGCAAAGTTAAAGGAAGACTGAAGTGCCTATTTGCTCAGACAAAAGATACTTCCGCTCTGTCAGCCCTGTCAACAAAGTCAGGAGAGTGCAATTAAGCGGGGGTGGGGAGGGGGGGGAAGCATTATTTTAGTCTAGAGCTTTGTAAACAAGCTCTTAAATATATAATTCATGTATCTCATTCATTACGGTTCACACTATGTGGACACACTTCTGTAACACTAAATATATTAGTGCATTTGGTATTTGCAACAGTTTCCTTCCTTATACTATCTCTACCACATTCACTCAAAAGAGAATTTCTTCCCAAATTCCCTGCCCAAACACTCAGCTTGTTGCCTTTATTGCCTGTCAGGAGATTTCAGAAATTAAAAGAAAAAATATATATATATTTAGACAGATTTTAAACTGACTGAATTATTTAATAAACAGATGTAAACTGGAAATTCATAATTTATTTTAAACAAGCAATGGAGCTTTAAAGATACAGTACTCTTAAGTCAGAAAGCTTTTGTTCCTTGTATCTTTTAAGTTAGCACCCACTGCCATCCCACCTAGTAGCAGAATGGGATTAGCACAGGTTCTTCTTTGAAGACCCTTAAAGCCCAGTCTAAGTGCCTTCAGCTCCTCCTGGCTTATCTTTCAGTGAAACCAGTTAAAGTGAACTAGTTGAACAGTTAGCTGGCAGCTGAAGGTGCTCATTACCACTCTGAGGGTGCATCGTCCCTTTGCAGCCTCTTGCATGAGACAGAGAGAGCAGCAGCAAGGAGAAATGCAATGCTTATAAGAGATTAATGTCAAGCTGCAATGGGATCATAGAGGAAGCAACAGAGAAACAGTAGGCAAGTTTCTGAAACTTGCATATGGTCAGTCTCTACAGCTAGGTAAAAACACAGGAGCTACAAGTCACATACCATCAAAACTGTGGCATGGTCAGCACTGAAGAGACTCAATGGGATATGCCACAAGATTTGAACAGTGGTCCAGCTCTTGAATTTTCATGCTTTTAAATCATGGGATATTACTTTTGCTTTATGTATCAATAAAGTACATGCTCTTTGCAGTCCAGAAAATGTGAGAAGGAGATGTAATGAATGTCTCTGGGTGGTGGAGATTGCAAAACTTGGAGGCAATATTGTAGTATGGAATAAAGTAAGAGAAATATGAGAGTTCGTTGGGTAACTAACAAAGTAAATAAATAAGACAGCACACAACAAAATCTGAAATGTTCAATGATTCGTTTTTCTTCAGTTGTCACAAACAGATTAGTTATGATCAGATATTTTTTAGTACTAATTAATGTTAATAGGGTAGAATGGGAACATGAGCCAGAAAAGAGAGAAAATCATTTAAAATATTGTCAGATTAGGTTGCTTGAATTATTAGAGCCTGACAGAGTTGACTGTAGAGCTGTAAAAGAGACAGCTGAAATTATTCCTTAAGTATGAATGATTGTCTTCAAGAACTCACGGGAAAAAAAGGAAAAGGCAAATATAATTAGTATGTAAGGGAGTGGAAACAGAGATTAGAGAGTACAGACTAGCCTAAATTCATTGCACAAACTGACACTGTAACAAATGATTGACTTGTGTATGCATACAACATGGTAACTGGGCAAGTCATTGTTAATCTGAGAGGAAATGCCAATGAAGTAGAGTTTATACTGTCATGAGCTACCATTCAATGCTTTCATAAATTAGATGCAGACAAGAAAATTAGAAATAATTGAATAGACAGAAGGCATGCCAACAAATTTTCAATTTCTAAAGTGGACATCAAGCTGCAAATTAGCTAATAATCAGTTGCTGTTGCAAAAAAAAGAAAGGAAAATGTTGTTCTAGCATGATGCTGTTTAACCCCAGATAAACGATAAGTTTGAATCTTCTTGATTTGTAGTGATTTCCTCCAAAATGTCATAAGCTCCAAAGAGTCACTATTTTATTAGGAGGATGAGAATATTTAGCTTTTTGGGTAAAGGAAAAACTAAAAGTGATTAGATTAGAACAGATAGCTCGTAAAAAGAGTTTGAACCCACTTTTCATCTCTCCCACCATGGACTAGGTATTTGCTGTGTTGGTTCTAGCTAAATCAGCAACCTTCTGAGTGGGAACAGAGCTGTTCCACCCCCGTGACCCATGGTAAATCTTAGCTTTTTACCTTCCCTGGTGCCTGGTGGTCCTTCCTTGCTCCTCTCAGCACTCCCTCCATGTCTCAAGAGTAGCTATTTCCAAAGTCCATTCATGATCCCTCCACTCTGTGGTCCTGGGAAGGTCTTCCCAGATTCATCTGCTCTCCAAGGGCACTATCAATCTCCCCATCTTTTCCACAGAGTCCCATCTCACAGAGACTTCTGCAAGAAATGTCAGGCAATTATAAACGAAAAGGAAAGAATTCATTTGATAACGTCAAATGACTTATAAAAAGTATTCTATGTAACATAAGCTTTTGTTTGTTTGTTGTTTTGTTTTACTCAGCACTGGCAATACATTCAGCTTTGGCTCTGAGCTTTAAGGCAGTTCTAGGCAAACTAGAGAAGATTAAGCAGAGCACAAGAAAAAGTTAAAAGGTTTAGAAAATGTGATCTAAAAGTAAATAATGAAATAACTTCTTTACAGAAGAAAAGAATTTAAAAGGAGACATTATAAGAGTTGCCAAACATCTGAAAAGTTTATGAGCTCCTCTCTATATTTACACAGTAAAAGTTGAGATGCAAAATTAGTACAAAATATTTAGCTGGGAAAAGACTTTATATTAAAAAGTAAAGAACCAACCAATTTACTTACAAATGTAGTGTATCTAACAGACACTTTTTTAATGAAGAGACTGGATAAATACCAGTCTTGTATGACCTAGTTGTGTTTAATTCTTCCCTAAAGTGGGCTACAAATCACACAATCTCTTCTCTTGTCAGCTCCACACTTTCATGATCCCATGAAAAACATTCAAGTCCAGCAGCCAAAGTAGGAAGACTCACCTAATTTAAATCCCTACTTATCTGGACATCAGTTAGAGGTGTTCCTGTTTCTTCTTCTTCTTGCACATGAACAGGACAACCATTTTCTGTCTGTTAGAAGAAGCTACTTTCTTCTAGGACACACAGTGGGGCATTAATTCTTCTCTGAGGCACAGCTGCCGTTCTTACAAATCAGTTGGCAGAAATGACAAACTAGTTTAAATTGGTTTTTGCTCTGAGCCAAATAGTAATTCTCAGTGTGGGATGAGTTTCTCTGACATCAGGGAAGGACATGGTAAGTACGTGAGCTGCAGTTACTCATCTAAGTTTGTCACCATTTTTCCTCTTGTGCATTTTCTGTGGTAATTGAATCAAGCTACGTGTCAGAGTTACACCTGGACAGGTTTAGCTTAGATAACCTTTTCTGTTTTGCCGGTTTTATCAGTTTTATCTGACAGTGGCACATCTTATATGTGAGGAGACTTTCACCTCTCTATGCAAAAAGTGGAGCAGTCCAGAGAATTGCAGTACTACCCAGTGGCCACATTTGCTATTAGGAGACCCCTGAGGAGCACAGCAGCAGAGTGGATGCTTTTGTCCATTCTCCAAGGCATTAAGGAAAAATCCCATTTGCTTCATATTTGTCCCTGTCCCTATCCATGACGCTCATGTGGCGCTCCTGGAAGCACCACCACTTGCACAGATCCTGACAGCACCTACTGCCATTTACCTTCCTCCTGAGTTGCAACACCATGTGCTGGAGCACCACCCTATAGTCCTGCTGGAGAGGTGCAGCCCTGACTCCATACTGAGAATGGCAGGTAGACCCAAAACAAACAACAACAACAACAAAAAGCTAGGACTAGGCAAGACACACTTGCAGCCTGAGTGAGATCTGTCACCCTTTCTGATGCCCACAAAGAAGCAGCCTTCCCTCCTGCCTACCATCATTCACAGTTACCACCTATTGACCTCATCCTACCTAAAAGCAAGAAACTGTACCTGGATCTGTTCCCAAGCCTCTAAGTTCAGGACATTGCTCTGGTAGCCACCATTGTTGCTACTTGATGTTCCACCCAGGCACTGATATGTGACATTAAGCCATTTTGCTATGGAGAAATCCTAAAAGTCTTTTGCAGAAACACAAACACTCATGAACAGTGGCATCAAAACAACAACTATCAGATAGGGTATGTTTGGGAGCTAAGATTCTGCTCTCCCAACTACAAAACAAAAAAAACTGTCTACTACACCTCACTCAGAGCAAGACTGGAACACGTTTTTTTTTTTTTTTCCAGCACAAAAGATCTTTCCTTCCAACCACAGACACCATGGACTAAGAAAATTGTTTGACAGCCAGTCCTTGAAGAATAGCACTTTTAAAAGCTGTTCTTTTTAGGTAACCATCCAAAATTATATCCAAATATTATTTGCATGCTCTTACTTGTTCAAGCTGCAGCCCTACACAGACAATGACTCTTGGTCGCATCCCAGAGACGATGCACACCTGCAAGACATTCTAAAAAAAGCACCACCTTTTCAGGAATAAATAGAGACATGACCATTAAAAATAGTAATAATTTCTATGATTCATAGAGTAACTTGGGCAGAACCTCTTCTTTTTCCCACAGTGGCAAACCAAAGGATGGGGAGTCTGAGGCGTTCTTAGCTGTGGAGAACTGCACTGGCTGTCAACAGCCCTGGGTATTTATCCCATTGCACTCTCAAGGAGGGAGGGGAATCTGGGAAATGTCAGGCCAGCTTCATGAAGGTCCTCACAGGCTCTCTTCCTTGTCATGAAGACCATCGAGTCACTTCTTTCTATTGTTTTTGGACTCCTGACCAGCAAGTCTGTTCTCATAGAGGCACCTGACTTTCTGCCCAGTTCTCCAAGGAAAGCCAAACTGGAGAAGTACCCACATGAAAGGTGGGTACGTGGTGGTGGGCATGTGCCTGACTTGAAAGGGACTGGGAGATGACTGAAGGTGCAAAGAAGGAGTTAATGATACACCTTTCTGTCTGGCTTGAACAAACATCATCCTAGGCTGCTCTGAACAATGTTTTTGGCATGCGCTCACAGACCGGACCTGGGCAGCCTTGTATCCAAGGCAGCAGCTCATGCCCCTGAAGTTAGGCAGCTCTGTGCCCGTCACGTGCAAATGTATGCATTCTTTCCTCTGCAGTGCATGGGGTTACAGTACAGGGAACTACTAAGAGAGAAGCAGGAGGAAACGTGTGGGCCGGGGTGGTGGGACCTATACAGCCTGGGAGGTGTCCTGGAATCAAATAATGGGCATTCCTTCTTGGCTTTTCTCTGTGTCTGTGAGAAATGCTGTGACCAGAGGTAGCGGTCACTCAGAACTGAGACAGCAGGCCAGGCTGCACTGCTGGGAGATAAGGGGAGAAGAGCAGGGGAGCAGGACCCACAGAGGTGCCAAATGGCAGCAGATGCCGGTGTGCACGTGACCCTGGCAGCAAGGCACGCTGTGCTGCCCGCTTGCATTGCAGAGAAGTAGTTGCTAGGTAAATTCTTGTTGCCCAGCAACCCTCAGTCCGAAATTCATCCAGCTGCATCATAGTAGGGGCACAGGCAAGCAGAATCTGTTCTGCAGTGCATCAGGGACAGTCTGGTCCATCAGGGCAACCACAGCTCACAGCCAAGGAGCGGGCAGGCACTCTCACCCTGGGCTGAGCGAGCAGGCACTGTCCCAGAGCAGTCATCCCTCCTGGCCAGTGCGATGCTGCTGGTGGGGCAGCACAGCTCCCATGTGCCATGGGGCATCTGCAGGGCCTTGCTGCCCAGCAAAGCATCGCCACATTGCTGCTATGGGATGAATGCTGGCAGACACCAACATCTCCAGGGAGGACTGACCCAACCACTGGGGCAACCATGCAGTCTGGAGGGATGCAAGGGGGTGGTGTAAAGATCAGGCAGCCTCCAAGTCTTATCTGCTTCCCTAGGTGTCCCACTGCAAAGACATTGAAGATGGTCAGGAAATCTTGCCTTGAGGCAGCGTAGATACAGCCCATCAATTTTTCTCATATTTCACTACCTCCACAGCTAAGGTCTTAGAGCAGAAGTTGAAGATGTAAACTCTTCTTGAGCACTTATTCTCACTTCAGCATTTGCGCAGGCACAATTTAGAGTTTGTCTCTTTATGTACACCCACATAAATATCCACTACAATAAAAGAAAATGTAAACATAGCAAGTATTAAAACAAAACAAGACAAAACAAACAAACAAAAAAAACCTGATAAAGTTCATGTTACTTCTTTTACAGTCTTCCAGGAATGCTCTCAGTTACAAGATCACACCATTTCTTCCTGAACTATCACTTCTTCATCAACTTGCATTCCATTCTTTGACAGACTTAAGCACATCTCCCACATGTTGCAGCCTAAAATCTAAATATTTCTACTGCCCCATGTGCTCTTTCCAACTTCAAATGAAACAAGCTATCGTAAGATGTGCTTGTTCTTAAATGCAGATTTAGACCATTTTTCTCTTTGCTTCTTAGTATAGCAATACATGAAAAGATATCCAAGAACAGCAGTCAAACCCATGAAATTCACCCAGATCTTTCTGTACAGACTTCTAAGCCCTAACCCTCATAGTTAAGCTGCTGCACAATATTAGTCCCACCTTCCCGCACAATGGGAAGAAGATAATCCAATAAAAACTTGAGGGATTGTTCATGTGCTGGAAGTTAAGCATTCAGTGAGCATTAGCAGCAACCTTTCTTAGGTTGTTGGCTCTTTGGAGCAAGCACCATGTACATTTATTTAGTGGAAGAAAGAGCTGTAGGGATAGGTGGCAGGGGGAGGGGGAATATATTTGTTTTTAAATGTAAGGGGAAATCTGAGAAGCTATTTAAATGATAATAAAATTATAATGGTCCACACTGTGGAGCTGTCTTAGGTTTTGATTGTGACAAAAATAATCTCATGATCGTCGGTGGTATTTTTGAGCATGGTAGGATTCAGCCTCAACAGCAATAGCACTGAGAAATATTAAGACCAGATAAAAAATCTTCTTACTTTTGCCTGCCCCCAGCACATTCAGACCCCTGACAGTGATTAGATTGCTAATGTATCAATCTGCTCACTATTTTAAAAGATTGATATTCCAACTCACAATATGGAAAAGTTTTAATTCCATTCACTGTATCAAATAATATTTGTCAAGAAATGGGAGCTAAAGCCACCACAGTATAAAAATGAGAACTCTCATTTTAATTAACGAACAATCTTTGATAAGCAGGAAAGCCACAAGTCTATGACATTTCAGTTTTAAGTGTGCCCCTAAGAGGAAGCCTGAAGCCTTTAACTTGTTATGGGAATTAGAATTGTTTATTTCCTTTGCATCTTATTGATGCTTACTGCATCTGTTATTCATGGTCCAAATTTTGACACCTCCCTTTTCCCAAAGATACAGTGCTGGGAATGGATAAAGCTGAGAAAAAAACATCATCTCTATGAAATTCAGTCCCGGGTACAGAGTCACCTCCCAAGTTTTATTCACAACTTTCCTATTTCTCTTGGTTGTCTCATATGGAACTAGATGAAACATTTCATGTAAGATTTTTGCAGAGATGTATTGATTTTGGTCACTTTTTAAAGAAGTTTTGCATGGCCCAAGATGATACTTTCTCCTCTTTTCCAACTAGGGAAGAAAAACTTAAATTAAAAAGATGACCATTGCAATCTGTAAGAGACACATTCCCTTCCTGTGAAAGTATTTGAAACAGCCAATTTTCTTCCCGAGTGCAAATAGGGAGAGAGAAAGAGAGTGTGCACTTGAGAAAGAGTTCATTTGTTTTGTGTTTTTTCAAATGGAAATATAAATTGTTCAAGATGTGGTCTGTTGTTACTTAATATCATAATGGTAGTTGGTGGTCTGGGCCAAGATTTTGAAAAAGTCTCTGGGTCACGTCCACAAAGATGAATGAGAAGGAATTATGTGACAGTTATAATAATATTAAAAAATCTTTTGCCTTTCCTCTGTCATTTAAACACAGATCACAGCTCCCAAAGCTCTTAAATTCCACACATCCAGGATCCCTGTGCTCAGGTAAGAAGGGAAGTCTGGCAGCACTTCTTGGGGATCTTGCTATAGACCGGCTGCTAGTTTCAATGTCTTCTTCTAAGAAGTCAAAAACAAGAGTTGTCCACTGACCCCTGGTGAAACCAGAGAAGGAACTGCATTAAGGATGCCATGTCACATGGCTCTGTCATTTCCCTTATGGAGTAAGGACGTCTGTCTTTTTTGTCGTCTGAGAGCTACAGTCTCAGTCAAAGTCACATTCCTCCTGAATTTACTGTCCGGCAAAGGAGAAACTGCAGAGTTCACATAATGTTTGTTATCCCCATTCATTGCTACAGAATATAGAGCATGAAATGACCCTTACCGTGACATACAACCGGTGATAGGATCAAAGTGCCTTTCTTTTTCTGTAGTCCTGTTTAGGGCATGTACAGCAGATGTACCCTTCCTCTGCTTGTAGCAAAGCTTCAGTTCTCCTAAATCCCCTGTAAACACACACAGTGCTTCTCACTACATCCTTTAGTCCATCTCTTAAAATCTGGAACCTTCCCCTTCTGTAGGAACAGAGAAAGTCACTCGCTGAATCATGGGTTGTCCCCAGGAGGGCATAGTGTTTTCTAAATCATTCTGGAGAATGAACAGGAGAGTATTTATCTTCATTAGTGGAAATGTTCTTTGGAAATAAATGTGTCATTTCTTCTGCCTTCTTTTAGATTCCAAACCATAATCAAAACTGCAAGATAAGATATGCTGCCCCACATTCACTGGGTAAACAAACCCTGACTTTTATAGAGGTTTTTGGTGGGAGCAAAATTGATGCTGACAATACATATGTGCTGGGTAAGGCTAGATGGAAAGACAGTTGCTTCTCGTTAACAATCATTTGAAAAGAGTATTACCAAGAAATAAATACTTCAGAGACAGGCTGCAAACATGATAAACGTGTGGAAGTATTATAGCTATATAACATCATTCCATGCTTCTGCTAGAGTGGAAACCAGATCTTGACAATGATTGACATGCACATAAGTCATATTTTACAGGAATTTTAGATAGTAACTTTAAATTGTCATCTCACCATTTCCATTCATGTACTAATCTCCATTTTCTGGCGTAATTTTTCATTTCATTATCACTCTATGTGTTTTCCTTTTACACACTGTGTTCACTTCATTTCTTCCTTTCATTTTGTTTCCTTTGATACCCTAACAGCTGGGTTTAAGAAATTGTTGTTTTTATTTTTTTGTCACTAGAGGCAAGGAAATTAGCACCTTGATGGAAGGCATACTACATGGAGCATATAGGCGTTAGAGAGCTCTTAAACACATTTCACTTCACTGTGATTACAAATTTTTAAAGCAGGCATCACAATTTTCAGCCACTTTACCTCCCGTTTCTCTCATATTGCCTTTGAAGAATGACAGCCATAGAAACGTATATTATGAAAAGCAGCTCAAGCCTCACCCTTTGCACTGTTGGAGGACAGCAGCAATAACAAATTATCTCTTCCACATACGATTTCATACCATGCTGCAGAAGACTAATAGTACTAAATAGTATTTAACTATTTAACCTACTGTCTTCTTAGTCAATTCACCACTCCAACTACAGCTGCTACCTCCTGGAACATAACTGCAGTTACCTCTTACAGGTTGGAACGTGAGCAATGTGAGGTGCTGGAGGGGCAAGAAACCAGCCTGTGACTGCTGCCACCTTCAGGGAACAGCAGTCTTTACAGAGAGGCATCTGGGAGCTGTTGGAGTAGGATTAACTTGCTAGGATACTTGCGGAGAAGAGAGCCGGTACTATAAATGCACCTCCAGCACATGGTATGGAAAGGGCAACTTGCCATTCTGCCCTTCCTTATAGGACTTCTGGAGAAATTTAGTCACTCACAGCTTCCTGGGGACAAACCTATGTAGATACTAGCTTTGTAAATTCCATTCCACTTGTTGTAGCAAGATGGACTTATAGGTATTCTGAGCTACTCCTTGAAGGTGCAGTGGGAATCTGTCTTTCTGGTCAGAATCCCATGACCCCTGAAAATTCATGGTCCATTTTTCCAGCCATGCAGAGAAAAATACCCAGTGATGAAAAATTGTTAACTAGGAACTGATAGGGGCACTCACACTACCTACCTTTAGGGAACTAAGTAGGTGTTTGTGTTCAAAGACTTGTCTCTGTGGTTTCTTATAAAGTCAAAGAAAAATGTTCCCCCAGAAAAGGATTCAGGGCAGAAACCTGCTTCAGATATTTTGAATTTCCTTAAATGATCCTCTCTCCACAGATCGCAGAAAGAGCCTAAGGAAACTAGCCTGCTAATGCAGTCACTAAGAATGCATCCTGAAAAATTAATCCATTATTTAATACACATACTCCACAGATGAAATAGACAGAACACAGCATACCTCATAGCTCTAAATGGATAAATAAGAGAATACTGGGAAAATAAAGGAAACATTGTTATCTTAGGAGGACCCCGTATCAAGTGTCAAAACAAATCTGGCACTCCATGTGGCTCACCACTTCTAAAGGGAGCATAAGATCATAGAATCATAGAATCATAGAAACACAAGGTTGGAAAGGACCTTCAAGATCATCTGGTCCAACCATCATCCGATCACCAATACTACCCACTAAGCTACTAAACCATATCTTGTAGCACCTTGTCCAGGCGCCTCTTAAAAACCGCAAGGGTCGGTGACTCCACCACCTCCCTGGTCAGGCCGTTCCAGTGCCTGACCACTCTCTGAGAGAAAAAGTTTTTCCTGATATCTAATCTAAATCTCCCCAGGCACAACTTGTGACCGTTACCTCGAGTCCTATCATTAGTTATCTGGAAGAAGAGGCCGACCCCCCTCCTCATCACAACCTCCCTTCAGGAAGTTGTAGAGTGCAATGAGGTCTCCCCTGAGCCTCCTCTTCTCCAGACTAAACAATCCCAGCTCCTCCAGCCGATCCTCGTAAGACTTGTGTTCCATAACCATCACCAGTTTTGTTGCCCTTCTCTGGACATGTTCCAGGGCGTCGATGTCTTTCTTGTAGTGAGGGGCCCAAAACTGAACACAGTACTCGAGGTGCGGCCTCACCAAAGCTGAGTACAGGGGGATGATCACCTCCCTGCTCCTGCTGGCCACACTGTTTCTAATACAGGCCAGGATGCCATTGGCCTTCTTGGCCACCTGAGCACACTGCCGGCTCATGTTCAGCCTTGCATCGATCAACACTCCCAGGTCCCTTTCCTCATCACTGTCTTCTAGCCACTCAGCCCCAAGCCTATAGCGTTGCATGGGGTTATTGTGGCCAAAGTGCAGGACCCGGCACTTGGCCTTGTTAAACCTCATCCAGTTCGCCTCAGCCCAGCAGTCCAGCCTATCCAGATCCCTCTGAAGGGCCACCCTACCCTCAGGCAGATCAACACTACCTCCCAACTTGGTGTCATCTGCAAACTTACTGAGGGTGCACTCAATCCCCTCATCTAGGTCATCAATAAAGATATTAAACAAGATAGGCCCCAGTACCGACCCCTGGGGGACACCACTCGTAACGGGACGCCAGCTGGACTTAACTCCATTAACCACAACCCGCTGGGCACGGCCCTCCAGCCAGTTCTTTACCCAGAGAAGAGTATACCTGTCTAGGCCACGGGCAGACAGTTTCCCCAGGAGAATACTGTGGGAGACTGTGTCAAAGGCTTTACTGAAATCTAAGTAGACCACATCAACAGCCCTTCCCTCATCTACCAGCCTGGTCACACAATTGTAGAAGGAGATGAGGTTGGACATGCACGACCTGCCTTTCGTGAACCCTTGCTGGCTGGGCCTGATGCTCTGGATGCCATGTGAGTGCTGTGTGATCTCACCCAAGATGATTTACTCCATAACTTTCCCTGGAACTGAGGTCAGGCTGACAGGTCTGTAGTTCCCCAGGTCCTCTTTACAGACCTTCTTGTAGATGGGAGTCACATCAGAAAGCCTCCAATCCTCTGGGACTTCTCCAGATAACCCGGAACACTGATAGATGGTGGAAAGTGGCTTGGCAATTACCTCCACCAGCTACGTCAGCACCCTAGTGTGGAGCTTCTCCAGTCCCATAGACTTGTGACATTCCAGATGGAGGAGCAAGATTTTGAAGGACTCAGCATCAGGGATGCTCCATAAACAGGGGTGGGCACTGGTTGTTTTACTTTTCCTTCATTTCGCTTCTGGACATTCATACTGGTCCAGGGATGCCGTTGGCATCCCTTTTAGCAAATGCATGCGATTGTGCTTTGAAGATCTGGGGAGCCTTAAGTGCAAGGAAACCTTACATTTTGCTTTTCATAAGCAAAAAATAAATTTTAAATAAGCATGATTGCTCCTACTGTCATTATGCTTATGTCTGTGCTGTGATGTATATGGACAAGTACATCAATGAACTCTGCAAGACAAAGTAGTTCAAATCAGGCCTTCTGAAGGTACAATCCCACTTCTGCAAAAGTCATCTAATATCCCCTGAAATGTCATACAAGGCACATGCTAAAACGAAGGATGTCTTTAAAATAATGCAGCTGAACCAGGATCTTCTGCTGTCTTCCACTGGTTCATCCAGCTGCAACTTACATCTGGCACTGCTCACTCCATTACTCACGTGTGTCCTTTTTCCTAGATATTGAGATAAAAAGTCAAGCTTTGTGCAGAGAACTGTGTTAGCACCAGGAACTATTTGGGCATGCAGTGGTGAAGGGAAGGTCATAAAAAACAGCATAAAAGGGTTGCATGGCAAATAATAGCACTAATAAAATCAGGAATTTCTTAAGGATACCTAATGACTGAAGAGGTTTGGAAGCACCAGGAGAAGATATTTAGAAGCTGGCAGTTACTTGATACTGTGGGCTGTTGAAACTTCAATATCTGTAGATCATTTCTTCTTCATTTCTAGTGGAGTTTGAATCTCTATTTGCATGTGAATTTCTCATGTCTTACTTTCTACAACAGTACAGTAAAAAAAAACCTCTTGTAGTCTTTGGGCCTCCTGACCAAAGGCAGAAAGGACAACACCTTTTCAGAAGTTTTTGCTATGTTTTTACAACATTAGAGGATTCTGTCAGCAATTTAGAATCATTTTGGCATATTACAAGGGCAAGCACTGTACTTCATTAACAGGGACACTGTGAAGTTATGAAACATTTCAGAGAAAACTGCAGGATATTTAGAGTCATTTCTTCGTGAAAATACGCAAAGCCCTTTGGGGAAAATGTAAGCAGATGGTGTGCGAAGCATTCATTGTTTTCTTACATAGTGATAAACAAATACTGTAAATTAAGAATCACAGCTGATCTTTAGGAAATCTTATCCCAAAGTACATACCAAAATAAAAGACCCTCAAAACACACAGTGCTTTTAGATCCTTAGCTTTTTCCTTCATCCTTTTCCACTTCTAAGATCATCCTGTTGGGAACCCACCTGACTTCACTACATTTTATTCTTAGTTTTGTATGGCCTTTGTATCACCGCTGTGTGCCTCAGTTTACCTGGCTATAAAATACATTTTTAAAAAACACATCTGAAGTCATTTGGATTCAAGGCCGTAGTGTTTGCAATAATAAACACCAATTAACCTCAATGGCTATACTATCATCCTGAGACACACAAAGAGCTACCACTGTTATTATTGATTGACTGGACTGTTGTCTGTCCAGTGTAGGGGAACAGCGTCTTACTAAATTTGAAAATCATGGCATGACAACTTTGTATTTGCGTATTGCCAGGCACTGCTATCACATCCACTGAAGTAATCAGAGCATGAATAAAAAAATTATCCCTTTCAGAATGAAAGAAAAAGTGAAACTACATTTGAAAATGCTTTGTGTAATGAATATTATTATTCCTCTAATAAAGGTGGTTTTTTTTTTCACAGCAGCAAAAGTGATAGATACTGAAGTCTAACAAAAATGTGTTAAAACTAAAGAACTCATGGTGTTAAATTTTTCCCCAG
The DNA here is from genome assembly GCA_013399475.1 of Chauna torquata. NCBI lineage: Eukaryota > Metazoa > Chordata > Aves > Anseriformes > Anhimidae > Chauna > Chauna torquata. The sequence goes on along the minus strand of VXAL01015054.1, from coordinate 108,713 downwards.
ATGACTGTGAAGCTAGTTTGATTTAATCATATTAACTTCAATAACAAACTGATTTTATGAGTTAATCTCTATTTTATGAGGTAATCTCTACTTACACCACTGTATCTGGCAGGACAGTTTAGTTCTTCTGTCACAGTGCCCAGCCCAATGGACACTTGAGCTCGCCTGAGGTATTCAGTGCTACATGAGCACAAATGGTGGCCAAAAAGATCAATGGCACCCTGGCCTGTATTAGAAACAGTGTGGCCAGCAGGAGCAGGGAGGTGATCATCCCCCTGTACTCAGCTTTGGTGAGGCCGCACCTTGAGTACTGTGTTCAGTTTTGGGCCCCTCACTACAAGAAAGACATCGACGCCCTGGAACATGTCCAGAGAAGGGCAACAAAACTGGTGATGGTTATGGAACACAAGTCTTACGAGGATCGGCTGGAGGAGCTGGGATTGTTTAGTCTGGAGAAGAGGAGGCTCAGGGGAGACCTCATTGCACTCTACAACTTCCTGAAGGGAGGTTGTGATGAGGAGGGGGGTCGGCCTCTTCTTCCAGATAACTAATGATAGGACTCGAGGTAACGGTCACAAGTTGTGCCTGGGGAGATTTAGATTAGATATCAGGAAAAACTTTTTCTCTCAGAGAGTGGTCAGGCACTGGAACGGCCTGACCAGGGAGGTGGTGGAGTCACCGACCCTTGCGGTTTTTAAGAGGCGCCTGGACAAGGTGCTACAAGATATGGTTTAGTAGCTTAGTGGGTAGTATTGGTGATAGGATGACGGTTGGACTAGATGATCTTGAAGGTCCTTTCCAACCTTGTGATTCTGTGTGTGATTCTGTGTGTGTGAAATAATAAGCTATCAGAAAAGGTTAAAAGAAAAATATAAACAGAGGAATTCTAAGCAGAGGTGAAAGTAAACAAATCATTCATTGAAATGCAAGTAGAGCAGAACTGAGGTGTTCAGCTGCTCGCTTCAGGACCCTGCATAGAGAGCTGTTACCTTCCTATGAATGTTCACTCCAAGCGACAAGGAACAATGTATGATGTAAGAAATGCTAAGGAGTACATCTAACTGTCCATTGAAGTGAAGAGGGATACAGTCTTCAGTGTCTTAAAACAAACAAACAAACAAACAAAAACAGCAAGACACTGAAGTTAACCCAATTTACCCTGGAAACAGCACAATTCACAAAGCCACCAAGTCACTGAGGCTAGACGACACCTATAGAAATCATTCTGTCCAACCACCCACGCAGAGGACGATCAGAGCTGCCCGAAGCCATTGACTAGCCATGTCTACTCAAATTTTCAATTTCTCCAAGAATAGAGGATCCACAATGTCTCTGGGCAAGCTGCTCTGGTGTTCAATCAACCTCACAGTAAAACAGTGTTTTCTTCTGTTTAAATGGAATTTCCTGTGTTTAAGTTTGTGCCTCTTGGTCTTAAATATGAGTTAAGTAAATAATTAAGTAAATAATCGAATGTGGCATGAGAGTCCTGCATATTTTGGAAAATGAAGTGAGTGGTATGCATCTGAATAACTTAATGTATGTGGATATTGAAAAGCTGGATTCTGTTAGCACAGAATGCAGGCTAACACTAATTGGTTTTCTTAATTTTCTCTTTCTTGTACATTTCCGACACTCTAACTCCCATATGAGTTGGTAAGCTATTATGTACAGGCTGACTATTAGATATAAAGCTTTACAAGCTCATTGTTGATAATGTCAATGTCATGAAGAAAATTCAGGTCAGTTACAATATGTGGTACAAAGCTATCTAAAATTGTAAGTGTGGGCGTTTCAAGCGTGGGTCTTATCTCATTTGAAATTGAAATATGTTTGCAGTGCTTGAATGTGGGAAGATTAATTAGCACCTCTGTTTTAAAATAAGAAGGAATAGAAACCCCTCACAAGGAAAAGGGGAAGTGACACTGTCAACAGCTAGGAAGAGAGGGTTTTTCAGCTGGAAAATAGTGCAGAAAAGAAACAAATGCCTCCATTTCTCTAATCTGAAGGCAAGAAAAATGGTATTTGATACTGACTGAGTTTTCCAAAACAATCCCATGACCACATTTTTCTTAATTGCCAAGTAGCAGCAAGCTAAGATGCTGAGTTCATTCTCAGGAGGCTATTGACTTAGTAATATTTCAAGCTTTTGACTTTTCCAGATTCCAGCTTTCGATTCCTCCAAGCAGGTAAAATAAATGAAGGTGCCAGTTAGAAGGCAAACAAGCAAAAAAGTCCCCATGCATATTATGGCGCATTTCACTCTGATGCATTTCAGTGAAAGACTGGGATGCATTAAACATGCCTATGTGTCATTTGAAAGTAGCTCTCTGCTGTACTTTAGGAAATAGAAGCTTCCATTTTCCTATTTCATCTTTTTCGTATGATCTTCTACTGGTTGGGAACAGTTTCCTTTGATATCTCATATAGTATCACTTACAGTTTCTTCTTTTATTCTTTATAAAAGCAGTCTCAAGAAACTGATGGTTGGTATCATCTTCATTTACTATCAAAGGCTCTTAATATAATTTACTAAAATGACATTGAAAAGCAGCCTTCTGTTATTGGGATGGCTTTGTTAATGGTATTGGGAGATGGTAAGTAAGTACATACAACATGTCTTAGAGTAACAAGATGAAAAAGACATATTCAAGCCCTCAAAACCCCTGCTATGCCACAGGTGATTCTCTGTCTTACTTCAGGTAGATCAATGGCACTGAAGCATTGTATTTAGATGAATGTCTGTGTTGGTTAAACCAGAGTGACAAGATAAAATATCTCAAACTGTAATTTATCAAAGGAAGTGGCTTATGTAGAATATAATTCAAATTGTGACCGTGCAAAAAGCAAAGAAACTCTTGTCAAAAGAATCTTCCACTTTGGAACATCTGAGTAAGCACACTTACCCATTTCATTTTCCCCCTAAGCTGGATTCCTTCCTTCTCTTTTCTAAGAATCTGCAGGAAAAATGCACAAAAGTGCCCATATTTGCATACCCATCTTAACAGTAGGAAGATCTGCTATTGAAAAAGAACTGATTTTCTCTTATAGCCAAATTCCTTTTTAAAGGAAATTCACATACATCTTAATGATATTTGCTACACAAATGAGTTAATTCTGAATATTGCATTACAGATGAAAAATTTGGAGTCTCAACTTATCAACAGATGTTTTGTATTTCACCTTATCTGTTGAGAGGAAAAGTTAGTGAAATGGTATCTCCTGTGTGTACTGTGCACAGAGCCCCCCTGAATTCACTGTCATGTTTGTTTGTTTGTTTGTTTGTTGTTTTTCCAGAGCTAAGCCCTACAGGGGCAATTTAGTTTAGTAAAAGACAAGCTGCTTCTATCAGCCTCTCACATCTTCAACAACCTTGATCATCCCTGAAACCGAACATGTTCTCTGGTATCTTGATATTGCTGATATTAAACAAAGCAAACTCAGCTTGATTCTCTTAAATTCAGTTTAATCTGCAAAGCACAAAGTAATAAAAACATTATTTTGACTATCAATACAAGCAGATATGACAGCAGTTGTCAGGAGAAAGTGTGTGTCATGCACAGACATAAACTCGCCTCCGTGACAAGCTGTAATATTTCATACCAGTGCTATGTTCTTCACAGGAGAACTTTTCTTCAAGAGTTCTTCAGGAAGAGAGGGGTGGGAGGAATAAAACACTAAAGGGCCTGAATTTTTTAGGGAGAAGAAATGTTGAAATGGCTGCTTAGGAAATAACTCATTGAAAGAGGCCCTGAGATGAGCTGCCTGAGTGAAAGTTGCCAGTCTGCCTTGAAGGGCTATCTTGTAGAAGTTGAATGCAGTGCAGGTTAGCTATCTGCAGGACAAACTTGTCAGTGTACTCCTACAGTTGTCTCTAAGATTTGGTTGACAGACAACATATGCCTGAAAACAGGTATCTACTAGAGTCTGCGGAATATCCAGCTCAAGCTCCCCAGTTGCTAGTGGGCTCAAGATGATACTAAGCAAATACTTTAGTTTCACAGATTTGGGGGCTAGGAAGACCTACCAAAGAAAGTATCAAACCTAATATCTAAGGCATAAAAACCTGTATGATTTGAGGTGAGGTTTGAGCTTGGAACGTTAGTATTTCTCAGAGCAGGGAGTGCTATATAACCACCACACCAGAACATTACACTTCACTGGCATGGGCACAGTCTTATTTTTAAACTGTCTAAAAGTCTTCCTGATAAACTTCACTGGTTCTAAAGAAGTTATCAACTACTTTTGGAAAAAAAAAAAAAAAAAAAGATGGGGGGTGGTGGGGTGGGGTGAGGGATTCTAAAGATTTTCTAAAAAGCTAATAACTGACTTTGTAGACCATAACAAAATTAATAGTGGTATGATGGCTGAATTTCTGAATGCAAGTGGAGAAAATTTTTTAAAAATTTGTTTCGTACCACATAGAATGAATGTAAAGGAAATCTAACAGTTTATCTCAGAAAGCATCATTTATCTCCTCTAGTGAGTTAGAACACTGCAGCCCTGCCTCAGACAGGGACTTACAGTATTCATTCATTCAAATGTATCTTTTTGTATTGCTGAGATTTCCTTTGTCTATGAGGAAGAGAAAGGAACATTTCCACTGCCAAGCTTATTTGGCTTTTCTGCTGGGTAGTTTTATCTCCTGATAAGGGACCTGCAAAATTTGAAATATCTGTGATTGCCATCAGAGATTAGAAATTACTTGAAGTGGAGAAAGATGTGAAGTGGGTCCAAAGCAAGTAATGCACTGCAATCACCATCATAAACAAATAACAGTTGGTACACTTCCTTACCCATAGTTTTGCTCTCAGTCAATGCTATCCTTTATCCCTTTATTATTTTTTTTTTGCTTGTTTTATCTGCCTTAGTGGAGGTAAGTTTGCAACTACATTAGAGAAATGAAGAAGTATCCCTCTAATTAGCTTTTTATTGTAAGTTAATGAATTGTTTACCTGCTGCTGGATAGAGGACAAAAAGGACAAAGCATTTTTAACTAATGGCAGGCATAAAATAATAGCATTGTTCTCCATCCAGCCTTTCCCAGAGTCCCAGAGAAAACACACTGAATGAGGAGAAGGCACATTAGGAACACACTAGCAGGATTTGTTAATCAAGTAACAGATATATTGAGCTGGGAAGTTATAAAGGGAGAGACATATTTGCATTTTTCAGCAATTCTTGTTCAAAAGAATGCTACATATTCCTGCCAAAAAGGACAGAAAACATTGTGGGGACAAAAAAAAAAGCAAAATTAATGTGTGGATCTGAAAGACAAAATTATTACTGTGGAGGCAATGGACATAACAGACCATAAATGAGAGAAATGCTGGACCTGTGTAAGCTATAGCGGTTTTCCTCAATTTTCAATGGTTCCAGGACTTTGTCTCATGTATTAATATCAACATAAATGTAACCAGAAATGGAAGTAGCACAATGTTTATTGAGAAACTGTAATCCAACTCAGAGTCCCCTGTTTTCTCTCCAGATAAAAATTAAGGTTTGCCATATAATGGATACACTGTCAGAACTTTAATTATTGTTTTAAATAGACAGGGCTTTTTCTTTTCATAGTCAGTGGTTTTGCAAGCATATGTGTACATTCAAAGCGTATTCACTGCAAGACAGTCTACAAGCCACTGGCTACAGAGCATCATTGGAGGTAACAACAGTCCTCAAAAATACACAGCAAAATCTTGATTTTTGCAAAGATTTTGTCACGTGGCTTAAGGAACCTGGCACTGTGAAGCAACAAGATACTCATACTAACATCACACGTTGCAGGGATTTGCTCACATGCAGCCTCATCCATTTGGAGGCAAGTCACATTGTGGTTGTTTGCGACTCTAACCCAACTGCTGCTATTTCTGAAAATGCTTGTAGATGGATGTCTTTTGAAGGTTCAGAAAATAGAGTGGAATGAAAATCTGACTGGAGAAACAATCCACTGCCTAAAAACACAGTGCCAGAAGCACTGCTAATAAAACTTCTTTCAGATGTCACTTATATTGTTGCAGACTCCTATAAAGATAAAGCCTGACCTACTTTTTGTTTGTGTCAAAACTTGTTCACTTTGACATTTTGTTGCTGTCGTAATTGTTGGCTCTGTAGTTCCTTCTCCACTCTGGCGTTCACGATTGTGGGGTGTCTGTGCCTCACTTTCACCTCACTTCATCCTTTCTGCTGATGGAAAGGATTCTGGCAGAAGCTGCCAGGACCCTGACATGGCCAGACATCACAGTACTCCTGCTTTGCTGGAGACAGCAAGGTGTACGGATTAAGACAAGCTCTCCCTCAGCCAGGGTCGCCCACCACCTCCATCACTAAAACAACGCAAAGGACTTCGCTGCATTCCTTCTTCCACACTTGGCTTGGGCACCTTGAAACTGGAAACCTGCTTGCTGCCTTAGCCAGGCCAAGGCACACAGCCTGCACGGCTGCAACAGCCTGTGTGTGTTGTCACCTGTGATGACGTTACAGCTACAAAGGATGTTTAAACAAGACATAGCACTCAGAGGATAGACTGGTGATGGAAAAACAACTTACTGACAACATCTCACTGGTCTATTTCACAACCCCTGCATAGCTTTTCTCCTTCCCCCCTCCACTTGCCCAAGGGGTTACCTTTCTTCACTGTTCCTCGGTCTTTTCCACATTGACTTTGTGTGTAGCAAGAAATGGCACCACACTTGAGAATTTTTTCAGACACATAGTTATATTTATCTGTACCTTTATAAAAATATTCTGACATTATTTCCATATAAGATCTTGTTTCACCCAATCAACTGAAAGAGGCAAGTATTGCCTAGACAGCTGAACAAGAGGAAATGGGGAAGGTGGAGGAAATGGAACTTTGAAGAAAATACATTTTTCTCTTTAGTATACCTATGGTTAGAAAGCAGTACTTATCAGCTCCATAAATAATGACTTTCTATAATCTTACTGGTAGGAAAAAGGTCTCGCTTGATGGCTTTGAGGGAAGTGGCAGGTGATTCAACATTTCAGAAGGATTCTTTCTGCTATTTTGGCTTGTTGCACTGCATACTCTTCAATGATAATGAATCATATTTACTGTTGCTTACTGTTGATAGGAGATCTTTGGCACAGAGATGCATTAAGATGACTTTTTAACCTGGCCAGGATCAAGAGGAAAAGGCTGTTTTGTGGACAAAACCTTGGAAGGCAATTGGGCATTTTTTCTATTTGCCTTTGCATTCCTTCCTTGCCTTTGTGACACAAGGCAGGATCAGTGCTCTTTTATTGCAGAAGATGCTAGTGTGGTGGGCAGGTTTTCCCTCTGCTGACCAGGCCACTGCAATTGCCCCTGACCCCAGACCATTCTTTGCCTCTCCCAGGAGGGAGGCTTGGTTTGATGGAGAGAATCCCCTACCAGGGGCAAGCAGTAGATATGGAAAGTAGACACTTTTCCTTTCCCAGCCACCCTGCTTCATATATGTGCCTGTATGGTCACTCAAGGAATTCCAGATTTGGCAGAAGCCTAGCCTGGAGAGGGAAATGCTGGCTATCCTCTCTTTTCACCTGTCCTTCAAAAGTCTGTTCCTCGCAGTATGGAGAAATCTGAAGAGTTGGGAAAAGGAAGGTCAGCATTTCCGCATCTCTGGGAGGCTGCAGTCTGCACCCTTGGTGCTCTTATGGAAGCTGCCATTATCTAAGATAGCTCTCTGCTTACTGCAGAAGACATCCATAGGCACTGCTCTCCCCTCATTAGCTCTGCTCAGACCATTACAGTGCAAATATTTCAGAACAGAAAAATAGAGAGGGATCAGGCCCACTGTATCTGCATCACCATGGCAATGTCTGTGCTAGTAGAAATGAGGAAAAGTTACAGTACAGAAATACACAAAGGATACAAAAAAATCCTTCTCAAGCATGTCTTTACTACCTCCATTACAGTCTCTGTGTTGATAATTTTCCTGCCAGAAAAGAAGTAGAGTTTCCATAAACCTCACTTGGATACATTCTTTACCTGTGGGAAGCTAAAACATTCAAATGCAGCTCTTCTCTGCATGTGATTTGAAACCCAAAACATCCATTTGTACCTCTGAAAACCTCCACATGAATATATCTCTGACTCAAGCATGAGTCAGTACATAGTTCTATGTCCAGGGATCTGTCAAAACACACTCTGCCTTTCATTAAGTATTATCTCATTACCATGGAGAGTAATGTAATAGACTAATTTTACACGCAGGAGAAAGTAGCAAATATTCACATGCTGTATCCAAACAGAGGTAAAATAATAAAAAACGTTATCTAACAGGAGGAGAGGACCATCCAACTTTGACTAGAACAAGAAATTCTCTTTCACTCTCAGCTCTTTTTCTTAGAAGCAAAGAAATTCAAGAGTCAGAAAATCCCTCTTTTTTACTCCCATATAATGTGCTTGTCCCTGTTCACACCGCAGCTACAGTTTCTAGTTGAAACTGGAAGGAGATGTATGAGAACCATTGTAAAAGTACTGAATATCTCACAAGGCTAGAGGCATCTTCTTATGTCATCCAGTGAAAGCGCAGGTAAGAAGCTTTTTCTTAGAGTCCTACCCATGGCAAAAGCTTCAGATTCAATTTTCCAGTGGACTATGATTATCTAACACCTAATTTGAGAATAACATCTTTAAGAGAAATCCGGGCATTAGAAAAGCTGCTAGTCACTCCTATGAGACTGGAAATCTTGGTGTTTTCATCTTCACCTACAAAGCAAAGAGGTGTCCCAGACAAGGATTCCAAGAACAGTGAGTAACTATTGGAAATTGTTACTTATCCTGCAAGATTTCACAGTCATTAACAAAGCAAATGCCTAAATTTGGTAAGTGATAGTAATCAAAGCCAGATCCAAGTTTCTGTAATTCTGTCCATGCTTGGAAATAAAAAAAAACCTCTCCGAACCTCATCTGGTTGGGAGCTCACCACAAACTTGAAAGGCAACAGCAAAAGCATGCAAGAAAGGTCTGCCTTCTGCATGAACCCTAGGTCAATTAGAAACAGACCTGAGAAATCATGTATTTAACCATAAAACCAAACCCTGGTGTCGGATGATTCAACTAACCAGACATATTAAGGTAAAATTTTTAAGACATATATGTAGTGGACTGAAGATCCTGAACGATTCACACAGACTTCTGCAAGACAAAATGACCTTGATGAATTAAAATGCACCGTAGTGAGATACACAGAATGTCAGTATAGGCAGATGTAGAAAGATATGCCTGGCAGTCATTTGCTCAGCCATCCAGATTATCAACCTGTGTGTTAAAATGTCTTTTAGAGATGTGGTTACCTCTCTGCACCACAGGAAGTAAGAGCTTTAATGGGCCAGGGTGGGTAAGAGCATCAGAGGGTGCAATTGAGCCCAAGCTTTGCAGCTTACCACGGCCACTTGTCACTGTCAGTCCTCTGCTTAAAAAGAGATGTTCATCACAGTCCTGGGAATTCAAACACCCACTTCCCATTGAAATTCTTGGGATATGCTACTTTGAAAATCTTATTCTGAGAGTTTAAACAATAATCAGAATCAACCTTTTTGCCTAATCTGAAGCTTGGGTGATGAAGAGGACTTCTCTGGAATGCTGACACCATATGCACAAACTTGGAGCATTCAGAAGAGCAAAATTTGCCATATTTACAAAATTGCCAGTGCTGCTGTAACATGCATTGGTCCTGGGTCAAAAATCAAACTTCATAGACAGGAAAGAAGCTCTAAACTTGCTGAATAGTATGTCAGGTTGATTTCTTTTACAATTCGTACACAGTTATACCGTACTGAATATCTCCAGATACTTTATCTAGCCTAAACATGATGAACTGCACTGATTCAGTTTCTCCTCCACTCCCCAGAAACTCTTCTATGTTTTAATTGACCAGTTAAACCTTTTGTCTGGTTTTCATCCTCTGTTCTTCTTTCACTGAATTTTATCCCATTATTTCTTGTTATTTCTTCCTAAACTGCTCTAAACAATTCTTTCACCTATTTAAGCATGCAGAAAAAGTATTTTGCTGTTCAAACATTAAACATTCTGTTTAAATATTAAACAGTAATGTTTTTCTCTTGACTGTTAAGCCAGTTACAAAGCAGGATTTAAATTGGTTTACAAATCTCTGACACTGAGCTCCTGTACAACTGGTATCAGAAATCATACCATTTTACCCTCAGCAGCAAGCTAACTGTGCCATTACTTTCATGTATAGATGTTTCCTTTTTTGTTAAGGCAAGGATTTGACACTCTCAAAGAGAAAATGGTTTTGTCGTGCTGCATTATAACTTTCAGAAGCTTTATTCTTAATTCTTCTTTTTTAAACAAGACAGCATTACATACATGTTTCTAATCATAATCAGTTACCTGGTGATTACAGAGATGGGATTGTGAAGTGTTGGAATAAGAATATGAGGTTTCTATTAAATTTTTCCTGCAGACTGTGAGAATACCGACTGAGAGAACTTCCTCATCCTACTACTTTAAAAACTACAAACTACTCATAAACATTTAAATACGGGTCAAAGACAAAATTTTTCTTTCTTAATGCTTTTGTATTGCAGAAACAATCTTTCATCTGAAACTTCAAATCAAAACAAAGGTCACCAGCTCTTCAAAGTCCCTTGAGCTCCTCATTTTGATTGATGCATCTGTACCTCAAAAAAAAAGGGATGTCATTGTGCATGCTTTTATCAGAATGGTAGAAATCTTTCCACTCTTCTTATGTTGTTCTTAGAAGTTGGGGTCAAAGTCTCAAGACTTCTGTTTCTAACCAGAGGGAAAAATTAACCACCACCACCACCACCACCCCCCACCCCGGAAAATTTAATGTCATATCCTAACCTTGTAAAAATTAAATCAGAACTCAAAACATTGCTTCTGGAAGGCTTTCTTCTGCTCTGGTTTGGCCCAGTGGAAATACTTTGATTTAAAATGTCAGTACAACAGACCTCAGGTTAGCTGGCCTTCTGCTAGTACAAAAAGAGAGCTTATGAATATTTTTCACATATTTGGGCCCTGATCCTACCTAATCATATTTAAACTCTGGGATTTTTCAACTCAGGAAACTTTGAAACTAATTGGCACACATTTTGATTTAAATGCAATATAAACTTGATAACAAATGTATGTCTTCAATATTAAAAATTAGTATTCTTCACTCTAGTTGTATGGATATCAAATTTCAGTACTTTTCAAAACCAGTCAATACAATTTCTGTAGTAATACTGAGAACCTTACAAATAACTGCATAATTATCTCCCACTCTTTTGTTAATTATTTCAAAAGTTCTGTAGCATTAGTTTGAGTTGGAAGTACTAGCTGTAGGGACTATGCTGCCAGTGCCAGGTATTAAGGATACTTGGTTCATTAGTTGGACTCCTAAACATTACCATAATTCAACAAAGAGTAGTAAATAAATGAACAAATAAATAAATGTTACATTCATTTGCTTTTGAATTTTGTAATCTTTTTCATATGAATCAGCAAATCAGCTTAAATCTTTTGATTTGAAACATGGATATATCAAGATATGGTAAACATTGTGCTTTCTGTTGGTAATTCCTGTCCTGCCAAGGTCAGGAAAAAAGAAAGCCTTAAATAAATGGCAGGTCTTCAGTGTGCCAGAATAAGTTATACAATTTTATTTAAATTACTACAAATGTCATCTGCTCTGTAGTACAGCAGGCAGAGGAGAAAGTTTAGTGCACTATGAATAATGGAATTTTGGGATATTTTAGCTGAACCAAAAAGCTGAACCAAAAAATGATTTGTATCAACACAAAACTTTTTGTTGACTCAAGACAAAGTTGAACTGTTGACTCAGTTCCATTTCAGGCCAAATGAAATGCTTCATTTGATCAAACAGAGAACATCATTTCTGATTTTTAAGTGGCTGTACTAGATCAAGTCTGTTAAGGCCCCCTTGACTTTGAAATAAAAGTCAAAACAGAGCATTCAGTTTCTCAAAAATTTTTTTCTTTAAAACACGCTATGATTAATTTTTTGACTGGCACTCATAGGCTTTAATGTCCTGCCCATCCTCCCCTGGGACCGCCACAGACCCCTGGCATGGAGGTGCCTTGGCTGCCTCTGGTTACCCCCACTCCCAGGGCAGACCCCAGCCCCTGTAGTGTCCATGCATTGACATTTTTTAATTCCTCTCTCTTGTTCTCTTGTGTTTTGGAAGAACACATTGTTGAATTCACTGTGAATATAAGCATTGTTTCCTCCTTTTGAGGCAGCTTTGGTGATTAGCATTTGATAAGATAATAATAACAAAAAAGATGGAGCTCAGGGTTATATTCTCAATGAGTCATTGACTCAAGCCACATTAAATTCTCTGGATTAAGTTTTCCCCTTTGTAAAAGTGTAGATAAGCCTCATCTACATATCCACCCTCATCCCAGTTAACTTCTAGAGCTTTTTTAAATAATTGTGGAGTGCACTGAGCTCCTTGACTAAAAGTTGGAAAGAGCAATCAGTAACACAATCGATCCAGAGGTACAGTTTTACTGCAGACAAAAAAGAGCTGTAGGGAAAAGACCCCATAATGCATCATATATGATGTAACCACTCTCCGAAGACTTTCTTTTGATCTTTTGTCTAAGCATCCTGCTAGCACCTCAGGGACTCTCTTTCCCATGGATGTGTCTTCTCTTCCCTGCATGCTGCTCTTCTCTGTACTGTTTTTGAAGTAGCCACAGCAGAAAAGCAGTGCTCACTTCCCCGCCTGCGGCCTTGATTTACACTGTCACCATCAGTCCTGATCTCATGGTGGACATTGAAACACTGCACAGGTGTTTCAGAGACCCCAGCAAAGAAATCAGTGCATCTCTGCTCTCTAATGGAGCAAATGAAAGGACTACTCCAAAACTATTTCAAATAGCTTATACTTTTCAAAGGATTACCAGAACAATTGCATTTATCCAGGTGGTAAGGTTGATGGAGCACAGATACACATATAAACCAGGAAGTCTATGGCCAGAGTGAAAATCTGGACCTTTCTGTCAAATTAAATAAATAAAAGCTCTTATTTATGCGCTTCAAAATTGAATTTTAACTTATGACACACAGAAGCCAAAGAAAGGATAGAAGAAAAGGTAGTGTATCCAGTAAACCACAACCAAAGTGAACTGAAACCAGGAGTAAAATGTCACTTCCTTACAGTATTAAAAATTAGATGAAGGAAATCGTAGCCACAGGTAGTCTTCACTTCTTCTTACAGGATTTGTGGAGTCTTTTGATGACTAATGGTGTAGAAATGTCTAGAAAGGCTTATTATTTTATGACCCCAAAATGCCCAGTTTGCTACAGCACATCCCTTAACAAAGAGGCTGTTACCAATTAGGCTTTTCCTACTTTTGTGTAACGTTTCAAAAATATTCCCCAATGTATGACTTTGACTATTATTGCAAAATCTTGTTTCTTATTTCATATTTACAGCATTTGCTGGTCCTTTCTCCGAGACTTTTTACTGCAGGTTACCTCTTCTTCACAGAAGACTGGATAGGATATTTTATGTCTGTAGGATCATGTGACTCAGCAGTTTCAGCAATGTCCTTTTGCTAGCACAGAATCTCTGCCAACTATTGTATACTTTCTTGGGACATTTGTGTGTGTGTGAACAGAGCTGACACAGGACAAAAGCTCTCTGCCTGTTGCTGTTGACAAATCCTTGCCCCACTCTGGAAAAAGCAAAGCCATGGATGCTGCTACATGGTGGGTTTTTGACTCAGGTTACATGAAAAGAGACTCATCCTTGGCAAAATTCAGTGAAATTATACATATATACACATATATTCACTCTGTGAATATGTTGCTTAACATTTATATTTGTGGTGACAGTAGTGTACTTCTAGTGTAAACCTGAGTGCTTGATTAATATTGGAAACTTTGTTCTTGTAAAAATGATGAGAATATTTCACACTGCATAACTCCTGGTGTTTTCTTCCTGTGCTCTTTAGTCATTCAAAAATGTCACCAGAACCTTAAAAATAAATCTTACATCAGTCAGTCATTTCCTAACCTTCAAAATTGTAGTAGATGTTGTGAGGAAGTTCAACTGCATGCTGAAATAAACCTGATGTCTTAAGGAAATATACACCACTCCAAAATGCTTTGTATACCAAAAATATGCAACGAAAAAAGACAGAATCAATATTTTTGAAAATCTTTTAGAACAGTTTCATCCTCCTGTTTCCCTGAACTGTACCAATGAGAATGTATGCAAAGACAGCATTGGGTACTGGTTATAAAATCAGTGGAAAAATAAGTGAATAACGCTGGGCAGTACTCTAAAATTACTCTTGTTTCAGCAATAAAAAAGTGAAAGTAATGCATAGCTGTTGGTGCTACTAAATAAAGTTCTCCAGAAACAAACGACGAAAATATCACCTGCATTTGTAAGGATGCCACTGGACCCAGCAGCAGACAAAGGCGGACCAAGGTTAACACAGTTTGGGTTATATTTGTCAGTTTTGCTCAACGGTCCAAAGTTGAAAAGTTTAATTGCTGCAAATCCTGCAATGGCCAGAGGTGCTTCTTTATTTTTGGCAGTGATAACTCCTTCAGAATAAGCCTGTCTATACCTGGCCAAAATGAGAGACAGAAATTTAAGCATGATAATTCTACATCTGATCCTTCAGCCAGACAAGTACAACCAGAGATCGAATGCCAGAGTATGGTAATACCTGACTTAATTCATTTAAAGGGCATTGCCAAGAGTCCATTGCCTCTCTGTAGTAGGTTTAACAGATTTATTTTATTTTTTATGCTTTGTGTGGTAGATACTTTTCTGTACTCTTCAGTAAAAGTATAGCGTTTCCTTTTGTGGGACTGAATAAGCATGTTAGGAAACATGTATTAGGAAGGATTCAGAAGGATTTATTAGCTGAATATTTTAAAGTCAAACAGCAGTCCCAAATCAGCAGGTAAAAGATTTTTTATTGAATTCCCTGCACTCAAAATCTGGTTGCTTTTCTGGTGTTTTCACCTCTGTCTGTTTGATATCAGCAGGAAGTGGATAAAATCCCAAACATTTCAGCCTGACGCTGGGTACCTGCAGGGGATCTAAGCCTGAGTATATTAATTTAAAAACAACCATGGACCCAGCACCCCACTCCACACACACACACACACACACAAAACAAAACAAAAACAAAAACAAACAAACAAACAAAAAAACACACATAAAAAAGATAACATATAAAAATATGGTATGGTAAGTATACACACTTGATAACATATACACTGTTCCAGATTGACTAAACTCCCAAGCAGTGCTTTTAGAAAAAGAGTTTTGAAATCATACATTCCAGAAATGGGGAACACCAGAAGTAAGTTTTAGGTACCCAGCACCACCCAAAGCCACCAGGTAGGGTTGTCTGTCAGCCACGATCTGCTGGTGCACTCTCAGGCTCGGCTTGCTGCCGCAGCCTCACTGCATCCAGGTGTCTCTGCAGGTGGGGTAGACCTGAAGGGCAGAGAAAGTTCAACCAATGGAGTAAGATCATTGACAGTTAGGAAAATCATGAGTTTTTGCTCCTTTTATCAGGCAGTTGTACAAAGGCACCAGACTTTACACCAAAATAAACTTAACTTGCCTTCACAGAAAACAGCTATCCTCTTTAATTTTTAAGTGTTATCAGACATTAGCATTTGAAAGTGAATGAATAATTGATTGATTTGGCAAAAAATACAGAAAGAAAACAAAAAAATATAAACATAAATTAATATTTAGAAAGTGCCAGATATCTATAAGAATAGAAATCCACTTTTTATTCCTGTAATTAATCTATTGACAGAACTTTACCATTCAAAAGCTCCTGTTTACCTAATTATTTAAAGGTGGTAATGCACAGAACTAGCATCACAATTTTCTGATTTTCTGACTTTATAATACCTAACTAACTCTCTGAACATTTATTTTTGCTAAGTAAATATATATATGTCTATTGTGCTTTTTGTTAGATATTGGCAGCAGAGGGATTAGAGATCTCAAAGACAAGGAGGGGCTGAGAGTAATGCTCGTTAGATTACTGTGCAGGGCATGTTCCCTACAACCATGCAAGTGTTTAAGGCTGCTAAAGCTGCATACATCTTCCAGTTCTTCAATTAATTTCAGCTTCAATTATGTTATAATATTCTAACAAATATCTCCAGACTCCTTTTGCCACCAAAATCTTTCATAAGAAGAATGACTCACTACAATACACATCAAAACAGGCAGAGCTATACATTCGTTTGTAAGTGAAATCCGTGGAGGTGTTGCGATGAAAGCCAGGTCCCTGTCTGCTTTGCATGGTCTGAATATTTCACCCTCAACCTCTGTGTACTCGAACACAGTGCAGCACAGGTGTGATCTCACTCTCCTGGCTCAGTTCCATCACCAAGGACTTCAGTTGTTGTTGTTGTTTGTTTGTTTGTGTTCTGTTTTGTTTCTGTTTTTAATTTTAATCCTCTTTCACTCAAAAAGCTGCACAACACCCTCTCGCTTTCAGACCCTTTTACTCCACTACCCTGCTCACCAGAGCTTCCCCAGCCAGATGCTCTGGGACTGGCGATGATGACTCTTGCCACCCTCCTGAAGCAGAGGTGATTTAGCCGTTTTCATGGCACCTGCTGAACAGCAACTGATTGGGGTTTGGTACATCAGCAAAACTCAGTCCTTGTTTACTTGAATCTGCTCCCCACTGCAGTGTTTCAGCTGCTGGTTTGAAACAACTATATTATCTCCACAGCAAATGGAGGATAGGACTAAGCTGATGAAACCCACCGCAGGCAAAGCTGCATCCTAAGCAAACAAGGAAGACACATGGAAAAAAGAGCAGGTGGAGCAGAAGCAGTACTAGATCACATGCAAATGCTAAAATAATATGCATAAACTGTGTAAGAATCTGGAAGATTTGGGTCTTCCGCAATACAGGATATCACAGGCAGCAAGTCAGCATTTTTCCAAGGAAAAGCCCCTCTCTTCTCAATTTGTTATGCACATCCTGTTGCCTTCATTCTTCTGACTTGGACACAAGAGGCTGAAAATGATAATCACATAGCCTACCAGCCACGCTTTACCTTGGGACTATTACCACTTCTAGCAGGCAACACAGATTTTGTCAGTCCTGCTTGACTTTGCTAGTCACCCTTGTAACTAACTCCTTCTTCATTTTCTTGCAAATAGGCAACCTGAAGAGAGATGTGTGAATACTAGAACGTAAAACAGGAGCAGGCCTGAAAATTAATCATTCCACAAAGACACTGAAAAAGCTCAGATGAAAGCAATCAAGGCAGTTGCTGGAGTGTGGGTAACTGGCTTCCCTAAAGCTTAACTTGAACTCCCACAAGATTTGCAACTGGTTGCAAAATTCTCATGTTTTTGTCATTTAATAAGGCAGGTGCCTCTCAATCAGAACTTCTGTCCTATATGTTATCTGTCTGATTTTGTTTTCTGCTAGTTGCCTACTGTCTTTGTTTTTTTTTTTTTTTTTTCTTTTTTTTTTTTTTTTTTTTTTCTTTCTTTTTCTTATGTATNTCCTTACTATCTCTGATGTATGCACATGAATAAGTATTCCACCAATGCTCCCTGTGGTTTCTGTCATTCATGCTGTCTGCTGCTGGGTAGAGCACACATGCTTGCCATGCAACCCATGCTTTTTTATTGTCCCTTACCACAGCAAGATGGACAAAAAGCAGCAGTCTCCACCCAATATCATTTTTGTGTAGAGCTTTTGATGGACACAGCCAGCAGTGAAATGCTGCAGTTAGCCATGCCTACATCAGGCTGCCGGTGTTGCATTGCAATGTGCTGACATTCAGAAGTGAGACCACCACCTAGGGTTTTCACCTTTCTCATGTTTGAAAGCAGCCTAAGGCAAATCTCAGAGACACTAAAAGCTTTATGTGCTGCAAGTGAGCAATCCTAAGTATAAAGCCAGACCCATATTTCAAAGAGCTGAAATTAGTTCATTTGAATTCTTCCCCTTTCAGATCAGAGAATAGGAGTAAAAAGATTTCCTTGACTAGTGTTAAGTTGTACTTTGCACTTGGATACCCCAGTGATGCCTTTCTTGGCTTGTGTCAGTTTTTATTATTACATTGCTCCCCAAGTGGCCAAGAAATGAGTGGTAACATTTTTTTATGCATGTGTTGACTTTTGCAATAAAACAGCAGGGGTGGAAGTCAGACTCCACAGAAACTGACAGCAGCATACTAGCAGGCTTCCGCATGGCCAGGTTTAAAGAGAAGTACCCAGCTCTACAGGTTGGTCTTCGGGAAAAATCACATGCAGGCAGGAGGAAAAGGACTTTGGCATGGCAACCGCTACAGGAGGACAGAGTCAACCATTTTCTCTCCTACCCCTCTACTGTCAAGGCTTCCATTTGATAAACATTTGAAATCAACATTGAAAGCAGAAGTAGGAAAAGCAATGCCTAGTAAATAGAAATCTCAGTCACTAGTGGGGTTCTCCAGGGCTCCATTTTAGGGCCATTTCTCTTTAATGTTTTCATAAATGACTTCGATGTAGGACTTGAAGGTTTACTGAGTAAGTCTGCAGATGCCACCAAACTGAGAGGAGCTGTTGACTCTGTCAAGGGTAGAGAGGCCTTGCAGAGAGATCATAACAAATTAGAGGGCTAGGCAATCACCAACAATAGTTGTGATAGCTGAACAATAGTTGAAGTTTAACATGAGCAAGAGCTGGATTCTGCACTTGGGATGGGGCAACCCTGGCTGTATGTACAGACTGGGGAGCAGCCCCACGGAAAGCAATCTGGGGGTTCTGGTTGACAGCAAGTTGAACATGAGCCAGCAGTGTGCCCTGGCAGCCAGGAGGGCCAACTGTACCCTGGGGTGCATCAGGCACAGCATTGCCGGCCAGTTGAGGGAAGGGATTGTCCTACTCTGCTCTGTGCTGGTGCGTCCTGTACCAGCTCACCAACTGTACTGTATGCAGTTTTGGGTGCCGCAGTGTAAGAAGGGTTCAAAACTATTAGAGAGCGTCCAACGGAGGGATAAGAAGATGGTGAAGGGTCTGGAGGGGAAGGTGTGTGAGGAGCGGCTGAGGTCACTTGGGTTGTTCAGCCCAGAGAAGAGGAGACTGAGGGGAGGCCTCCTGGCGGCCTGCAGCTGCCTCACGAGGGGAGCGGAGGGGCAAGCGCTGATCTCCTCTCTCTGGTGACAGCCACAGGACCCGAGGGAACGGCACGGAGCTGTGACAGGGGAGGGTCAGGCTGGGTGTCAGGAAAAGGTTCTTCACCGAGAGGGTAGTCGGGCACTGGAACAGGCTGCCCAGGGCAGTGGTCACGGCACCAAGCCTCCTGCACTTCAAGAAGCATTTGGACAACACTTTCAGACATAGGGTCTGACTTTTGGGTGTTCCTGTGTGGAGCCCGGAGCTGGCCTCAATGATCCTTGTGGGTCCTTTCCAGCTCAGGATATTCTATGATTCTGTGATTCTATGAACCTGGGGGACATCACCAGATGCAGTTTACCAAGTCACTGAAGGATGTTCTAAAGGAACTATCAAGGATTTATCCAAATTTTCTATTACTGTTGTTCCTGATCCCTAAAAAAGAATTCTTAATAGTTAGAAAATTGATCTGCACAGATTACAGTGCAAAATGATAGGTTCAAATATCCAGTATCCATGATGCAAATATGCAGAAAAAAAACAGTATTAGTGGTTCCAGTTCTGGTCCCACATACTTGAACCACAGAAGCAGTCAGTGCATCTTGAAGATGTTTTGATTTTTGCCCCTCAGTTTAAGTTTTTTTTTCTGGGCATGGCCACAGCTAGCATTAGTATATGGTGATGTCATTTTTAGTGCTTAATTTTGCAATTGAATAAATTCAGCTCCTGGAAGTCAACACAATTCATTTGTTTTGTGTCTGTAGCAGTGCACATGCACCATGGCAATTAGGCCATTCACTTTTTGTAAGCTAGTTCTTCAACATATGCAAACATCTTCCATTTCCAGTGGTGGTATGAAGCAAGGATCACTGAAATTTAAGAAGTGGAAGAGCAAATCCATTCATTCATTACCAATAAGACATCAAATTTTATGTCTTTTACAATTAAAAGATGAGTAATATTTCCTGTAAAGCTAGTTTTCATTTGGCAGAAAGGCAAAAAAGCTACTGAAATGTTATTGTATGCATGTCTCCTATGCCAGCCACGAAAGTACATTGCAAAAAGAGAGAGAGAGAGCATTGATATCAGAAAAGGTACTTAAATTATTAAAGTGAAGATAAAATGGCAACGAGTTGGATCAATATACAAGAAAACACTTTAAATATAATCTAGTCAAATAAAAGACCATGAAAAATTTCTATTATCACCAAGCAAAGAATTAGATTCCAAAATGGCCATGTTGCCTTCTTCAAAAGATTTAATGGTGGAGGATCCTCAGATGAAGAAGACACTAAATAAGGTATATGGAGAGTCTTCACTAGCTGATAGGATGATGGTTTAATACATAAACTGATTCAGATGAAATTAAAGGCATTGGTAAATGAAGCAAAACATAGTTAGGGAATCTGAAGACAAACTTAAGTGCATTTTTAACTAAATTATATTTCCAGAAAGCACAGACCAAGAAAAAAGCTGTCAGCAGGGAAGTGCGAAGACAAAATTGCATAGCTGAGGGTTGACTTGCTCATCTCTTCCCAGGCTGAACTCCAACATGAGGATGCTGAGAATAGAGAATGTTGGCCTGGAAATTTGTACAGATTTTCTGGAAACGGAAGAGAGAGGGACCTAATAAGCACTTCTACACAGGATGGCCATTTGTCAGGGCTGTGAAGAGTAGCTGGACCCTCTGCAGGACTTCTTAGACCTTTTACTGCCATCAGAAGCACATAATACTAGGACCACTGAAAAGGAAGGAGGACTCATCCAGCTCAGCACACCTGCATGCATGGTTGGCTTTCTGTGACAACACAAATGTTAGGAACAGTTAAAGCCAAAAATATCCAGTCTTTGTCCTTGAGAAAAGAAACTCATACGCTTGCATCAGTGACTACCGGGTAAGCCTGTAACAAGAACAAAGGAACAAAACAATGGAATAAAGGTAAGAAGACACTATTTTTCCTACAGAAGCAGGCTGACACTGGCTTGGATGGAGGAAAAACTATCAGGACAATTCAAAATAATTTAATTTTATATTAAAAGAAAAAAGTGAAACCATTAGAACAGAGTTCTTTAAATGGTAGTTTTCTTGAAACTTCATTTTTTTAATGTCAATAGCCTGTGTGGACTCTCTGACACATAATGAACAATTTCCTAACCCTCACCTTGAGGGAGTGCTCCTTCTCCCCTGCCTACCCATCTGTTTCCAAGAAACGTCTTGGAAAGATATCAGAAGAACCTGATGTCTTTGATAACATCTCTGTTAAAATCATCCAGTGGGGACAAACAGACATACATATACACTCACACTGCATGATCACATTGGCCTCAACTCCCCACTTATAATAAAAAGGTTCAACCAGCCCTTTCCACAAATATCTAAAAATCATAGGCACCTGGGAGAGTAAGCTAAGGGGAAAATAATAAAAACGCATTCTACATACACTACAAAGCAACACCTTGCTAAGAAATCAGTGAAAAAGAAGACAGTGATACGATACAGACATTTCATTTTTATTTGTAAGCAAGATTTTGAGGGTAACAATCCCACCTCTGTCCCTTGCTGCAGGGGGCAGAGGACAGCAGACTCCACCGTGAGGCAGCTTGCTGTGGGCAGGGGTCTACAGGAGAGTTGCTGGTCCTAACACTAAATTTTGAGTCTCTTCCATGGTGAGGGTAGTCTGATGCTCCTTTTCTACATAAATGGGCCACCCGTTCTAGGGGTGTTTTCCTGGGCTTAACTAAAAATTTTATTTGTAGGCCAGTTAACTCCAAGGAAGTAGAACCTTTCGCTGTTATCTAAGGGTGAGCATCCAGTATTTGCTCAAATTTTGTCAAGGAAGCAATCACTTCTGCATTATTTTCTTCTCCCTGGTCTTCTTAATCATCATCGTGAGGATGATTGAGAGAACTGGGATCAAACCAGATGCCTCCTGACTGTTCATCACCCCCAATATGCATAGCAGCCATTCTCTCTGACAAGATCTGTTTGACCAGATTCTCATAGGTGATCCCTGTGTATGCGGACATCGGCTCAGATTTGAGTCTGCAGTTTTGATTTTAAGAACCTGTTCTGATTTTCTAGCTGTGTATGTCACATTTAATTAATCATGTTATCTTTTATAACAGTTTCTTCTGTTATTCTAACACGTTAATCTTACATAATCTTCCTCTTCCAGTTTCTCCACTACTGCTTCCAAGCAAATCCCTAATAGTCAGCACAAGCCTGTTTTTCCCTTTTCTTACTGCAATTTGTAAGAACATTTTTCATTTCCCAAATTCTTCCTAAATATCCATGGGACCAGTACAACATTCTTCTATCTGTGAAAAATCCCAGTTAGAATTTTTCCATCCGTCCTTTTCAA
This sequence comes from Chauna torquata, assembly GCA_013399475.1. Classification (NCBI taxonomy): domain Eukaryota; kingdom Metazoa; phylum Chordata; class Aves; order Anseriformes; family Anhimidae; genus Chauna; species Chauna torquata. The sequence goes on along the minus strand of VXAL01015054.1, from coordinate 86,236 downwards.
ATTTATTGGCTAGCTTTTTTACAGTCTTTGTTAATATTTGTAATGATTTATCCTCTCTTTTATACTATCCCTCCTTAATCACAATACAAATAAACTGTATTAGATTTTTTTTCTTTTTTTGGTAGCTATAATGCTACATCGGAAATTCTTTTATTGCCGAATTGATAGTACAATAACCAGCATTCATGAGGGTTACATTCACCCTCAGGAATATTCTGCCCATGTTGCTAATTAGTGTTGAAGTTCAACACTCTCTGATCAGATTCTTCAAGATATTCTACATGTGGAGGATTTAAAGTTTAATACTACTTCCTTATTCGAAGTTATTTGATGTTATGCAGGATTTTGATTAAGCAGAATGATACAGAAATAAGCATAAATAGCAAAACAAGTACATATTGCTCTTAGCAGAGTATAGCAATTGCAATATGCAGATGAATCAGAATACAAATGTGATTCCTATTGCAGGTCTCTATAATATGCTTAACTCCACAGGTTGATTCTCTCAACTGTTATCATAGGTCGACTGACTTAACTGAGATAGCCAGGTGATCCTCTTAACAGATAAAGCTGTTTACCTAAAAAAAGGGCCATTCTTACCTATCCACAGTGTTCTCTTTGTGTTGTGGTAACTTCAGCTTTCTTCGCAATTGCTGTGGTTGGTCATTCCCCTTCCCGGAGCTTCATGAGCACATCGCCCTTGCAGGGTGCCTCTGAGCCTTCTCCTGTTCATTGATCAGTAACAAGCAGTGCTAAGAAAAGTCACTTCTTTTACATAAGACACAAAATCTAAGCTTGATATTCAGCTAGACAATTGTCTTATATGAGAAACTGCTGTCTGTAGCTTGATCTCTGGCCATAGCAGTATTTAAAAATGGAGTTAAAGCATATCAATATATCCAAAACGAAAAATTTCCCCTCATGCAGCGCCTACAGTCTTGACCCCAGCTCTGTCTCCAAATTCATGAAAAATGCAGCTCTCTTATCTTAATGGACTGTATGTCTTTTGTGTGTATTTTACAGTTGATTATCAAGGAGAACAATTTTTTTTTTTGAGCTTATATCCAACAATACAACACAGAAAATCTGTGACAACAATATAGAGGGAGAAATGGAGAATAATATAGAAAGAGTCTCGGGGAAGGACTTAATGAAAGAGCAGATCACAGCAAGAAGAAAACTGGGGTCTTCACTAATGCTAACAACTTTATATGAATATAGTTCTAACATAAGAAGTACGATTTGCAGCCATATGGAATATAAAGCATTTGACATACCAATAAAAAACAACAACAACAAAAGTAGTCCACAGTGATACCTTAAAGGACCCCTTCCAAACCACGGGCAATTTCTCTAAACAGACAGTAAAGTGTCATGCCCCACTGTTGAGTTTCTGCCATTGTTTGCTTTTGAAGAAAGCTTCTTTCAAAGCCACTCTGGTTCAACACGCAAAATGATCATGAACTATGTCAGTTTATATGTCAGTTTGCTCTCTTGTATCAAGTTCTTTCTCTTTAAATCCTTATTAATATATAAACACCTTGTGGAGAAACCACTCAGTTCTAGCCTGCACCTGTGACAGGGCCACATTGGGTTCCGTTGCTCAGATCACAGGGATGGGCAAAGACAGCAGCAGAAGCCTCAACCAAAGCACAGGAAAGCAGCATGGCAATGTGTGGCTGCTGTAGAGGTATGCATTTCCCTTTCCCCTTCTGCCCTTGCATGGAAAGAGAGCAGGGGCAGCAGTGCCCCCATCAGCATCCCAGACTCCAACCACTTGAGGACTGTCACTCACCAGTCTCTAGTCCTGTTACATTTTTGAACTGTACAGCACTTCCTGCAGGAACACTATGGGAAACCTGGTAGCATCTGTAGATATTTCCTCTTGTCCAGGAAAACAAAACAAAACAAAACTAGAGAAGTAGAAGGTGGAGCTTTTGCACATATCCTCAGTCTTCTCTCCTCTCCCTGACCAAGCCGCCAGAGGCTTGGTACTGAAAGGGGAAGTGAAGGAAAAAATAAAGGAAGAGGGAAGATGGAAGAAGATGGGAGAGGGCAAGGGGAAGATGGGAGAGGGCAAGGAGAGCCTACTGAGATGGAGTAGTGTATTGGGTTTACGTGGTAAAGGTTTGGTAGCAGGGGGGCCACAGGGGTGGTTTCTGTGAGAAGATTCCAGAAGCTGCCCAATGTCAGAT
>VXAL01015054.1:62586-83934 GCA_013399475.1 Chauna torquata | reverse complement strand
TGGAGCAGATCTCCATGCTGCAGCTCATGGAGGAGCCCACAGTGGAGCAGGTGGATGTGGCCTGAAGGAGGCTGCAGCCCATGGAGAGCCCCACAGGAGCAGACTCCGGGCCGGAGCTGCAGCCCGTGGAGAGAAGCCCACGCAGGAGCAGGTGATCCGGTGGGAGCTGCCACCCGTGGGGGACCCGTGCTGGAGCACTTTGCTCCTGAAGGATGGACCCCGTGGTATGGACCCATATTGAAGCATTTCTTGAAGAGCTGCAGCCTGTGGGAAGCCCACACAGGATCTGTTTGGGAAGGACGGCATCCCGTGGGAGGGACCCCACACTGGAGCAGGGGCAGAGTGACCACGAAGGAGCGGCACAGACACAGCGATATGGGCTGAGCGCAGCCCCCATTCCCTGTTCGCCTGTGCTGTTCCGGGGGAGGAGGTAGAAGAGGGTGGATGGGGGGAAGGTGCTTTTGGTTTGCTTTTATTTTCTCACTGCTCTAGTCTGCTAACAGTGATAGTAATAAATTATATTAATCTCCCTATGATGAGTCTGTTTTGCCCGTGACGATAATTAGTGAGTAACTTGCTTGTCCTTACCTCAACCCTTGAGCCCTTGTCCATCATATTTTCTCCCCCTGTTTCTTTGAGGAAGGGGAGTGAGCGAGCGGTTGTGGTGGAGTTTGGCTGTTTAGCTGGGTAAAACCACCACAAGTAGTCATGTGGACACAGCCATGATGGGGTGACCATGTGGGCACCAACATTATTCCTGGCTGTATCCAGCCATTTTCCCATGTTTCCTCTCCAGCCCGACTCCCCCAGACCCCTTGTTTCCTCTTGTTTTCCCCATGAGGCAGTCTGAAGCATAGGCTGCAGTTATGAAAGCTGCATGTTCTGCAAGAGGGCCCAGATTCTGGTCTTTGAGACGGGTCACTGTAAATGTATCTGGCTAATGTCTGTACAGCCTACAAGGCAAAGACAAGAAATGAGAACAGCTATCTACATGCTCTGAAACACCAACCCTAGCTAAGAGGGCAGTAGAGACTGTAAGAAGACTAGAAGGCATTGATCAATGACCTGTTGCAGGAACCAGTCGTGTCTATTCTTGAAGGGATTCAACAAAGACTTGATAATTGGGTGAGAAGGAAACTATGTTATTATAGGATTTTAGTATGGGTCTCATGAGAAGGAACAAACATATGGGATATTCTGGAAGATCTGGAGACTGTATAAAGCTTACTGTTCTATGTGTTAAAGGGACTGTGAAAATGCAAAGTGTTATCAGACTTTTGGAGGAAAGATTAAAGTCGAATGAAGCAAAAGATCAGGGTGGAGCATGGAGGAGCAATAGCAGGAAGACAGGAAAAAGGGAGATGAAAGTGGTCAATCAGCCAACTACTGCACTTGATCACCACAGCTCTTTCTTTCTTCTTATTAACTTCTCTTTTAAACTATTTTATGTGTGCGTTCCCTACACTCTGTGTGTCTGCATGTGCAGGTGTGATCTGCTAATGAGCTCCGAGCTGAATTAGTTGGCTAGCAGGGCATGAGGTCTGGGAGACAGCTACAGGGCAGAACGTGGGTTTTAGGACAAGCTACCAGAGAGACCTGGTATCTGGAGTCAGGCAGTGGAGGTACCATGGGTTGGAGAGCCAGCTACTGGAGATATGCATATGAGCCTATGTGTGCATGCATGAGGATGCATGTGTGCCCACGAGATACAGCTGTTGAATTTTGGGCCTGATTAGCCGCTAAGAGTATGGTAGGGACATTTGTGTTGCTCATGTTTATGTGAATGTTCATGTGGGTGAATGCAAAGGCACCGTTCTTTTGTCTATGTTGATCTGTGGCCATCTATGTCTGTAAAGGCAATGCATGTCACTGGGAATTTGCCTTGAGCTTCACCGCTGGCTGAACTTGAGAATACGGAACAGTAGTAGCAATCACTACTAGATGACTAAAAGGAGCAACTGCTCTTTTCATGTGGAGTTGACTGGAGTCGACTGTCACTGGAGTTTAAAATTGTTTATATTCAGATCTGCCCTCAAACTTTCCTGACGGGACCTGTGGACATGAACCCTTCAGGATTTGAGGGTTTGGAAAGCCCTACTAGAGGACCCTATTTGACATCTACCATGTTATAATTCTTCCTGGATTTGGATATTTTCCTTTTCCACAAGATATGCATGAAGAAAGGGGATTCTAACTCTTCTGGTGGCAGTCATTCAGTGGGAGGAGACCTGCAGTCTTAGGTGCATAGCCATGCACCAAGCACAGGTCTGTGTAATAGTGTCTACAACAATCCAAGTTCACATTTTCATCACCATCTTCCTCATGGAAAATGCAGCGAGTCATCACAATCTCAGCCTAGTGTAACCAGGAGACCTCCCTTAACATTTTCTCATTTATTTGACAACAATAATAGATATTTCTGTGTTGCAAAGATCTTCCTTTGGTTTGCTCTTTGCCATGCCAATGGTTGCTTTTTCTCCTGTAGCAGCATGTTGTCCATCTCATAATGGAAGGTGGCCTATGGAATGTTTATTTATAGCATGCTGAAAAATGGGGAAAATAATCTTTCAAACTCTGAGATTCCAATGCTTGGAGAAGGCTGCTTAGTTTCACAGGCAAAAAAAAAAGAAAAAAACAACCAAAAACCAACACTGAAGAGTCTATGAAATGTATACTCAGGCTGGAGACTTCTATACACATGGCTGTACCACATTGGGTGAGTGGTTGAAAGTCTTTTTTTTTTTTTTTTTTCAGTGGCCCTGGTGAACAAAACAGTGGCCCTCACAGCCTTGCACATTAAGCTCTGTTAATGGCCCAGAAACTCTGTGTCCATAAAAAGATGAATACAGCGCATGAGAGAAAAGTGCCTAAATTCTATCTTCTTTGGATTTCATTTATACCCTCTCATCCCACAGTGCTCCAGCTGCTCACTGCAGAAAAAAAAAATGTGTCCCAGTTTCCTGCACACATTCCCTGTTACAAAAATGTAGCCTTTCCCTGTTTGGTGCTTTTTCGTCTTGAGCATGAGACACTGATTTACTTTTACTTTCAGGATGTCTCCATGACCTTAACTGCATTTCCAGCCATTACATTTGTGAGACTTTTCCACATAAACTTTACTCCTCTCACAAAAAATTTTAAGGAGAGAATCCACTCATTTTTTAACAGCAAGGGCTTTTTTGCTTGTCTAAATGTTTCACAGGCCTACATTGCATTTGGGGCATCTTAAACTCTCACACCTTAACTGCAGAGCCATGAAACAGGTAGAGCTGGAATTAATATTCACAGCTATGTATCTGTTCATGCAATGTCTGACAAAATTTTCTTGACCCAAATTTCTTCCCAACACATTTAACAGCATAGTAACATTCAGCATATAAAAAGAGGAAACAGTCTCGGGACACTGCAATTGTCATTTAACTTAAAATCCTCTCCCTAGAGAGGACAGTCTCTGGCACATCACCTTTAACAAAAATACATTTGATGGGCACTATGGTACTATGGCAGAGTGTAACCTTTTGTCGAGAAGATGCTTGCAAAGCTGGAAATTTGTTTTGTGCAAACTGAGCTTGTTTGGCACATTAGTTGTAACAGTGATTTTTTCTTTCACTAGCCTGTGAACAAAGTGAAGTCTTAGCAACAAAAGTAGTGCCATGCACATGTTTCTCTGAATTTGATTTCCTGCTCTGGCTTACCATTGCTTTATGAACTGAGGACATTCTGCTTGGTTTTGGCTAGGCTGAATGTGTTGTTCTTGTCCCTCTTATTCTGGCCAACATGCTGTCCCTAGTTTGTCCCAGGTTTTAACTGGTGCCATTCTTCAGTTTGCCCTTGCCCTGTGCAGTCCATTCCCACCCTACACATGCTAGGACTGGTTCAGGACCTTCTAGAAAACAGAATTTGAGACTAGCCTCCCTTCCTCCCTCCCTTGTTCTTTCTCTTGGCTGATTTTCCACCGTGAGCATATCACCAAGTTATCAACACTGTAGTCTAAGTCACTTACAAGTATCTGATCCATTCTGTAATTTTATCAATTATGAAAATTTTGCAATGAACATCTGCTCCTAAACTTATCAGACATCTCTTTTAGATATGAGGACATGATTTTTCTTTCTTGGTAGAGACATGATTTCTTTACTTTTAAGCCAACACTCATACAGAGTTTTCCAAACCATCACAACATCTAAGGGGTTCATATCAGTGGATCTGCCTCTGGCAGTTCAAGAGAAGCTGTGGTTATAGCTCTTTTTAAACTCCAATAGTCCATTGACATACCAAAAGGTGTGTGCTTTAAAACATCTCCACATCTTTGATTGTAGTGTACTCGTAAAACAGTCTGCAATGGAGATCTTTTTTCATTATTAGCAGTGAAGGGTGAATATTATCCTGCTTTAACTGCTTGTGTGAAGATTATCTTAGCAAAGCTTTTAGTTCTACTCTTCCTGTAGTTTCTGTGTTCTGCAGCCCCTGCTAAAAGTGCTTCTAATGGCCACAGATATTGCAGAACTCATTGTACATGTCAGGTATGTTTATTACTGTGAAGATATGTTTACTGCCATTGTTTTGTTTGAAAAAAGTGTTGTGTATCTACAAAATCTTCCTGCCATTGAACATCCACTTCCTATACAATCATTGTGTTTCTCTGAAGGTCCTTTCTTGCACATTTCTATAAGATAGAAGCCTCACCTCTTTCCAAGCCTTGTTGCCCTCTCTGCTTTCTGTTCAGGTCACCTGTTCATCTTGCAGTTGCTTCCTAAGTAAATTTCCACCGCTCCAGGAACACAGTCGATCTCTTTCAACAGGCAATCCAGAGTCGACAGGGCTATTAACATCCTGCTAGTTCAGACAGTCAGTCTAACTTGTGGTCAAAGAGTCTTTATTGATAAGGTATCAGGCAGGTGTGGCAGGGATGCTTGCCTGGCACCTTTAGGTTTTTTTTTTTTGTTTTTTTTTTTGAACATTTCTGCCCTTTCTTTGAATGTTACTGCCCCCAAAACAAACAAAAATATCTCATAAAAAGAGATGCTGTATCCTCCGTCTTATCACCAGCCAAGCCTGACTTTTGAACATACTGGAAGAGTGGCTAAAGACAGTAATGGAACAGCAAATAACTGTGACCACACTCATGAGTGTGGAAAAACCAGAGCTTTCCGTTGGCAGAGTCAAAGACAGCCCCCCACCCACAGCGTTCCCACTCCAGACAGAAGTTCAGTAGCTACTAAAACAAGGTTTATTTTTTACTTATTTGTACTCTTGTTTCTCTTTCTGGTGCTAACCTCTCATTGTGTGCACAGCTCAGGATCTGCTTCTGAGCCGTCTCTCAAAGCAGATAGCTTTAATAAGACAATTGTGGCTACAAGCTGTTGCGATAAAAGCACATACAAACTCAGGGTGAGGGAGGTGGTCAAGCAGGAGAGGAAACATGGGGAAGTGGCCAGTCCCAGCCAAGGATCATAGTAGTGACCACACAACTGGTCCATCACTGTGGTGATCTCTTTGATCATTTGGGATCTTGCCAAAGCAATGGTGCTAGCACAGTGGCTTGTCTCCTGGGCCCTGGACACCTCTGCCAACATCTTCCACTTCTAGTTGTCTGTGTGATGTCCACAGAGGAGGGACATGGGACCCTGAGCTGCCATTCAGGACCTGGAGGTGCTCAACACCCAACACACCCGGGGTCACTGGGACTATGAAGTGGGACACAAGCAGTTCTCTTGGTGGAAACTGAAGCAACCAAATGTGGGAAGGGATGTGCCACTGCCTTTCCTAGTCATTGAGAAGCCAGGACAGTGAAGAGAAAGCCAACTGTGCCCAGGAGGGAGTAAAGGGGAAGGGAGACCAGGAAACCATAGGCACCATCACCAAGTCAGGATGCTGTTGTTTTAGCCAGGGCCAAGAATCAGAACTGGGCAAATAAAAAGCAAACCAGAAGAAACACAGGAATGACAGAAGAATGTTTTTTTATTGTCTGCCCTTTTCCATGAAGGCTCACAGGTGGGACTGGAAGTGAAAGACCTCAAGAACCAGAAAAGTAGTCTGTAATTTGTGTCCAACCATGAAATACCCAAGACAGCCACAGCCTTTCTGGAGAGGGATTCCCACTTAAGACCAAGGCTTTGGTCTCCCCAGTGCTCCAGCTTGAGGCTGTTCCCAGCTACTGTGGACATGCCAGCCTCCCTTTCTACAACAATATCTTGCCCCACTTTTTTTTCCTCCTGTTAGTCCTGGAACAGGCTTCCCTCCAACTCATGCACACCTTCTGACTTTGCAGCCTTTTACTCACTGTTATTGTACTACAGGGAAGAGATAGCTCTAAGGACTTAATTTAATCCCTTCTGGAGCAATCTTGCTACCAGTCCCAACAAGAACTGCAGTGGGAAGAAGAAGAAAAAGGAGTAAACAAAACCAAGCTCACATGCTCTTGCAGCTTCAAGCATGGACAATGAACTCCCCATTGAGAGTTTCTAAGAAACATATGAAGGAGGTGTTATCAACTGCCCAGAACTGCAGCTTCAGTATCAGAAGTATCTATGTTTTCTCTAACATGCGAAATGGAAACCATCCACAGGTTATCAAAAGATGAGATGATTTGAAGCTACTTAAAATACAATTCTTTAATATTCTGTATCCGCATGCACAAATACTGCTACTTGTGCATGCAATGCAAACACAGAAGCAGTGTGCAAATATGTAGTGAGGTTTGGATGCCTTTGCCGGTGCAGGTAATGCTGTTGCGTGCTGAACAAAAACCCTTTCTGTAGCTGGGAAGCAGAACAAACAATATAAAACAAACATGGGGATGCCACACGCTTTGCAACAAGGACACAGGGGTGTCTGCTTGCCTTCAGAAGCAGGCAGGTAAATGAAGCAAATGGAGGTCCAGCGAGGCTATGCACTAATTCTTCAGTGTTAATCATTTAAAGGGAAATAGTGCAGAACATGCACATGTATTAACTGGGCTTTTCCTCCCCTCTACGTCATCTAATACACAGTACATCTTTTACTACACTGATACAGACACAAGGAGACAATTTTGAGAGAGGGTGCAACAGAAGTCTTGTAGTTAACCGTGTGAGGACTGTCTTCACACCAGGAAACGCTCCTTTCCTTCCGCAGGTGGAGAGCTGTGTTCCGACTGGGGCTCACACACAGACATCTCAGAGCCAACGCTCACACACTGTGAAGGTGGAGTGTGGCTGTCAGAAATGTGCCCTGGCTGAAAAAGCACAGCATTCATTTTGCCTTTCCCCTGGATTTCTTATCAGCTAGTCTCATTAGCATACTTATTTAGCATCTCAGATAAAGCAATGGAAACCTTGGTAATATCACATATTTTCACTGTTTACGGTAACCTGTCCACTGATGGTGAGACAGGCTCATTACTATGGCATTATGCAGGCAAAATGATAACATCTTCCAAGGCCTAACGCAATAGAGAGGTTAATGATTTTACCAGCATAATTTGTGGGTGTATGCATGATTCTTAAACGGTAAAACCACAAATGAATTTTCAGGTCATCCCTGAAAATTAGCAATGAAACTCTCATATGTTCAAGATACGGTACAAATAATAATTGCGTATTGGTCTGGATTTGAAATGTCACTATTACACTTTTCTTTTTAACAAGTTCTCCTATCTAAATTTATATATTCTCAGCATCAGCTACCCTGCTGGTTGAATGGGCAGAAAGAACCTAATGCTATTAATACATTCAGTAGTCACTAGGATAGGAGCTAAATTAACTCCAGTGTCATTCAGTCCATGTACCGATCCATGCAATTTATTGAAGTCCAAGAATTTGTACTTTCGCCTGTTTCTCTTACTGCATTGCCAGACCTAACAGCACTGTGTGAGAGCCTGAGTTGGAAAACTACAATTGCCAAACGAAGGATTTGCATGTCTCAATTTTATTAATGTCATTGAAATGGGAATATCCAAACCCCTCACTGTTGCTAAATATGCTCCTTTCAGGTAATGTTTTTTACAGAACTTTAAGTCCTTGAAAGTAAAATTTAAAAATACAGTGTCTTCATCATAGCATTTCAGAAAAGCACTTTCATAGCTACATGTTACTGTTACTGGCGTACTTGAAACAGAAAAATACAGATTTTTTCTGTATCTGCCGTGGTCATTAACAACAAGATGTCCTGAGACTGACTAAAAAAAAGAATTCCCTATAAGTTCTTCTTTGTGAATTGTCTGTTCTAAATATCACTTCCAAAAGCCCTTCACTGAAAAAAAAATCTTGTCTTGAGTCTGGCAAACATTACTTGTCAGATAAAATTAAAAAGAAAAAAAATAACATTGATTTTTACTTCATCTTTTATTAATCCTTCTTCAAACTAGGTGTCAGCCCTTGAAGTAAAAGGGCAATTTATGTTTATTAGATATGAGTTATATTTATGATATGTTCATGTAGGGCTATTCTCATTTGATACCTGAGAATCTATTGAAATCCTTGGAGACTGGCACAAAGTAACAATTTATCCTGACAGAAGTGACCTTTTCAATATGATAAGTATAATACTTTTCATATGAATGTTCTACAGCACAGAATATCTGTTATTGTAGGTTGCAGAGTCTGTTTATTAACTGAAAGCTTTCCTGGTGGGCAAGGATATATGAGATTTTAGAAGCATAGTCCAAAAAAAGGAATATGATTTAGCAAAAACACAATTTGAATACTGAATTTGGAAAGTTTAACTTGAAAGCAGCCCACATGAATATGTATGAGGGGTATGCAATTACAGAATATAATTCCAACTTCAACAAATATAATTTATCTAATAGTTAAACAGTCTCCTAATTTTGAACTTTTACGTGTGTTATATTTTGAGCACAGCAGTGAGCAGACTTCAAACGAATCCTTTTTTAACATTTCCACCTCTGCAATAGTTGTCTTAGAAGAGATTTGCAAAGTTATGAATGCAAATTAGAGCCTGAATTCAATGATTCCTTTTGTTTTTTTTCCAGCTCCAGCATCAACAAATTCAAGACAATAAAAATACCTAGAGTGGCACTGTTAGAAACTTCTGGTAATCAAAGAGCCAATGGGTACTTGTAATGTGTCTTCCATTTTGGTCTGGCAACCATTAACCACTCATCATGAGACTTGGCCCTGGAGAGAAGAGGGATCCAAGAGAGCTGGTTGAAGTTCAAGGATTACCTCCTCCGAGCTCAAGAATGGTCCATGCTGATGAACTGAAAATGGAGCAAGGGCAGCAGGAAGCCTGAGTGGTCCTGGAATGAATTCAGACATAAAAAAGCTGAATACAAGAACTGGCGACAGACCAGCTGACCCAAGAGGGCTATAGAGACACTGATTGTGCAGGAATGGGGTTAGGAAAGCAAAGGCCCACCTGGAGCTGAATTTGACAAGGGATGTCAAAGGCAATGAGAATGGTCTCTACAGGTATGTGATCATCAGAAGGATGACTAGTGAAATTGTGGGCCAGCTGATGAATGGGTCAGGGATCACAGTGAAAACAGAAAAGGCTGAAGTACTCTATGCCTTCTTCACCTCTGACTTTAACGGTAAGACCAGCCTTCAGGAATCCCAGGTCCCTGAGACCAAAGTGAAAATCTGCAGCAAGGAAGATTTATCCTCACTGGTGTAGGTCCAGGTGAGGGAGCACTTAAACAAACTGGACATGTACAAGTCCCTGGTACCTGATTGGCTGCACCTACAAGTGCACCTCTCAATTATCTTTGACAGGTTGTGGTGATTCAGAGAAGTTCGTGAAGACTGGAAGAAAGCAAGTGTCTGTTCTATCTTCAAGAACAGCGAAAAGGAAAGAGATGGAGATGTACAGGCTGGTCAGCCTCACCTCTGTCCCTTGGCAGATGCTGGAGCAATAAATTATGGAAGCCACTTCCAGACACATGAAGGACAAGAAAGTGATCAGGAGTAGTTGGCATAGATTTATAAAAGTAAAACCACACTTAACCAAGCTGATAGCATTTTACAATCAGATGACTGGCTTGGTGGACGAAGAGAGAGCAGTGGATGATGCTTATGTTGATTTTAGTAAAGCTTTCAATACTGTCATAACATCCTCACAGAAAACATGAAGATAGAGATATGATAATAGATAGGCTAGATATGTGGTTGGTGAGGTGGACTGAAAACTGGCTAAAATGCTGGGCTTAAAGGGCTGTGACACAAAGTGCCAGCTGCAGGCCAGTCACTAGGGGTGTGCCCCAGGGGTTGATACCAGGGCCAATACCATTTAATACCCTCATTAATCACTTGGGACAATGGGACAGATTACACCCTCAGCAAGTTCACAGATTATACAGATCTGGGGGAAGGTATCGATGGGCCAGAAGGCTGTCCTGCCATCTAGAGAGACCTAGATGGGCTGGAAAAATGGGCTGACTTGAACCACATGAAACTAAACAAAGGGAAATGCAGAGTCCCTCACCTACAGAAACAACCCCTGGCACCACTATGTGCTGGGTAGCAACTTTTCTTGCAGAAATCCCATGTGGGTGCTGGTGCACAGCAATTTGAACATGAGGAAGCAGTGTGCATTGACAGCAAACAAGGCCAACAGCTTTCTGGGCTACTTTAGGAGGAACATTGCCAGCAGGTCAAGGGAGGTTATCCTTACCTTCTACTCAGCCCTGGTGAGATACAACTGGAGTGCTGAGTCCAGTCCTGGGCTTCCCAGTACAGGAGACATTGACTTACTGGAACTAGTCTAGCAAAGGGACTCCAAGATGATTAAGGGACTTGAGCACCTCTCCTATTGAGGAGAGACTGAGAGAGCTGGGACTGTTCAGACTGGAGAAAAGAAGGCTCAGGGGAGGATCTTAAATATATGATGGGGGGAGTAAAGATGCAGAGCAGCAACCTTCTCAGTGGTATCTGGTGACAGGATGAGAGGAAAGGGGCACAAACTGAAATAAAGGAAATTGCACTTAAATATTGGAAAAACTTTTTTACTCTAAAGGTGGTCAAGAAGCGGAGCAGGTTGCCCAGACAGGTAGTGGAGTCTCCATTCTTGAAGGCAGTTAAAACCTGATTGGGCCTGATCCTGGGCAACCTGCCCTAGGAGACCCTGCTTTGAGCAGGGGGTTGGACTATAAGACCTAGGTTCCTGTCAACCTCAACCATTCTGTGACTGCAAAGGCTTAAGATAAGCTTGCTTTTGGTAGAGCTCTGAAGATTTCCAGAAGTGTAATACAGTGCTGCTGTTGGCATTATGGGGTAGGGAGTTCCTGAGTCATGCAGAAAGAGACAGAAGCCAAAGTGCTTCTCCTACGAAATCTATATATTTCTCCCTGGCAAATCTTATGAGCACATAACTACCGTCAGTCATAAACATCCTGAAATCTGAGGCCTTGAAGGTGATGAAATCGCACCATGTTGCTGCTTATTCACACTGCTAGATAGTTGTGAGGAGGCTGAGAAAATCATCACTAGTTTAGAAGGCTTAGGTCTCTTAAGAGAGATGCCAGGTCTGTTAATGCTTATCCCTCTAAACAGTGAAGACATTTTGTTCCTAGCTAAAAGGAGAGGATACGGGGAAAGTATCCCAAAAATATAAACAAGCAAACAAAAAACCTTTGGCCTATCTTACAACATACATGTTTTTGAGGCAAAGAGGTTTTTAAGTCACAGCTTCTCAGCACCGTGTAAATGTTTTTCTTCAAAGTGTTAGCTTTAGCATGCTACCTTCTGGATGGCCTTTGTTGACAAATGTGACTGCTTTTTCTTCTCCTCTGTCAAAACTGTTTTTCATGCAATAGTCAAGAAACATAAATTTTAGAATAAATCATTTTTCTAATGCTCTTATTCCTAAATCCAAAACCACAGGGTGTTTTTGTTGTTTCTGCTTTGCCTTGAGAGTCTGGATCTGGGGATGAGTACCAAGAAGCCTCCTTTTTGTTGCAGGTATACACCCATAGAGGGAGAGAGAAACACAGCACAGACCTGTTAGGACTTTGTAGTTTATTTGTCCTGCCTTTATTCCCAAAGAGAAACAGACAGGTAGATAGTGCAGAACACAAAGCACAGGGTATTATGTTCCCAAATCACCCTTCTCCGCTGTCCTATCTGATGTTTCTGATTGATAGCAAGCCGTACCACGGTTAAGACAGAGGAAAGTATGCTGTGATAAATCCACTATCGACTCTTTCCCAGGCATTTAATAGTTTGGACAAGACAGGGTTTGAAAATAAAAATCAAGCAGAACTGGATGAAGTTAAACCTTGGCAGTAACATCTGGGTAACATTTCTGTTTAAGTCCTTTTTTTTGGTAGTGGTGGTTTGTGTTTGTTCATTTGTTCATTTATTTATTTGTTTGTTTGTTTATTATCTGAGATCCAAATCAAAACACAAGTCTAAGTTTGGAAATTTTTTTGCTTTCTTCCTTTCATGTATCTCCACATCATAGTGCTAGGCGAGGGGTGGTGCAATGCAGCTGAGGATCATGAAGGTCCTTGCCATGAAGCTCTGTGTGCGTCACCTCCCCGCTCTTCACCAACAGAGCATGGCTGGTGTCAACCGCAGACACTGAAACCAGCAGCTAAGTTACAAACATACTCCTGGATACTACGCCACAATCATGAATAAAGCAAAACTAGATGGCATGCCACTCTCAAATTCATATTTACAGTACACTGCTGACCTCCTCCCAATTAAGTCCCTCTGATTTTTCTACCTGTTTGCTGAAAAGTTCACTTTCCATGTCCTATGTGCCACAATTACCTTGTCACTTGCCAGAAAAGGAAATTGCCTGGGTTTGTGTCATCAACAGTGCTGGCATGTTTTAGACTGGCTATGTCATATGCTGCTTCAATACTCCAACATTCACTGCTTTGAGAATCAAATCTACTCAGAATTAATTAAATGTGTGTTAAATCTATAGCTGTTATTTGTTTGCTGGTGATTATTCCCTTACTTGTGAACAGGAGAGTGGTGATGTTATGGTTTTATTTGTATGCAAATACCTGTGACTGAGGAAGTTATTAATCCATGTTTAGATACAACATGCCTAAGCTCCTGAAAATACAATAATTATAGCAGTGCTAGAAAAACTATTCTTCCTTTGGGAAACTAAGTGCCATTGGATTTTCACGACAAGGATTTGCTCTATAATGAGTGTCTTCTTTGCAGAGGATAAATAATCAAATTCTCCTCATGTTGTTTCCCTTCATCTGACGGAAGAAAGTAAGCATTTCCTCCTGTTACACCTCTGGACACGTCATTGGTAGAGTCCAGCTGAAGATCCCAAGAAAACTAATTCATCAGACTTCACAGCTGGAGCTTTTACACTGTAACAGTAAACTGACATTAAGAACAGCATCCTCACTTAGATTGCCTATCTTTCTCAGTTACCCAGGTTACAGAACAGAGAAGTCATTAAGTCTTTAATGAAGATGTTTGCTTTTCTGGAGCACACTTTCAAAATATTTGCTTCCTCTCCTCTCTCAATTAGGTGATCCCATTTCTCCCAGTTTGAAGGAGCTGAGATTTAGTGATTGCTTGAGGTCAATGCAGATTTCTGTGACAGCCATAAAATCATAGAATGGTTTGAGTTGGAAGGGACCTTAAAGATCATCTAGTTCTAACCCCCTGCCATGGACAGGGACAACTTCCACTAGACCAGGTTGCTCAAAGCCCCATCCAACCTGGCCTTGAACACTTCCAGGACTGGGGCATGGGCAGCTTCTCTGGGCAACCTGTTCCAGTGCCTCACCACCCTCAGAGTAAAGAATTTCTTCCTTATATCTAACCTGAATCTGACCTCTTTCAGTTTAAGATCATTACCCCTTGTCTTATCACTGCACTCTCTGATAAGAAATCTCTGCCCATCTTTCCTGTAGGCCCCCTTAGGTACTGGAAGACCTCTATAAGATCTACCTGGAGCCCTCTCTTCTCAAGGCTGAACAACCCCAGCTATCTCAGCCCATCTTCATAGGAGAAGTGTGCCAGCCCTCTCATCATCTTCATGGCCCTCCTCTAGACTCGCTTCTATAGGTCCATGTCCTTCTTATGTTAGGGGCACCAGACCTGAACACAGTACTCCAGGCAGAGTCTCACGAGAGTGGAGTAGAGGGGAAGAACCACCTCTCTTGACATGCTGATCACGCTTCTTTTTATGCAGCCCAGGATACAGTTGGCTTTCTGGGCTGCCAGTGCACATTGCTGGGTCATGTACAGCTTCTCATCAACCAGCACCCCCAAGTCCTTCTCCTCAGAGCTGCTCTCAATCCATTCTCTGCTCCACCTCTTTTGTGCTTGGGATTGCCCTGACCCAGGTACAGCACATTGCATTTGGTCTTCAGCTCCAAAAGGTTCTCACGGGCCCACCTCTCAAGCCTGTCAAGGTCCCTCTGGATGGCATCCCTTCCCTCCAGTGTGTCAACCACACCACACAGCTTGGTGTGATCAGCAAACTTGCTGAGGGTGTACTCAATTCCACTGTCCATATCACCGACAAATATGTTAAACAGCGCCGGTCCCAATACCAGCCCCTCAGGGATGCCACTTGTCAGTGGTCTCTGCTTGGACATTGAGCCATTCACTGCAACTCTTTGAGTGTGAACATCCAGCCAACTCCTTATCCACCAAGTGGTCTATCCATCACATGCATATTTCTCCAATTTAGAGACAAGGATGTCATGCAGGACAGTGTCAAATGCTTTGAACAAGTCCAGGTAGGTGATGTCAGTTTCTCTTCCCTTATCTACCAATGCTGTAGCCCCATTGTAGAAGGCCACCAGATTTTTCAGGTTCAATTTGCTCTTAGTGAAGCCATGTCAGCTGTCACCAATCACTTTCTTACTTTCCGTGTGCCTTAGGATAGTTTCCAGAAGGATCTGCTCCATGGTCTTACCGGGTACAGGAGAGACTGACTGGCCTGTAGTTCCCCAGGTCTTCCTTTTTTCTCTTTTTAAAAATGGGGGCTATATTTCCCCTTTTCCAGGCAGTGGGAACTTCAGTAGACTGCCATAACTTTCCAAATATGATGGATAATGTCTTAGCAATTTCATCCACCGGTTCCCTCAGGACCCACAGTTCCATCTCATTAGCTCCCATGAACTTGTGCACCTTCAGGTACCTTAGATGGTCTCAAACCTGATCTTCTACAAATGCCATTATTTGCATTTTCCAGGGGTGACAGAGCTGAACTAAGAGCAACAGCTACCAACAAAATCATTGAAGGGAAAAACTGAGACTTTGCTAGTATCCAAGTTACTCTCCAGTCCCACGCCTCCCCAGACCATAGTATGTAATTGGTGCCTAAATAACATAACGCATACACAAGAGATGATGAGTAGGAGTAGGCACACACTTATAAATAGCCCAGTGAATTTTGACAAATTCACTTCTGGAAAAGAGTAACTAGTTTTCTGACTTGTCAGCTTGCAGAGGCTGAAGCTGCCTATTATTAAGTGATGCGGAAAGCCTGCTGAGCACTCAGAAGTTGGATCCACTTGCTTAACTGCAGTGCTTGTCCTTGTACTTGACAATTTAATACTATTCCTGTAACACAGAATTTGCTCTCTTCATAAAAATGTCATCTTTTAGAATAAGGAAAACAAAATAAAAGAACTCATAAAAAATGTCTGTAATACTCAATAGCACCGAGGTATTTTTCTTTATTATAACTATGGTGGACTGCATCCACAAAAGAAGATTAAGCCAGTAATTAAGTTATTAGTCTGATGCTCAGGATACTCCCATTTGCTCATTTCCGACAAAATACTTTATATTTGACATCAGTTTTCTTGTTCTTCTATTAGTAAAATTATAATACTTTAGAGCCAAAGGATGGTCTTATAGAGATCTATGTACTGGAGATAATCAGATGTTGAAGATAGAATAGTGATAGAAACTATATATCTGAGATATATGGCTATTATTTGGTCTGTACTTCTGATCATGCTAGCATACAAATCCTAGGAAATTAGTTTATACTTTGCCTAATAATTATAAGAAGGACACCACCATCAATATACACAAATGTATTATCTAGGTCTTCATACACTAAGGAAAGCAAACAAAATGTTCTAGAAATGCTACAATCAACATAGGAAAATATAATGTGGGAATTAAAAAGATCCCTGCAAAAAAAAGAAAAACCCACAAAAATTGTCCAGTTTTCAAATTACATAAGTTTTTCCACTCAATCAAGAGACTATCACACTAGAAAAAGACAGTTAGATAGCCATGGTGAAAAGATCATAGTGAAGATTACAGGAACAGTCTAAAATTATGGTGTGTTAGCCCAAGGTCAGCTAAACCAACTGGAAGCTGTTCTTAGCACATTAAAAAACAATTTGGAATAGGACAATGATGTTGCCTAATTTTACCTTTCCATTCTTCTAGAAGGCACACAAACTCTCCCCATAATACACCGACAAATAGGAAACATTTGTCAGTGGGTACATGTGTATGATACATTAAATTTATTTACTGTACCTTGTTCAGTTAGTTCAAGGGCTTCATAAAGAGCTCCAAACTCTATGAATGATAATTATGTGAATGGAAAATAATATGTTGATACACGCAAAATATCACATCTGAAAAATAAACGCAGCTCAAGAGTAAAATCTTAAAAAAACCTCTTTCCTTGCCCACTGTGACGTTGCAGGGCAAATCCTTGTTACCAGCCTCATTTCCACCTAACTGTGTGGTTTGCTGGATTGCACCAGACCTTACCCAGTTGGAAGAGTCCTTCTATCATCTCTAAGACATAGCCAGCAGCTCTTTGAATCTCAGTGGCTATCTCTCTCTTCTCTATCAGTTACTGATGGTGACACTTTCACCTCCCTTCCTCCAGTTTTGCCTTTTTTATCATGTTTACCTAAAGGACTATCGCTTCTTGTTGTACGCAGTTGGTCTGACCTCCTCTTCCTAAGGAAACAAAGCATAAACTGAGAACAGACAAGAAACAGATCCTGTTTGTCACAGGCTGTGTTTTGGTAGCTGAATAGAAAACTGGTCTCATGATCTTCTCTCCAAGCTGGTTTACCATGGCAGGCATCAGGCAGGACAGCAGAGTGCATACAGTGATCTCTTTACCGCTGTATGAGTCACAGTCTGAAAAGTGATCTGAGTGTCTTAAGCTTTTTTAAGAGACGCAAAATGGAAAGACAGCGGAAATTATGCCTTCATGAAATGAACTTATGAACTCATTTGTGTGCAGAAAACATTTTTCTTACTATATTTCAGGACTGGTATGTGCTGAAACACATAACAGATTCATCAAAGATTTAAAGCTGGTGATCAGACTTGCTGAATTCATTGTGTCCAGGTTTTCAACATTGCCACTTCCCCAATGAATGGGATATAAAATAAATAAATATAAAATACTTATTCTTGCTAATGAATAAATGAAATAGGATACTGCAAGCAAATCTGAAGAAAACCTCTCATGGAAGTACTGGGAAGAACAGAGTTGTATAACTTATCTATGTTAAAAATAATAATACTTGCAGCAATATAATGCTGAAACCAATGTAATAGTTAAAAGAACTAAAGCAATATAACAGTGAAAATATGGGACTTAATCTTAATGATTTTCCAACTGAAATACACAGGACAGAAAAAGGATCTCACCATAAAATTAGGGAGTGGGTTGTTGTATAGATAATCTTATTCTATAAATAAAAGTTCAGGTTTGTTTCAGTCCAAATATCTCTATTTTAGATTATTAGAATGAGACTGGCACAAAGAGTATGAAAATTTACATCATCAACTCCCAAGCTATATCAAAACTTATCCACCACTAGGAAAAACTTTTAGAGGCAAAATTCTAACTTCTGCAGTGATATGTCCAAGCAGATAAAAGAAAAAATATATTTAAATGGGGGAGAGAGAGAGAGAGAGAAAGGATGAAAGGAAGGAAGGAAGGAAGGAAAGAAAGAAAAAGAAAGAAAGAAAAAGAAAAAGAAAGAAAGAAAAAAGAAAGAAAGAAAGAAAGAAAGAAAAAGAAAGAAAGAAAGAAAGAAAGAAAAAGAAAGAAAGAAAGGTCAAGGCAGGCAAGCAATCAAGCTAGCTATGACTTCAGTTAGTGGTCAAAATGTCCAGTTATACAATAGCATGTCATCCTTCTGTTTTTTTTTTTTTGTTCCTATGAACTCCTGAAATACCTATACTTAAACTTTTCAGAACTGTGCTGATAGATGGAAGCTTTCTTAATGAAAAATTGTACAGTTTTTACCAAGGTGTCTGCTGTCTCATGCTGGCATTCCACATTTCTGTGTCAACAATCATCTGCATTGAGCAACATAAGAGCTTCTGAACAGCTAAAAGAAATTCCATGCACTNAAAAAAAAAAAAGACAACAAAACACTCCCATCCTTGAATATTTTCTCAAGTTTTAATATTCATCAACCTATTCTGTACCATTCTTTTAAAAATTGCTACTATCTTGTAAGAAGTTAAGGTCTGACAAATATTGAAACTTCTGTTTCCAGACATTAGCAGGAAGCACATATTGATCCACCCAAGACACACCTGCCTCATACAGGTCTGAGGACCTTCTAACTGACCTCTAATCAAACTGTTATTTTTCTTTTTGGAAGAACAACGTGATTTAGATAGAGATGACCAAAAGGTACTAGGAACCAAGCAAACACTGTAGCTATCATATAAAAACCAGCATAGAATCATAAAGTCATAGAACCATTTAGGCTGGAAAAGACCTCCAAGATTATCCAGTCCAACCTTCAGCCTAGCACTGCCAAGTCCACCTTTAGATCATGTCACTAAGCTCTGAATTCAAACATTTTTTGAAGACTTCCAGGGATGGTGACTCAACCACTTCCCTGGGCAGCCTATTCCAATGCTTCATAACTCCTTCAGTGAAGAAATTTTTCCTAATATGCCAGTTATCCCTGGCATAACTTGAGGCCATTTCCTCTTGTCTTCTCAATTGGCACTTGGGAGAAGAAACTGATCCCCACCTCGCTCCAGCCTCCTTTAAGGTAATTATATAAAGTGATAAGCAATCATTTTATTAAAGGAACAGGTGGTGCTAAGGTGCAACAAAAAAGATTTTATTAGCATGTAAATCACATCAGCTGGTAGACATGACATTCAGCAGGATCTCGTTCACATTTGTTGTATGTGCATTTCAACAGTGCTTCCTTTGCTTGAGCATTTCAGACACAGAATCAAGCTGTTCAGGACACACAGTGGGCAACACTACCCTCCCATTGCAGAGAGCCTAGTTCAACAGATGCCTCTTGCTACTGAAAGCCCAGGGAGTGCCAGGGCACTTGATGGTGTTCTAGATACTCTTGGGTACAAGTTATTTTCAGCCATCTCAACCTTCTGCTTTATATATATGGCTCGACCTGGTGACTGGCACATATCTCCCACACTGTGTAGAAGCAATGAGAAGACAGAGAAGATGTGGTACCTCTAGACTGATGTGCCACATCATAGATGAATGCAAGGTATTACTACCAGCCTCTCAAAATAAACTCATGGGATTAAGAAAAGAACAGATAAGATGAGACAGCATTTCTGTCAATAGAACTGATAGAAAAGGTCCAGGCTTTGCCACATAACTACACACTGATTGTTACTGGAGGCTTCAGGAATTATGAGCAAGTGGAAGCTTTATCAGAGTGTGTTGGATACTTGCATTCAACATGTGAAAATTTTGACCAAAGAAAAAGCTAAAATGTTCTTGAAGCTGGGCTATCAACCTGGTATAAATTCTAATCTTTTACCATGCTGGGAATGAGAAAGAATTTACAATAGTTTAGAGTGTGATATTGTTTCTTCTACTAAAGAATATCAAAACTGAAGCTAAAGAAAGAAGTTGAATTTCAGCAAGAAATACCTCCTGACCATTTTCTGGTATTTGCTAGCACTTAGCCTAAGCAATTTTTGAGTGAAGTGGCAATCAGGGTCCCAATTTTCTAAAATTCTTGCATTTTTGAATTTACGCTGCCAGTGAACATCAATTATAGATAAAGACTATAGAAATTAGTAATGTGGGCAACAGAATAACGCTTAAAACATATATCTTTTCTTGCAATTTTTGACTTTATTGTTCTTTTCCTGGTTCGATGGAAACTGACTAGCCACCAAACATCAAGCACATTGCTTGTAGTTCATTAAAACTAATAATAAAATGCAGTAATCAAACACAGTTGGCTATTACTATTAGAAGGTACAAGGCGCAACTGCAGCTTGCTGCTGAAACATTTACTTATTCCTGACCCAGAGGGCTCTACATAGCAAGGAGACTAATAATTCCTGCATATTACAATCTTTAAGGTGAATGTTCACTTATTTTAGATATTCAAAGTATGTCACCCTTCTGAAAGAGAGGAGAGTGAGGTGCTCAAGTGTCATAAGCAGAGAGTTTAAAATCGAGAAATACCCTATGAAACATCCCTGAACTTACTACCTTCATCCAAACATGCCCAATCCTGTTTGCAAACCTATGTAGCTTCCATCTGGGACCTAAGATGTTATCAAAGTCAATTTTTTCCTTCTATTCAGCCTTCTGGGCCATCTGGAGATGCAGTTTTCTCTCTGGCAGGTTTCTCTCTGGCAGGTTTCTCTCTGGCAAGGGGTGGCACCAGTGTTTTCCTGCTGAGGTTTTCACTGCCATACCTTTCCAGTGCCATATGAAGTGAAGAGATACTCTTCTGCCAGTTCACTGCAGCTCCCCAGCCACAGCAGGGGTTTCTACTCAGCATTCATGGAAGACCTGAACTCCAGAATCAGGCAGCAGACAAACCCAGCACTTCGGTTGTGCAGATGCAGTATTTCTTTTCCTGTTTAATTATCTTACTTGTAGACATGCTCCAGAAGCCAGTCCTGAGCATGTGAGAAGGGAGCAGGATGAGGACTGGCAGTCTGGGGAACAGAGAACTTCTTTTCATTGATGCTTTTAATTACTCAAAATGCTTCAGTTCTGATGCTTAACATTTTTCTTTCCTCCTAAGTGAGCATATAAAGGCAAAATGTTCACATTTTCTATGAAAGGCTTTATGAAACATTCATGAAACATTTCCTTTAATATTACCAGGATGAATCAATCAAAAGACTCTTATATTCCATCAGATCTTATAAGATTAAAAAAAAAAAAAAATCTTTTTTAAACAAAATAATTGCAGCTGTTTAGCAACACCTTAATAAAATTAGTATATTTCCATTAAGAGTTTGAGTAACAGCATTTTTTATAAACAAATATCATCATATTCTTTTAAATCAGGACACATGAATCATTCTTGAGTTCTGAAAATCTTGGACAGTATCTTGTTCAATACTTCGAACTTAACTAAACAGAAGCAAATGTATGCTCCCTAGGCATCTGAAAGTATGTTTTTAATCAGTATATACTGCATCTTCTGTAGGTTCTTTC
>VXAL01015054.1:0-59935 GCA_013399475.1 Chauna torquata | reverse complement strand
ATCCAATTATAACTGGAAAAAAATGGCCAGTAGACTCTTCTTTTTTCATGTTCTCTATGACAGTAAATTTCACAGAGTAAATAAATTTCATCTCTATTTATTTTTAATAACAGTTCTTTTTTATTTTTATTTTTTGATGCATTAATAACTTTTTTCTTTTTTCAGATGAAGGTGAAGTTCCTGCTATTTCAGCAAAATATTTAAGCTTACGGATGTTATTTAGCATGTGCTCTAGACCCAGGAGTTTCAACAGGAGTCCAGATTATGCTTAAAATCAAAGATTTATGTGAATAGGAATGGAGTGCTGAAATACAGAATGATTAAGGGTCATGCCTGCTTTAATTAGATGCAGATTGACTGAAAATCAGACAGCAGAGTGCATTATAGAGTGGTGTCTACATTTGCGGAAATTATTCTTTGAGGAGGTGCATATAGATACACATTGTGCTCACCCACAGAGAACCAGAAATATATGTTTGAGTATACATAGTCACAAAGAAGAGGATATCAGCTTTTATACACACATAGACTAGAAAATAGATCTAATTATACATCTATGATTTTCCTATTCTTTTTCTTTACCATTATTGTGGCTGTTTTGTCAAGAAGCTTGAAGCGAAGAGCCATGCTAACCTAGGAAGATGCAGTAGCAGAAGTCCATAGGTATGCTATCCCTATCTTTCATTTTTTCAGAGGCTACCTAAGGAAATTGGGCAGTTTCTGTTTCCTAACACAGAATATCATCCTAGCTGCTGAGACTTGTTTATGGCCAGGATCAAAGCAAAATAACCCTCACATGGTATTCAATTAGCCTTTTATTTTTTTTTCTTTTTTGTCCACTCACCTCCCATCTGTGATTGGGTTATTTTCCAACATGTAAAAAAGGTGTCTGAGTAATCTCTGGCAAAACAGGCCATATCGAAGTGAAGAATCAATGCAGGACTGAATAAGGGGGATGCAGTCTGAACTGATTTACCCCAAGCAATAACATAGAACAAGATATAAAGAACCTTATCAAGGATACTGTATTACAGCTGCATTTCTCTCACATAAGTGTTCTGCCTGGAACCAGGCACTTTACAGGCACTTTCATTGTCCACACAACAGATTTTGCTCATTTCTTTGACCTTTCCAATAAGGGAAGCAGGTGCCCTGTAAGGTTAATCGTGAATCAGAAATAAAAATGACACAAAACATCATTATGCTGCAACACAGCATCATATTTGGATTCACCTAGCATACCAAGATAAGTGTATTTGGCTGGAACAGTCTTTTTTATTTTACCTTTCAAGCCCATTTCTGTTGAGTACAGGTAGTCAACAACACAAACAAAACAAAATTCTTGGGAAAAGAAATGAAAACCAAACTAAACTGAAACCTAGTTTTTGAAAATATACCTGCAAACTGTATGTGTAATATTGACTGTCAGGCCCTTCTAGGTATCCATCACGCATAAGGCTATACACAAGACAATGATATAGATAACTTATTTTGCCATCTTTTTAGCTTTCACGCCTTTTCACAATACTGCTTCCCTAGTAGTGGGATGTCGAGGTCTTGGGTTTTTCTTCTGCTCTTGGGGGTTTGGTGTTTGGTGGACCAGAAAGTTTGATTTCTTCCCTTATTTTGAGGTAATTTATTTCTTGCAGCTCCCAGGTGAACCTTATCTTTCTTGGCAGCTTTTGTTCTCCTCTCATTTGTGGAATATTTCAAATAAAAGGCAGGGCATTGCTGACCCACATGGCACACCCTCATCTGCTTTTCCCTGAGGTTAAACAGAGAAGTGGCACATTCTGTCAGAAAGAGCTTCCTCATCCAAACAGAAAAGGAAGTACATAAATAACACAGTGTTAGAAAAGACCTTCTGAGTGCCTTAAACGTGGAAGAGCAGACTTATTAGTCACCCATGGGGTAGTTTTGGCTGCTTTGAAGTATTAAATACAGTGGGTACAGACAGTGACATGAGCAAAAGCTAGGATGCTTCCTACAGACATGGCCATTTATGAGGAGAGAACCATCACAGTCGATTCATAATAATTCATCCTGAGATTTTCAAAGTGACTTCACAAAGTTAGGTACACAGCCGATCACAAACAACTCTGAAAACAGAGTGGCTTACCAGCACTCCCCTCCATAAGGCTGTAATAGCACCCAGCACACAAGTAACAATCTCCCCAGAGATTAAAAGACTGTCCTTGAACTGGAGGAAATAAGTCCATTATGAAGAAAAGCCAATGCAGATCAAGGGAGAAAAAGGGAGTGAGCAGTGCTTTCTCACTGCATTCAAAGCAAAGCCAAAGACAGCCTAACATTTATTTTGCAGGTGGAACTAAAGCATCAGTAATATTATGTTAATTGCTGTCAGGGTTAAAATGAAGTTGTCATCATAAATATATTTGAAGGCTGGGGAAAAAAAAGCATAGAAATCTGTCATTAGTTAGGACTAATTTTATGTCTGAAATTTCTGTGCACTTTCTTTTTGCATGCACTGAGAGGATGCTATTTAACTATTCTATGGGGTAGATAATGTCCCTTGTCAGTCCCAGAGCATTCCACAGGCTTACCAGGAAGTCTGTAAATTTTAATATCTCTGCAGGATTTCCTCATTGTTTGTGCTGTTGTGCTACTGTGCTCTTTCCCAAGGCATAGTATGTATTCAGCAATCATTTCATGGATCATGCTAACAACAGGAAAGAACTGCAAGATTTTTAAATCCCAATAACTCCCCAGTAAATTACTTTATAATGGATAGTTTCACATGAGTTCTATCTTTTTAGCGGGAGCTTTTCCCATTAAGCCAAAGGGAGTTTTGTTTCTGGAGCGAGCTTTCTGGACACATGGTTCATTTCTTCATGAAGGAGTTCAAAAATGACTTGAAACATAAAAACTTATAGTATAGACAAGATTTACAATCTTTTTTTTTTTTTTAATGGTACCACAAATCAGAACATCAGGACTCAGAAATCTTATTCTTAAGCTTTAGATGAAGTATTAATGGATCCTTCAACTGCACACTGCATAAAAAGCTCTGTCGGTGGCACATAAATAAACTGAGTGGCTATTTGGTTATTTAATATTCATTTACAGTATGTGAGCCTGGGTGTCCAGGTGAAAGGATTAAAGAAAAGACAATTAACATAGAAGGAAATGAGTAGTGTCATGAAAGTTGTTCTGTAGGAACATTCTGTGCTCCTATTGGACCTGTTCATAGATCTCTGCATTTGTTTCTTACAAATTTAATCAAAATCTTGGAGTGAGAAAATGCTCAAACTTGCAGACTGGCATATATTAAAAACAATTTGTCTCCAGAATGAGTCATTTGTTCCTGCAGACTCTCTTTTTCCACCCCAAAAGTTATGAAACCTTTTAGAATTTATATTGGAAGATGTATAGGCTTGAATGGTACATCACAAACATGTAATGCAATTTCTTTTGAAAGTCACAGCCTTCTCTGACCTCCAGCTACCTGAAGACATTTTAGGTCCAACAGGAAAAAGGGATTCACAAAAAGCTATCCAAGGTTCCATAACCTCTTGTGCAGCTGATTTCCCTTCAGATTTTCTTAAAATACTGTGCATGCATGAGAATAAAGTGACATTGGTCTGTATAAGAAAGGAAAGTTTGAAATGACCATGAATACTGACAGAGCAGAGTATTTTCAATTCTCTCCAGTGACCTATTTATCATACAGTACAGACTGTTTTACCAAAACTACAGACTTGGCGCTTACAGAGATATTTTAAGTATTCAATGCCATCAGCCCATAAAAGTACAATAAATTTATCAATTTCTCACATAATCATTTTTCATCACGGTCTCCCATGCATGTTATAACCTTCTTGTGCTCCCCTACATATTCCCTTCCTTATCTAGTTTCCTCATCTTTCTTAAAAGTCCACTTTAGCTGAGATATGTACAGTGGATCAAGATGATTTATACTGTCCTCTATCTACTTCCTGGTCACATTAGAATATTTAAAATTGGAGCAGACATGATCCTTCTTAGCTGAAAATGTTTTGTGGATGCAAGTGGCTGTGAATAATAGCCTTGGATAAAGTGTCCTCATTTAAATTAAAGGAGGAAGGTTTAAAATTGTCTTCCTACAAGAATAGATCCAGAAGAAATTTTACCTTATGTGTTGAAATTCTCACTGTATAAAATGAAATTTTCCTGGTTTCAGCTTTTTTTTTTTCCCCCCCCACTTTCCCCTCTCTATTTTCTCTATTGTCATAAAGCAGCAAAAATAAAAATTCAGATAGAGGAAAATTAAAATTGCTGAGTCTGATTTTTGGACCTCCTCCAAGATGCAAGTGAGAATTATTATTATTATTACTATTACTATTATTTAAATCCATATAATAAAATAACTGTGATTGGTGAAAATAAATCTCCATCTGACTATTTGCAGCTTCTAATAAATAGCAGCTCAGTAACAATACCTAGTATTTTTTAATTGCCATAGAGTGAAGGGAAAAGGAAGATCTATTCTGCATGTGTCTGGCTGAGTGCCTACAGAAAGTTCCCTCTCATGCCGAGACTGAAGTACAATGGTGCATTAGAACATCTGTATCTTTCATTTACATCCTCTTAGCTATTTTTCAGTGTCATATATGTTTGATATTTCATATGTTCAAGCATCAAGAAAGAAATCATTGTGTGAACTTGAATGATAACTTGTACATTGTTATATGTTTGCTACAATTTTTTTTGTGTGCTCTGTTATGTGTGTGCTCAGGAAATGCATATGCTGACCTTCTCAACAGTTTTGTTTATTGTGCAATGTCCTACATATTCCTGAGTAGAGCATTTTGGGAAAAAAAGAGAAAACAGTGTCTTTTTTTCATACCTATAGTTCATAGGATAAAAAGTAGGTGGGCTTTGAATGAAACACCATTCAGGTTAAATATGAGAATTCTATATATGAGAATATATAGAGTACTGTAATTACCTTTGAAAGGTAAGGACAAGGAAGCACTGCAGTTCATTGCCTGTAGTACTTGCAGACTTGATATAACTTGTTTTTTTACGAGTAAGGTAAGTCCTATGGCTGTAATGAAATACGCAGTTATGATAGATGCAGCCAGAGCACAGATTAAATGACCTCTTGAGATCCTGCTCAGCTCTAAAACTCAGTGAAAGAATGACAACAAGAATTTGCAGATGAAATCAGCTACCTAACTATACAAAATTCCCATGACGTCCATCTCCCATGTCCAGCTCTTAATAATATTTGCTGTTTGCTGACATTTGCAATGGCAGGAAGGAGAGCACATAGTTACCCACAGTTCCAGTAAAGCTTCAGTAGTTTTACCATAGCTCTCAGTAAAAGGGAAGAAAAATCAGTCATTTTCTTCATTTTAATACTGTCCAATATTTCCTTGCCCATTTAGCTTTTACTGGTAATGTCCATCAATATCCAGAAATATTCATTAAAATTAGAAAACCCTGTTCTTACTCATCCATAAAATGCATTAAATAGAATATATTGGCCTGATAAATCTATATTCACGCTCTTTGAGTGACTGATTTCCATTTCATTTGTAGATGCAACAGACTTTTTTCAACTAATGCTTTGATTTCCCTTTTCAATGTGCAACTTCCAAAAAGAACCAACAGCTCTTCTACAAATAAGAGACATCTGTTTCAGTCTCTTCTTTCTCAATGCCTCCTCTCAAGGTTGTCTAGATATAAAATAATGCACTATTTTGCATTTGTAAGCTTAAGAAAGGATCAGTCCCTATTCCAAATTACTCCTTATCCCCAGTAATTGCTACTCAGAAAGAAGCAACAAATAAAGAATTGACAGAATTATACTGCAGAATGGTCTTATGAAGAGAGTATATTTTCTTTCAAGTGCAGTTACACCGTGAACGTAATACTTTTCTGTGGCTGAAGGCTAGGATTGCTGAGGATGGAGTTTTGCCCAGCTCTTCAGTATGGCCACTTTCTTTTATTCCCTCTCTTCTGTCCAAATACTGCACCTGCTCCTGACGGCAATGGCAGAATCATGCCAGTAATATTGGTAACAGTGCTGAGACTCAATACTCCAAATACTTCAAAATTATTTTTTCCTGGTGCTGCAAAGGCTCACTGTGAAGTTTCATGTTGTCTTTGTTTTGGAATGGCTGCAAGAAGGCAGACACAGTCATCACTGTTCGTCATCCACATGCTAGTAATAACACCCAGGCAAGATTGTTTTCCCAGCAGGTCACAGAACTCACTTAAGGATGCAAAGGTTTGAAAAACATCTCTGAAGGGTAAGAACAGTAATAAGGGTGATGATAAATGTATTTATGTTATTTGTAATATGACATGATATGATATAATATAAGTATGTAACAGATTGCACATGTATTACAAAGAATTTACCACCTCACAGCCAAACACCAACTTAGTGTCAGTGTGAACAATTATACTCGGTCAGGCATCAAACATGGGCAGGTAGCTGGTTGTCTGCAACTGGTATGGGAAAGGAGAAAAAGCTGTGTAGCTCAGCTGGATGTGGTGAAATGAGACAACTAAGATGGAGATGATGAGTATTGGGTGGGATGGAGAAAAGAGGGGAGCAGAGAGTCTGCTAGGAAAGGGCTACCTACTGCATGGGAGACAATGGATCTGGAGAAGCCAGTCTTGTGATTCAAAAGGAGCGGATCCAAAGCCTTAAATGTGACTGCTGGATGTGGGCTGGAAAATCAGGCATCACTCCACCCAGGGGCTCCTCAAAGTAAAGTCCTCTTTGGCATGGGATATGGGATTCACACCACATGCTGTGGTGCCAGGTCTCCTCTACGCATTTTTGGGATCAATGGGCAGGCTGAAAAGGCAGAGGCATCATTGGAGGGAAATTTTCCTTTTACTCTTCATTCTTTTTTTGTGGAGGTAAATAGAGGTAAGGAGCAGATCGGATGGGCAGCTGAAAATAGGACACAAGGAACTCCTGAGAGAGTCATGTATTTCCAACCAGGTTCCTCCCCCTGACATCTGACATCTGAAGGTTATGTCCAAATTTACATCTTTCAACGCAAACAACACAGGTGGCTGTCATCACAGGGGCACAGGGAGCGTGGCTTGGCTTCCCATAGCTGAAGAGAGACTTCCCTGTTCCAGCTCTGCTGGCAGATGCACACAGTAGACAGAGCACAGATGCAAAGTCATGCAATAAAATACACCACCAAGGCAAAGTTCAAGGCACGGCAGCATTGCCTCCATCCACATCACAGAACAAACAGGGAACAAAGCTGCTTTTCCCCAGTTCCCATGCAATAGCATAGGGAATCCTGGATATATCACCTGTCATTGCTGACTGGCAAGATAATGGCCTTGTGTTAGTAAAGAGACTGACATAAATGATGTGTTTTGAACCAATAACACAAAATTGTTTAACAGGTGTATGAAAAGTAGCACAAAATTTCTGGAAAGAAAACAACCCTAATATGACAGCTGACTGAATGTTAGTGCATTGATACTGCTAGGAAAAAAAGTTTTTCCAGTCAGTCAAAGGCAGTTTGATCATTGTAAAATCCCTAGGCCTAATCAATGTAGGAGTGTCTATTAGCTCCACCTGTCTATCTTTTTCCTGAGGAAAGGGGAAGGAGGAGGAAGAGCTGGTTAGTTCAACTATGAAAGAAAATTTAGGAGGTAGTGAGGATTACCAGGTGAGAAAACTGTGGAGAAACAGGTAGGGAGAATTTGGGGTTGTCATCTGGCACATTTCTAATAGCCCTGCATGGTTCCCTTGTAAGATTGTCACCTGCACATTCATTCAGGGTGTCATGGAATAGTTCACTCCAGAGGATACCTCTGGAAGTATCTAGCCTGACCTCCTGCCCAAAGATGGCTCAGCCATGGGATCCAGCCACACCAAGTCACCAACACAGAGATGCACACGTAGAGCAGACCCCTCTCTAGTGGTCATGGTCTGTGTTTCATAGAATCATAGAATCATTTAGGTTGGAAAAGACCTCTAAGAGCATCCAGTCCAACCATTAACCTAGCACTGCCAAGTCCACCATGAAACCATGTCCCTAAGCACCACATCTACATGTCTTTTGAAGACCTTCAGGGATGGTGACTCAACCACTTCCCTGGGCAGCCTGCTCCAATGCTTCACAACCCTTTCAGTGAAGAAATTTTTCCTAATATCCAAACTAAACCTCCTCTGGTGCAACTTGAGGCCATTTCCTCTTGTCTTATCAGTTGGCTCTCTGGAGAAGAGACCAATCCCCACCCCACTACAGCCTCCTTTAAGGTAGCTGTATAAAGTGATAAGGTGTCCCCTGAGCCTTCTTTTCTCCAGGCTAAACAACTCCAGTTCCCTCAGCTGCTCCTCCTAAGACTTGTTCTCCAGACCCCTCACCAGCTTTGTTGCCCTTCTTTGGACATGCTCCAGCACCTCGATGCTCTTCTTGTAGTGAGGGGCACAAAACTGAACGCAGCATTTGAGGTGCGGCCCCACCAGAGCCGAGTACCAGGGCACAATCACTTCCCTAGTCCTGCTGGCCACACTGTTTCTGATACAAGCCAGGATGCTGTTGGTCTTCATGGCCACCTGAGCACACTGCTGGCTCCTATTCAGCTGACTATTGACCAATATCCCCAGGTCCCTTTCTGCCAGGCAGCTTTCCAGCCTCTCTTCCCCAGGCCTGTAGCATTGCATGGGGTTGTTGTGCCCCAGGTGCAGGACCTGGCACTTAGCCTTGTTGAACCTCATACCGTTGGCCTCAACCCATCAGTCCAGCCTATCCAGATCCCTCTGCAGAGTCTTCCTACCCTCGAGCAGATCAACCCTCCCACCCAACTTGGTGTCATCTGCAAACTTACTGAGGGTGCACTCGATCCCCGCTTCCAGATCGTTAAGAAAGATATGAAAGAGAACTGGCCCCAGTACTGAGCCCTGGGAGACACCACTAGTGACTGGCCTCTGACTGGATTGGGCCCGGCCACCCAGCCAGTCTTTAATCCAGCGAAGCGTACCCACATCCAAGGTGTGAGCAGCCAGTTTCTCCAGGAGAATGCTGTGGGAAACAGTGTCAAAAGCCTTACTAAAGTCTAGGTAGACCACATCCACAGCCTTCCCATCATCCACTAAGTGGGTCACCTTGTCGTAGAAGGAGATCAGGTTAGTCAAGCAGGACCTACCCTTCATAAACCCATGCTGACTGGGCCTGATCACCTGGTTGTCCTGTATGTGCCATGCAATTGCACTCAGGATGGTCTGCTCCATAACCTCCCCTGGCGCCGAGGTCTGACTGAAAGGCCTGTAGCTCCCCGGGTCCTCCTTCTGGCCCTTCTTGTAAATGGGCATCACGTTTGCTAGACGACCATGAAATGGGACCTCTCCTGATAGCCAGGACTGCTGAACTACGTTTTTTCTTTCTGTATGATCTTGTGTTAATGAAACAAACAAACCTAGCAGCAGATCTGGGGGTATATTCATGGAGAAAACCTGTTTTTTTCCCTTAATGGTGTTCTTCAGCTGCTTTGACATATATATCTCAAGACAATATGGGTGACCAAAGATGCCTTTGTCCGAACATTTGCAATAATATTTGGCTTACTTGATCCTCAGGAAAACTAAAGCGGTAAGCTCTTTGGATAAGCTTTTTCCATGTAGACGGGAAGCAAAAAGAAGGGATAATGATGCAGCAGAAGAGCACAAGACAGAAACTGTGATCTCTTTGATAGTTACCAAAATTTTCAATGAAATAATAGTTTGAATTGCTTATTGGGAAAGGAATTATTATTTTACTGAAACCTTTTATGGAAAATACTATGTGTACCCATAGTTCACTAATTTCTAATTTCACTAATTCTTTTTGCATTTCCATTGCAATTTTCTTCAAGTCTTTCCTTTCTCAAAAGACAAATCTTTCCCTACCAAAACTGGTGCCTAGCAGTAAGTTCCTGCAGCTCTACAGAGATTTCTGTTTTGTGCTGTTTTAGAGGAGGTGTGCAAACACTAACTGCTAGAAGAAGGGCTGCCAGTATTCGCCTTGCCACTTGAATCACTGCAAGCAAAACTGGCTGTCCTGGTTTAAAGCCATTTTGGCTACATTTTCCAAGCAGCTTGATGGCTTCTAAAAGGTGTTCATTGAGCAAGGTTCCTAACAAAGGAATAACTGTAACAAGTGGCATTATGCTTATTAACTGTGCATGCTAGCTTTCATAGTGGTCCTCCAGACTTACAGCCTATAGGTGAGACATGAGTGAATTATATAAAACAGATTGCCTGTTAACACAAGCCTACATGGGAAAGTGAAGGTAAGATTGCAGCAAACATAGGCCTAACAACCCTTTCTTTAATATAAAGAGAAAGATAACAAAAGCAATGAAAACATCAGCACAGGACTTTGAATCAACTACCAGCCTACAAACTCCCTGAGGACCCTAAACTTGCATAAATACCATGGTTTCTGTGATGCACCAAAGCCCTTGCCATTCTGCACCCATTGGTATTGTCATAAACAGGTTAAAGTGCGTGCAGATATATTTAGTCTGTGGCTGTGCAGACATATCCAGGTAGCACCAGGAATAGTGTTGTGCTGCAACATAGTCTCCTCGTTCAAGCAGTTGTAATAAAGAGATTTATCTGACTTAGTGACTATAGAGAGCACTACCTTCTGGGCAAGCACTGAGAATAGAATGGTGCCACATCGCCTTGGGTCCATGATACCACAAAAACACTGTGTTCTGCTCAAGCAACACATCGGCTATAATTGTGTTCGGTCTCAAAATGAAGGGATGCAAAGTGGAGGAAGAAGGCTTCTTGATTCCTCCCCTTTGCTGAAGACTTATCCCAAGAAAAGAAAAGTACTAGGCCAAACAAGGAGTAGGTATTACTGATGAGTCCACTACTAATTCTCAGTTCCATGAGGCAGCAATTCAGCACGCAGACCTCCAGCATGATTCATACCACAATCAGCTGCTTGTACTGCAGTGTTGTGCTGCCTTTTAGCACATCCCCATGGATTTCTGTAGGCCTTAGAACAGCTTCCTTTTCTTTTTTAGAGACATGCAACTTCAAAAAAAAAAAAAAATCATAAAATGAAAGAGCAATGGTTTTATGGTGTTTTCAGCCTCAGTTTCAGTTCAGTAACTATCACAAAAATAACTCCTGAAAAATGATTGTGTGTGACAGCTTCCATATTTGTTCTACTTCAATGTTCTTTCATATCTAATTTGCTCAATTTAGAATCTAGAAGATGCATTTTCCTGCTGCCAGACAGCAAGCTCAGCCAGGGACCTGAAAAATCAAGCTGAGATCTTTTTGCCTCTTAAGTTCTCTGCTGCTACAAACACTTGGCAGCTTGAACTCGGCTGACAATTTGGTTGATGATGTGTAAGGCGGGTGACACCCAGCTCATTAGTCTGTTCTTCTGGTGAATTTTTTGCACTAGCAAACTGAAGAGATTGGCAGCTATGAAAATTCAGTTTTTCTTCTGTTTATCCTAAACCAGTAGCTTCCTATGACAGTTTCCTCTGTGCTTCCTGCTAATGAGTCTATGGTGACTGGAGAATATCTTTTTAGTTTGAGTGTTTAGAGGTAAGCAAACCACTGCAAAAGCACCAATTGCATAAAAAAAATTGATGGTATCGCTTGTGCTTGCAGTGGTTCAGTATCACGATGGCTTTTTGAAGTCAGACTGCTCCCATTCATTCATTCCCCATGTCCCTCTTGTTTTACTGTGTGCACTGGATGCTTCCTGTGCTTCTTCAGGTGTCCACAGGCACTAAGCCCAAATGGTCTACTTTAAGCAACCTAAAAGGAGATGTAATTTACACTAGTTCTGACCAGCAAGGGGTCTTTTGGCACATTATTTTTGGCCATCTCAAGCTGTATATATGAAATATTTACTTTGGGGCAATTTCAGACATTTCTTTGAAATTCTTTACGGTTGGGAGCCTGAGAAGGATTTAAAAATGACAGAACATGCAAAATGTCTGTGGTTCATCAGATATACCGTGCTTTTTGGTATGTCCAAATGTAGGGTTAAACTGGACTAATTCAGAGAGAGCACACAGGTTGGTACTTCCTTATGGAGAGTCTGCCTTGTGTTTCAAAAGCTTAAAAACATAAGCAAAGTAGCCTAAAAAAATCAGCAATAAACCAAGAAAAGAAGCAGAGCCTCTTAAAGAGTGTACTTTGGCCTTCATGTGCAGCAAATATGAGATCACTTTTGTGTGCTTATATTCTTTGCAAAACGTCCTTTCATGGCAGTCCAGCACGCTTCAGGCCTGTAAATTATTAATGTACCTTGTATCTCATTAGCTGTATATTATGGAAATTTACCTAAGCTGCTACCTCTAGTTTCATTAAAATAGCAAATGGTTGAAAGAGAGGGAGAAACTTTATTGTGTGTTTGCAATTAAATTGGTTTTATAAGAAAGGTAGAAGCTTACAGCTCTACCATTTCATCAGCTGTAATTTAAAAGATCCATACGATGTGCAGATTAATGAATAATTCATGCTTCATTTATTAGCCTGGTAACCTTACAGCTGGCCTTATAAAAATAAGGATAATACTTTTTTCTTCTTTCATGAGGCACTGCAGAACAGTGTGCCTGTGTATGCATATGCACGCTCCTGTGTTTGTGTGTGCTCGTGTGTCTGTGTATGTTTGGACGCAATGAATTGGACTCGACGGTCCATGTGGGTCCCTTCCAACTCGGGATATTCTCTGATTCTGTGATTCTGTGTTTGCATATGGGTACTCAGGTTAAAAACCAAGGCTACGCATCCATTCACTTTCACTGCATTGTATACCTGTGAAACCATGTTATAAACTCAAGAGCTTACACATAATACACACATCAGTGATGAGGATTGCCATGGTAAAGCTCCTCTGTACAATTCAAATTTTCTCAGGGGCTGGCACTAAGGAGCAGCTCAGCCCTGGACCATCCTGCTCAAAGCACAAAAGCCGCCTACTTATCCTTGCTCACTCTAGTGTCAATATGGCAACAAATCTAACAGATGCCTTCCTGCAGTGGATGAAAGGCAAATGGAAGGTGGATGTTGCTGAGTCTTTCTTTGGGAAGTATGCAGTAGGATTGTGACAATGAGGCAAAATCAGAATTGTTATAGGAGAAAATTTTCCTGAAAGTTCTTTAAGTATTGAAAACTACAAAAATAGTCCCGAGCTGAGATATAAAATGCCACTTTGCTGTCATGAACATAGTGGTTGACCTGGTCAGTATCTAACTAATATTTTTCTATCAAAAATGGCAATCTGCCAAAAGCAATGCCTTGCTGAAATAATTCACTTGCAACAACCTTCTCTTTTGCAAGGAAAATGGAAAAAGCTAAATATGATTTAATGGGATGTTTTGATCTTCTTTTTTTCACATGACCTTATGAAGTTGGTAAGAATCAGAGGACAAGGTTTCAATGTTACTTAAATGAAATTTTGATAAAACTGATGTGAATTTTTTCTTACTGTTTCATGTTACAGGAAATTTCTCAGCCCCACAACTTACAGGTATTGAACCTGTGTTATAAATAAGCCTTCATTTTGCTCCATAGATGTACATATAGAAACAATATTCCTAATCTGGCCTGCCCTGGGATCCACAGAGAGGCAATCAGATACAAATCTCAAGTTATTGTCCTCCAGTTGACTAACATAAGGGGTTGCAAATTCCTGTCAGCACTACATGTAGGGCAGGCAGAAAGAGAATAACCCAAAAGAGTCACCTAGGTTTGGCTGGATAGAAAAAGCTCTTTCACACCTTCATGAACAGCATGACCATGCTGCACCCTCGGGACATCCGTACCTGGCAGCCTTGGAAATATCATTCTTGAATCTCTTCTTGTAAATGAAAGTGTTTATAATTCTGCTTCATTATTATAATCATTAAAACATGACTGAAAGAAAAATCTTCATTGAAAGGTGTCAAAAATAAATCTCAAGGAAAACATATAACGTAGTATTATTTTAAAGTGTATTACAAAACCTGCATGTTAAAAAAGTAGATTATCTTACAAGAACAAATGGCCAGCTAGCCTTTCCTCTAAATGCAGCAATCACAATAATTACTGAGCAGAAAAGAATTTGCTTTCTTGTGTCAGCAATAATGCCACCATTGGTAGTTTTTCTCAAGCAGTGAATCTACCTTGTCATCTGTATTTCACCCCATAACACATGCATTGTGTACAACTATAGTCTCATTTTGTTGTTTTCTGTACTACTAACTTTAAAAACACATCAAACCCTGTTTAAGTAAAGTGTTGAAAAGCCCAAGTTGGACTACTGTGGCAGGAGTGACACTAACGAGCATTGTATCCTAACCTTTAATTTTGGTAAAGAAGCAGTCCCCATGGTTCTCCTGTAAAACACATGTTCTGATATATGAGATCACCTTTTTAATACCCCTATCCTCCCTCTTGCAGCCCAGTAGGTTTTACATACCTATCAATAACTCCTGCTAGATGTGAATGGAAAAGCTCAAAACGTTAGGAGCCAAGTACCTGCTTTCATCCAGCTTTGTGGGAATTTTTCCTCTTTGGGTCACCTCCTAGACATTCCCCCCCAAAACCATTCAGTGTATAACACTGTTTCTTGAAGCCTGCTCCTCCTCACGCCAGGCAGCCTGAAGCTCTGTCTCTGTCTATTTTCGGTGTGGCTGAAGTCTGTGCAGATAAACCCCAAACAATTTTAGGTCGATGAGCTAAAGTACCAGTAACAGCTCCAAAAACAAGCTGCTATTTTGCTATCCTGTAGCTGCAACATAAGTAGTCCTTTCCCTTCTCCTAGGCCTTACAGTTTATGACCAACAGCCTCAGAAGCACCATCTTAGACAAGACAAACTCTGTTAGATGACTACAGCATGATGGCAAGGCTCTGGTAAGCCCCTCCAGTGACTACAACAAAGAAATATTTGGGAAGAACAAGGTCTTGAAGAGGTTGTCTGGGGTGTGGTAGGAAGGTGTCCAATAGGGAACACAGAAATGTACTAAAGAACCTACTGCTGGTCTAGGTGGGACACAAGGCTCTTCTACCAGGCCTGTGCTGGGGAGGTCTCCGTCACTACCCTGTAACACCCTGTAACAAATGATAAGCTTCTGACCTGTACTTCAGTGCAAATTTATTTGCTCTTTTTTTGTTTGGATGTTGTGGTGNGGTTTTTAGAAATTAGGTGCATTTGAAGGATTAGCAAATCTTTTAACAAAGCAGAGCTGAGTTTACTGTAACACATTAAGTCGGGCACAGTTTGAAGATAAAATTTTTAGGGACATTGTACATGAAATAATAATAGGGATTGGACAACACAAGACAAGAGCCATATACATGACCAGCCAGTGGTTTTGTCTCACAAGGAAATCCTATGTATCTGGTATCTGCTTTTACTTGAAGCTTTTTCATCTAGCTTCTAGATGCCTCTGGGACTTTGAGTAATCCCGTATACTGCCACTGTGAAAGCTCCGAGCACCAACAAAGTCCTAATGTTTTTAATGTTAACAGTGGCGATACTGATGAGCAGTCCCCACTCCCTACTTTGCTAGTCACTGACCATCTGAATGCTTTCATTAGGAGATACCTCTTAGCCCAGCTCCACAGTGGATTTCAAGCCACTATGGCAGATTTTTATTTCGCTGTCCTTTCTGGCAGTTATTGTATTTCTCATATGGCGTTCTGGGACCTTGTGTGAAGGGTGCTATATAAGTATAGGGATTGGATTGGCTGAGTAATTCTTTTTGACTTCATCAGGCTGTTAATCCTGCATGCCTGTGGTGATAAACCCAGAAAATCCCAGATAATCCTATATAATATTCAGGCAGGGCTGTCAACAGCTATAAATACATATCAAACTGTCAAAAACCATCATCATTTAGACTACTCTGCAGTCCCTTCCAAATTACATTAGAATATCCAGGCTTGACTTTAACTCTCCCCTCCAACCCTTAATGACAGGATGCTGAATGTAGCTTAGCTTGTGAGCATAGTAATGCACGTTTACTGCACACCTACCTTTTTACTACCACACCACGTCTATCCTTGTCCTGCTTCCGCATGGCTCACAGGCACAGTGAGTACTTGCAGTTCTCTAGATAAGCAAATAGTTTTTGGCACTTTCCAAAACTAAAGCATTCCACTGCCAAAAGTCTTCTGTTTACTACACAAAACGAATGTTGTTACTACTGCAATTCCAAAAACACTTCTTAAATATATCCTTTGATAAAAAAAAAAACACTGTTACAATGTCTAATTAGATACATAACAAAAAAAACCCTTTTTTTACTATTTTACAATCCTTTTACAATTTTTGCTTGGCTAATAGCTAGAGGTAAATAACAGTTTAGTGTCTGTATTGCTCCACAGCAACTCTGTATTTAATAAAATTATACTTACCACTAGGCTATGAATCTTTCCGTTAGGAAGAAAACTTCACACTTCCTCCAAACTGCCCTTCTGTTCTTTTAGTTCCCCCTTAAAAGGAAGAAATAGTCATCCGCCTTGTACAATACATACAAAAATATGTACCATGCTTCCATGGTTAATTATAAAAGTATAAACCGGGAATATCTGTGCTTGGGTCAGTGGAGTGATCCCACAATAAAATGAGATTGTGTAGAAATCAGAGTCTGAAAAAAGGTTATACAGTTATACATTTTTCTCAGAAATGTAAGAGAACTGTGCAATGTACATGTTTTCTGTGCCATTTTCTCACTCAATTAGCTAGCCAGAGACTTGGACAGGTAATTATCCTGGCTGATGAGAGAGAAGCTGCAACCAAAACATTGCAGACCAGCAGTTCTTGACAGAGATTAGCTCTTGGAAAGTAGTTCTATTTTAAAATCACTTGATCCTGTTCTTTCAGCTGGATAAAGTTCAAATTTTGCTCACTTCATAAGGGGGAGTGTACGTCCTATCTGCTTTCTATCTGGAAACTTTCTGCAGCATGTAGAGAAATACTATGGTTTTTCGCTATTTCCTGGCTCCTAACCAAAACTATTTCTATAGCTCTTGCTTTACTTGCAAGCATCGCACTGTCACAGCTGTAGCTGAATTTCATGTCTTCATCCTTCTGCCTCTGAGCACATTTAATAGGTCACATACTAAAAGAGCCATACTCCCATATGGCTGGGGGGACTTCTGCTGCTCTAGCTGCATGGAGAGGATCTCAGACAGGACCAGGCGCTGTCCTTACCTTTGCTGCCTCTGACAGTGTTCAGTCTCCTCCTGCTCTTTTGTTTCCTCTGTGGAAAGCTTTACTTTGACATCAGAGAGAAAACAGCCCCCCCCCAAAAAAACGCCAGTCATTGTGAGATACTTGAAGTACTGAGAATACCATTTTGAGGTTCAGTGTAAACCTCCAAGCAGTTCTACATAGCACATGAAGGTATGGAATTGTGTTAATGCATTCATAAAGAGGTGCCCTCAACACTCTGAAATTGTGTTTCCACTTGCAAGCACCCAGGAGGTGTCACAGGAACAGCCTAACTTACAGGGAAAAAGCCATGGCTCAGAAACCATAAACATTCACATTGGTACTATGCTGAAATACAAAACATTCCATAATATTTCATGATGGCATCTAGTTGGGTCCAAATGGTAGTTCCCAAAATAGTCAGGCAGAAGGACACCACACTACAGAAGTGATGCATGATGGTAGGGAAGCTAAAGCTGAGCCGAAGTTCAGACACATGGCAACACCTTAATAGCTAGAGGGAACCATGCTGTCTAATATCACCTCTAGTCTGAATCTGAGATAGTTGATGAAGCATGGAAAAAAGCATGACTATAGAGAAGAACAGCAGTGGTGGCTTCCCATTCTGTGAGAGCAGAGAGCTGGGGGCTGAATTTGGAGCCTCAGCCTCGGTATGGGATTTGAAACAAGTGTTATTAACTTAGGAAGTTCTTACCTCAGAATGTCTGGGTTCCTCCTGGATGATGGCATCTCCAAAGAGGCCATATGAAGAGTGGCAGTCATGTAAATGTAAATCAAAAGGCAAACCATGATTATGTCTGGCTTCAAGTTTTGCAGGTCCCCTAACTAACTATCTTCGTAGACAT
Source organism: Chauna torquata (assembly GCA_013399475.1). Lineage (NCBI taxonomy): Eukaryota > Metazoa > Chordata > Aves > Anseriformes > Anhimidae > Chauna > Chauna torquata. The sequence goes on along the minus strand of VXAL01015054.1, from coordinate 41,921 downwards.
TGATGTATTTTGGAGTCTTTGCAATAAGATGAAAAGAAAGGAAATAAAGTTTGGAGGGAAGACATAAAGGTTTCCACTTGTTGTTTTTTGTTTGTTGAACTCGTATGTATGGAAATGTAGGAAGGCAGTGGTGTGGTTAACAAGCAAGGCACTGTGCTGTGTTCATTTTGATATCAGGGTTTTGACTTTCTATTTCTCATGAGGATCAGAGATACGTATATCTTGTTTTCAAGCCCTTGGAACACTTTTGGGCATTTTAGGTTTAGCTAAACAGGGAGAAAATGTATAGATCATTTCAAAATGCAGAAATGTTTTTTGTTGGCTCTTCATTTTAGAGAATAGTGGCTTTGTGGCTTTGTTTTGCAAATACAAACACATTTTGAACTTTGAGTTCTTAAACTTCTGTCTTTTTTAGCTCAACTGTCTCTCATCAAGCCCTACAAAAAAAGGAGAGGTTATTATTCTCTTCTTATAGCTGAAGACTGTACATTATAGCTGTACACTGGTACAGAGATTGTCAGTGATTGTATTACATTACCTCAAGAAGGAAATGATAGCTAGAGAAATACTTTTTTTTTTCTTTTCTTTTCTTTTCTTTTCTTTTCTTTTCTTTTCTTTTCTTTTCTTTTCTTTTCTTTTTTTTTTTTTCTTGTGGCACCAAAAGCGTGACTGCAACCAGCTGCAGTGTAGATTAAGTATTACACTTTTGCCAGTTCAGAGTCTCTCAGTTTCCAGTTTTGTCTTTCTACAGAGTCAGCAACTGCTTTTTAAGTCAAAAAGGTAAACCACATCAGAGTACACACTCAGACTGATTTCTCTCCTGAGGATTTTTTTCTTCCTTCTTTTAATGGTCTTCCTAAACCAGAACAAAATATTTCTATAGGTCGCATATAATTCCTCATATATATGGAAATACTTAACATGTTGCTTCCATTATTGATTTCAATGTCAGTGTCCTATAATTGTACATGTGAAATTCAAGTAAATTTTTGTTTATCAGAAGATAAAAATTGTCTCTTCTTACCCCACCCTTCACATACAGTGTCTATTTAACTAATTCATGCTACACTGTGTGGGCAAGGAACTGGAAGTAGATCTTTCCAACTCTTGCCAACAGTGTGATATTCACCTTTTGGTGGATCATGTGTATTCATATGCGAGTGTAGAGTATGTAACTGTATCCATACATGTGCATGTAAAACTCACAAACACACAAAAAGAGACAAGTAGAGCAAAATATTTACTACACTTTACACTTGCTACTAGCAGCTGACAGTATATGGAGCACTGCTGCCTATTTCTAGCAAGGAAAGGATTAATTCTTGCATCTTTCATCAGCCTGCTAGTAGTGTTTCTGTGCTTAGTAACAGGTAAGAGCAGAAAGATATAACTGAGTTCTGAAGCATATACTGGAACAAGCAGATTTGTGTGTACTTTTTTCTGCCTTTTTTTTTTTTTTTTAATTTCTTTTGCACTTGCTAGTTTTCACAATGGGACCTTACCAGCCAGAGCCATTAAGTGCTCCAACAACTCCAAAGGTAGCCAGCCACACTATTTTCCAAATGACTGAAAACATGAATAAAAAACCAATTGTGTGAGCCAATGTAAATCCTGGCAAGAGAGCAGCACACACAGAGACAAAGAAATGTTTATTTTATTCGCCCCAGTTACAAGATGCCTGCCCAGCTTAAGGGAGCTCTGTCTGCCCAGTGAGAAAACCAGTTGGAAGACATGTACAGCAGTCTGAGAGCAAGATAGAGGTAAAACCAGTGCGACTCCTTGCTTTAAACTGGTGGCAGTACTGCAAGCATCCAAGCTGTTGCACCCATGACATGAAGCAAGTGTCTGAAGCAAGAGGCTTGTTAGCACGCCATGCATATGGGAAAGCAAAGCCTCAGGCAAGCGGCGTGCCCTGCCCAGGACTGATGAGGACCCTGTGTGGTGGCAGCGGGTATTGGAGTGCTTAATCTTGTCTAAAAATGTTGTGGGTTGTTTGTTTGTGGTTGTTTGGGACTTTTACTTCCCCCCACCCCCAGTAGATGAAAGTGGACTTAAATGAGCAATTAATTTCACTTGATGTAATCCTCCTGTCCTTCTTTTTGCTGCATCCTAAATCAAACTCCTCCCACGTACCCTCATGCCAGCATCCCCATGTTCTGTTACTCTTCATTTTTTAAATTATATGTGCTTAAAACTGCTCTATTGTTACCACAATAACATTAATCTAATCAGCTTTTAAATAAGCCAATTATTCTTTATACAGATTAGACCTAAATATTAATTAAGTGCTGTAGCTCAGACATGTCTTTTTTCCATGAAACAGTGCAAAGCAAATGTTAATGATTCTCAATATGCATTCACTGCTGACAGATTTTTTTCTTCTGCTGAATTTCATGAATCACTGGCATTTTTCTTCTCTACTCCCCCTACTTGCTTTTAAAGTAAGAACATAAGACCATAGTCTTTCTCAGCTGACTACTCTAAGCACCTTGGCATTTGACTGTACACTTTAAACTATGCCATAAATAACAGATCTGTTATCCTTTTACACAGGTTACAAATTCCCTACCATTCTGCATTTGACGCAGCCCTTTTGTTCACCATCTCCAAATGTTATTTTCCTCTGTGCCACTAATTTATATTCTCATTATATTTGTAGTGTTCAGGCTTCTTTAAGATGAGCATATGTTAAAGTATCATTGTGAAATAAACTAAAGTTAAGAATCTCTCTAAAATCTAGAGCATCAGGGTAGAGATACTCAACTCTTACAACTGTGTACAGGTACTGTCAAAATATTTGTTCGTTATCCACTGTAGCCCAAAGAAATGTTAGTGATTTAATGCTCAAAGGGAAGAATTCCTTTTAAGACTGAAGAAGACAGAGAAATAGAGGTTACCTGTTTGCTTTATATTCTCTACCTCTGGACAGAAAAAAAAAAAGAACATCTTGTCTCTGTTCTATGTGGTGGTCTCTCTCAAGCTCTTGTTTTTTGTTTTTGTTATTTTTTTAAAGATTTTTTAACCCTTACTCACTACAGCCTCTGTGGAAATTCCTTCACATACTCGATGGTCTTTCTCATACCTACACCAGTGCTTTTTCCTGTCATAGCCTGGAAAAAGTCCCCAGTGAAATCTGTTCTGCAGGTCCGTTGAGAGTCTGAGAGGATAAAGCTGCTCACAGAGGTACCAGTTTTCTAAATATTCATAAGGGTTTCAACAGGACACATCGCAAGGCCAAGAAGAGACAAATGCAGTTACTGAGTGGCAAAAGAAAACTTCAGCCTACTATTACAGAGAAAAACCTGAGCTGCCTCAAAGAAGAAGGAAGGGCTGTGACCTGGAAGGGATACTTGGGGAACCAATACGGCAAAATAATAAGAAAAAGACAGCAATGAGAGGAAAGGAAGGAAAAAGCTGCTTGGGTCTTACATGTGCTGTGACCTACTGCAGCTATATCAAATCCATGCCACCTGGTGTACTGCTCAAAAAATATACAGCAATGCTTTGTAACTCCAGACCTATCTGATCTTATACTTCCTGCCTGAGACCCATTCATGTGGCTCAACCTCACACTTTTTTTTTTTTTTTTCCTATCAGCCCAACAGCTCACCCATTATAATTTGGTAGAAAGATTAAACTGAAATTTTTCCTTCCTCAAACTAGGCAGCCTATTCTTACTCAGAAACTACAGACATTTTAATTACATGCAAACAAGTACACACTTAGACGTACACGTGTATATACACAAAGAATTATTTACACATTTGAGGATTAAGTTGAGATTTTAAATTTAGTTTCATATAAACACCACTTTACAAAGTGAAATTTTTTGTTTTATGGATGCTATGGGGCATTCACTATGATAATGTAACTAAATCTGAAATTAGACTACAATATTAAAATAACACTGCTCAAAGTTAAAACACTTGAAACTACGTACTACAGCTAGTTGTATCATGTTTCAACCCTCCCTGTCCATGATCTTTAAATGTTTGTGTTTCCCAAATAAGTTGCAGTTGCAGAAATAATTTTAGAGAACCAGAGCCACAACTCAAGTCTGTTGAAATAATCAGGATTTAATCAACATTATTTAACACCTACTTACTGACAAAATTATTCACTGGCATACAGTCAGTTAATGCAGCTGCACAGACTTCAGGGAGTGGCACAGTATTGAGCTTGACGGGAATAAGAAAGCCAGAAATATATGTTTGTTGTTGAAAACGTTTATGGGATGTCAGCTGCAGGCTTCTGAAATGAGGTTTTTTTACTGTCCATATAGTAAGCATCTATGCTGTTTTATTGATTGGTATACATTCTTCTTCTGTTTCCATTTCCATTTAGTACACTTGAAAATGGAAATCTAGGTTTTAGAAAATGATACTGATATACAGCACAATTAAATGCAAGCCTTACGTTCACGCCAGCTTAACTACAGAAGAGAAGTTGGGCTCACAGAATAAAGGCAAGTCAAAATTTGAGATTCTTATAGCAATAGCAACTCAGCAGGATACAAAAAAATGAACAATTCTACAACAATAAGGTCGTTAGAGAAGCTCTGTAAAAGAAAATACAAAGAAATTCAAATGAAGAAAAAAAGGTGTTAGTACAGAACCACTTTCGAACTTTGATGAGTGCCACACTGCATTTTTATCATATATCTGTGATACTTTTCACTTAAGTAGCTGTCACTGAGAAGGACAGTTTTCACTGTAAAATATTCATCCCAGGAGGACTTTGGCAGCTGTAATGCATCTAAGTAGATATGCTTGTACTTTAAGACCTGCTAAAGCTGTTAAGTGTCACTTTCAACATTTGGAAGGCCAAGGATGAGAGAACTTCTTCAAATGATGTAAAAAATGTCTGGAGTCTATAGGTCTGAATAGGGCTAAAACTAATAATATTCAATGGAACTAACAGGACATTTTACAAATTGGAGTAAAACCTCTGTCAGTTCGCTATAACCTCACGGTAGAATTTGATGCAATGGCAGAACAAGACACGCGAATTCAGTTCATTCCCTGGTAGGTCAATTCCTAACAGTCTGTCCGATCCTCAGAGTAAATCACAGACTCAGGAGAGAGGTTTGAGACCTCAAATCAGCAAGACGCCATTGACTTCATATCAACAAGAATAAAGTATGCATTAGATTGAATTCCTGTTTAAAGCAACTCCTGGTGATAGTAGTGTTCTACAGGTACACATATGGCTTGACTATAGCAGGTAAAGCTCCTCTTCAGGGTAAATTCTCTCACTCCTTTACATTTTTCTTCACAATTGTCATCTGCCAAATTCATATGAAAAAAGAATGAATCAGAATCATTTCTGGGAAGGGAAAAAATGCATGTAACTTTATATTCTTCTTGCTCGCAAGGCTTTATCAGAAATGTTTTACACTGCGCTCTCCACTTGTTATAGTCCCAACATTTTGAACACATATATTTCTTTTCATTTTCCTACACATTTAAAAGCAAAAACTGTCAACCAGCTCAAAATGGAGCTGAACTATTCAGTAGAAAAAAATTACAAAAAACAACGACATGTCACAGCTAAGAGGTAGCCATTTTTCTACCTTTCTATTTACAAGGAGTCCATTGGGCTGGATGCACTAGAATATTCGGGTGAAGGCATTTTATATCCCACTTCCATCATGTTGCTAATTTTAAAAAAAAAGTAGTAATAATAGTACGCACTTTGAAAAATATGTTAAAATGGATGCTCGGATTAACCCGTGGGTGGGAAGAGGGGAAAAGCAGGACAAGGCAGATGATTCCGAACAAGGATTTTAAGAGAACAGCTTCTACTCTGGAAAGACCATGGGCTCCTAATTATGGAATAAATTTGCTTTCATAGCTACAGAGTGAAGGTTTCAAAAGTGACTGCTGCTATTATGCAGCTCCAGTTTGATCTTTATCACATTGAGACTTTGGTGAGGACATCATCCAATAAGTATAGTACCTTTAAGGTGTCCCATATTTCACACCACACTGTGGTGATTCTAGAAAAAAATCTGTCTGGGAATGTTGAGTTTCAGATAAAATATCTCCTAGCTCATAGCAGAATTATATGGCCACTGTATCTAATTTATAAAATCTGGATGAAAGGTACTATGACTATGTTACAATAATTAATTTTGCAATATAAAGGAAAACACATAGTGTATAAACACGGGACTAAGCAATAAATTAATAAATAAATTAATTAAAAATCTTACTCTTCATAGGAGATACTTATTTTCCTCCACAGTCGTTCTTTCTCTTGAATTCCAGGTTAGCTTGGCTTATTCACTTAATTGGCATAAACTTGGCTTTGCTTCTGAAGCTCAGAATGATTTTGAACTATGCATATACAAAACAGTATGCATACAGTTCTGCATTTATTTTGATTTTAATTAGAAGAAACTTCCTTCTACTAAGGGTTCACATATCTCTAACAGCTGTTTATCTAACCGGTATGAAGCAATTTCTCCAAAGTCTCCTCAACTGAATAATGTGGCAGTATTTCACCATGTATCAACTTCCTTCTTGAATTTTCTTTTTTTTTTTTTTTTTCAGTTGTAATTTTTTCTCAGATATTTATTCATTTTCTACCTTTTCCTTTTGAGAGTTTTTGAAATATCTTTTCCAGCTTTGACTTTTGTCCCTCTTCCCCCTCACCCACCAAAAAATACTCTCACTGTCTTTAGGAGCTGTGACAAATGATGTTTTTCCAATGTGCTTAATTCATTGATATTTTTGTCTTGTCTTTGCTAGTAAAAAAAAAAAAAAAGAAAAAAAGAAAAAGAAAAAATTATTCTCTTTTCCTCTGCTGGCCCCTTACAGGTAACCAGAAATGTCTGTAAGCTGAAACACCCACAATGTAGAGTTGTGCAGACTTCTTTCATTGATCACTTTACCAAAGAAGAAAGGCAATGCTAAAAGAATTCTGTAACCCTGCTGATGGTTGTTTTCTTTTGCAAGAGATGTTTCTCAGTATAGCTGGATATTCTGGTTGCAGGATATTTGGCAAAAGAAGGTCTGTAGAAAATCAACAGAACAGTCCCTGATCAACTGCAGGTCAAGGCTGAGGTGCGCATTTGGCCCTGGAATTACCTGGAACTGCAAACCAGGGAAAGTCAGAATCTCTCATTTTTTCACAGTCTAAGGTGAATACCAAATACATACCAAAGCTTGCACTGTCGGCCACAGTGCAGATCCTGTAAGGGCACAGCCCCTTTCACTAGCCCATCACAACAGCTGCCTCTTGGGGTGAAAACTGCATTCTTCATATGCTTTTCAGACCGCAACCTCTACTACTATCACAATCACAAAATTACCACTGTTATCCTTTCTGGAGGTGTAGCATTGCATTTTAAGTAAGTAGAAATCCCCATACCCTGTTTCTTATTCCAAAATGAACCTTTCAAAGGAAGAACCAGCTGTAATAAACAGACTGATCTGAAGGATTTCTCTAAAGCTGAGTTCATTTTGAAGAAAGATTGTCACCTGATCCACTTCCCACTGTATAAAAGGACACGTGAAATGGAACCCAAGCAAAATCATGGGCTTATTTCACTTTAGGTGCACAGTCGACATGTCATTTGACTAAAACAACAGAGATTGAAAAAAAATGAAGTAGGCCTAGCTCCAGCTTAAGTAGTGTTTCATTTTTCCTGACATTTTTTAATTCTACTTTCCATAACAAGAAGATTAGAAAAAGTAATATGTTCATTCTGTGAGAAGAAAAAAAAGAAAAAAAAAGAAAAAAAGAAAAAAAGGAAAAAAAAGAAAAAAGAAAAAAGAAAAAAGAAAAAAGAAAAAAGAAAAAAGAAAAAGGAAAAAGAAAAAAAGAAAAAAGGAAAAAGAAAGAAGAAAAAAGGAAAAAGAAAGAAGATAGAAGAAAAAGGAAAAAAAGGAGATGATTCTAGGACTCTAATCTTGTCCTTGATAGCCTTGCCTGCTGGTTCTCTTTCAAAAGTAGATCCAATTTTCTACTTAAGAATATTTCATTTTTAACATTTCATTTTCTCCCTCCCCTTTATTTCTTTCATCTCCTGTCTACAGCATAACAATGCCACACGAAAAGCAATTTCATTCTGATAAATTACACTACCCAACTCTTACACAGTGTTTTTCTTCTGTGGATCTGCAACTGCTTTACAAAGGGAAGTAAGTTTCAGTCCAGAGCTTGCATGAATTCCACAGGCAAGAAGCCCAGTGCATACCTTATGTAACAAAGAAATGGAAAAAAGCGGTATTAGGTCGTTTGTCCCATCTCCTTTCACACCAAGAACTGCCTCATGTACTGCTGCTCTCCGATAATTTATCTAGAGAAGGTTGAAGTGTCAAGCAATACAAAGTTCATTTACAAAGTTCATGTGTTTTTTTTCAGGGGACGTACTCATCATGCAGAACATAATAAACTTACTTCACCTGACCTTCTGTCGACCCCCACCCCAATATTATTTCCTTTTAGTATTCTAAAAAAACAGTTCTTCATTACTGGTGCTTATCATTTCACCTGTGCAGAGGTAACACTTCCTCCCATTTAGGAAGGACGTTGTTTTGTGAAGTCCATTTCTGATCTGGCTGCACTGCTGCTTCAGCGTGGGTTTGCATGTTGTGATGCGAAGACAAATGGGGGCATGTCATAAAGAGCTGGCAAACATAGCCAAGGGGGTCTGCTTACCTCCGTTGGGCATAGACCTAACATGCATGTGCACTTGCTGAATATTTGATTTTCAATATTTCCCCAGGGGTCAACGTTCCCCAGCTTCTCCCAGTTTCATTCATCTTCTCTGTGTGTTTCCTAGTGTGGAAAAAGTGAGACAGGGAAGGGTACAGTAACAACAGCTGCACCACGGCCAGAAATGAGAGGGAAGTCCCTCACTGCTTTCTGACATGACAGTTCTCCTGCAAGCAAATGTTTATGAACTGACACATTATTTCAGCACCACTCTTCTGGAGAATCTATCAGAGTCAAATTAGAGTACTCGAAACAGTTGTATGCAGCAGCCTCTTTTTGCTTCTCATCCACAGAAAAGCTGGAAATCCTAACCAGAGGCTTTTTGTTGCTCTGTTCAGAGGTCTGCACAGTGCAGAATGGACCCTGATAAGTTTCCCCCTCTGCCATTGATGTGCACCTCACTCCCCCTCCTGCAAAGACACAGCATGGCAGGAGAAATTCTTTGCCCTCCACACAACTTCTGCAACAGTTTGCATTTGTCTTCTTTGCACTAGGCTGCCAAATGTGTCCATTTTCACCAAATTTGGGGGGTAGCGGTGTCTGTGGGAACCTAAGCAGAAGTAACAGGAGAATGTGTTTTCACTGACTACCAACAAAGTCTTCATTTCAGGACTGTTCAATTTTCCTAGCACATTATGCTATACAGGACCCTTGTATGTCAAACAATTCTGATAAAATTTGTACTTTTTCTATAGAAGACAAAGCTGTTTCTAGTGACCAGATAACACGTACGGCTGTTTCGCCTAGGAAACATTTCATCAAGTAAGAACGTTGCTTGTGAAGACCTAAACCCAGCTTTCACTGTTATTTCAGAAGATTCAGGGGTTTTGTTCAGTTCAGACACGTAGTAAAGATTTGCATTAATTACAGTTATTGGAGCCTATTGTGATTAAGTGAATCAGTGACCAAAATGACCCACAGAGGTTAAAATCCTGACATTAAAAAAAAGTGCTCTCCCATTGTAGCAACAGGGCATGGGCAATCACAAACTAATTATTAGTCTGACATTTAATGTGAATCAGGGAAAATGCCACAATGGTTGAATCTTATTTACTGAAGAAGAAGGAGGAAGGACTTGCATGGAGACTAGCTTTTAAGAATTAAAAATAAATTCATGATTGTTTTAATGTAGGAATAGAACAAAACATTGAGAACACCAAGTGGTGTATCCTCCTCCAGCAGGGATGCTCAGACTGTGCATGGCAGGCTTTCAGTCCTTTCCTTTGCTTCCTGAGAAGGAGAGATGTTCCCTCCTCTTCGCTGTGACCAAGACAGGGTACATACTTCAACCTACATCTCCTATAGGAGACCAGAGCATAGTCCTAAAACCCACACAAGCCAATGGATCGGTTCTGAGTGCTTCATAGCTACATCTGATTAAAGAGAGCGGGTGGAATTTAGTCTCTTCCATGGCTTAGATAATGTAAAAATCTTTCTGTTGGAAGTCTAGCAAATATAGTTTTGATACACATCTACAGAGCATTTCAGCCTCAGAGGAAGAGTGTATTTTGTTGCATTATCATGTAACAGTAAAGGACTATGTAGTTTCTTCCTCAAATCATATTTTCGCCTCTAGACAGGCAGTAGAACCACTTTGCCTGCATTAGAGCTTTGCTCTCCTTCTCTCTCTCTCTATTTTTATTTATTTATTTATTTTTCTTATCAATTAGGACAATTTATGTAATCAGGACATGGATTTTTGTCTTCATGAGAAATGTTATTTACTCTTTGCACTCATCCAGCAGCTCCATGGGATACACTTTTCTGAAGCCACTCAAGGCTATTATTTTAATCTCCCATCGTATTTTCTAGGAGATGAACACACAGTACCTGCTAATTGACAGAACTGGCTTTCAAGAAGTCAGAATAGCTTTTGTGATGGTACATCAAATGGTGCTTAATTCCCTTTCTGTTGGTCTCAGGTTTGACCTCAGATTGAACTTCCTGAGTTCTGAACTGATTAATAATCAACCATATTTCACTCTTTCATGTGCTCCAATTTTTGTATACCAGAGATCATTAATCACATTAATCCTGCACTCTGCAGGCCTTCTGTGGGGACACAATTTATGTGGATTTGTTTCATTTCTGGGTGCCTGATGTAGATCAGAGTGGACTCACTGCTTTTGGCTCGACCTCACACACTTTGTCTGTATCCACTGGCCAGCCTGTAATAAATGGCTGTTGACAGTAAAATAGGCCATGCTACTTGAGCTGTCCATGCTTTGACTTTTAACCCAGCATAGGAAGACATCCCTTCCTTGAGTGAAGCACCACTCTGGTACTGATGAGAGGAGCAGCTAAGCTTGGTCAGGCTCTGCCTACTGCAGGCAGCTGCCCAGAAGGACCCTCCATGATCGTCATTTATCTGTGGCACCGCTGATGCACATGCCTTGTGGAGCACTGTGCCCTGGCTGCCCAAGCAAGATTTACCCCTTGCTGCCCAGCAGACCTCACCTCCCACAAGCAGCACCCTGGCAATGGCACTTGCTGGCAACCCTTCTCATGCTTCCTCCAGGGTTGCCTCATTCCTTTTAGTGGGTAAGTTTCATTTGAGATGTCATTATTGGTCCTAACCGTAGGAAGAGGAGGAGGTAGGAGGAAGGTTAGGCATCTGTCCCTCAGAGAAAGTGTGCCAGGCTGTACGAGTACACTGCAAAGAAACAGCTTTGCTCTGAGAAATATACTGTTTATTCAGAATTATGTTGTCCACTCAGCTTCCTAAAGTACACTTACCAGACATGGTAAGAGTTGCAGTACTGTGTACCTAAGTTTGGCTCCCGAACTGTTCAGATTTAGGCAAATAAGCACAGGGGACCTTATTTTCTGAGGACTTAGCTGTCTTTTATTTCCCACTAACATCACATATTTTCGTTTGAAAATACAGTGCTGCGTGATTTTCAAAGAGATACAGTTAAGCAGCAATTTAGTACCTTTTCAGTGCAAAGAAATAATCTTCCCTGTCCCCAGTGACCCTGTGTCCAAGTAATAAATGACTATACTGACTCAGTGGTCTGACTTCTGTGCAAGCTGGGGTTATGCAAGTCCACATCCAGACAGAGATTTTAAGTGTTTGCATTTTTAGGCATAATAAAGGATGGCACTGAGAAAGAGGTACTTCGGGTAGCAGTCTGCTCTTGGGTGGGGGATTGATCAACCACTGTGAGGCCAAGGGGGTTTCTGGCAATGTTTTTTGGGTGGCAGAGCCAGGCACACTACCCGAGCACAGGTAACAACAGTGTGGAGGCAAAGTGGGGCCAGCACCTGGCCAGTGACGCCCACAGCTCTGGGCTTGCCGGTGCTTCCATCCTGTCTGATGAGCAAACAGCAGCTTTCCACCCAAAACAACTAGACGTGCAAGCCTCCACACTAACACCACTGTTAAAATCTCATCCTTACCTTAACAACAGAAATATTCATGATCCCAGCTGTCCTCACTGCAGATGGTAAGCCCTTGTGAACAGTATTACACTGCCATCGTGTTCGTGGTTATGATTTTAAGCCACTTATTAATAATGTGAATCTCATCCAGGCTTATACTTTGCTGCAGTTATGATGACAATATACTTCTAATCTGTTTCTTCTTGAGAAAGATTAAATTAGCCTACAGTTTAAGAAAGACTTTAAAAATCAATTTTGTTGTTATCAACCAGGTAATAATAGTAATCTACAAATGCCAAAACTTAATAATCTAAATATTTGCAGGTACATAAAAATAATGTAACGTGTTAAGATGAAAGCAGAAACTAAAGAAGCATGGGGAAAAAAAAGTACAGCAGTTTTCAGGGCATTAAAAGCCTGCACAATGGCTGCATTATTTGCATTTTAAGGTATTTAAATTCTTGGTAGCATGAAGACATATTAGCAACAAGATTTTACTGGTTCAGACAGCTGCACATCAGTAATCTTCCTCTCCCATCAGACATAAGAACACAGAATTTGCAGAAGGAAGAGTTTATTTTGCTTCTATTTATGTTGTCTGTATTTTAAGAACTGGGAGGAAGGGGATTTTTAAAGTGTAGACAGGTCTCCCATTCTGAAAATATTCTGAAAATATGGAGCTCTCTTATTAGCCATTTATGAGACATGTATACATCCTTCCAGAAAACAAAATAATACCCTGATTGGTGTTTGTCATAAATCATGGTGTAGGAAGTGTGCAGAGTCAAATTAAATTGTCTTTTTTTGTAGGAAGAGCCTGTAGTGATGATGCGAATTTCTCTGGAGTTACGGAGGTTTTACACAGCAACCAATAATGAGGGTTCGGTACATCAGAGTCCACCAAACAAACTGCTTATGGTCCATAACATGGGTTTCCTAAAGCTTTGCCTCCTATCTGGAGTTTTCTAAACTAAAAATTATTTTGGTGCACATTTGGCTCTCTGAAATGTCAGATTCATTTCTGGGTGCAAATTGCCCTGCATCACCAGGAGAATGAGATTTCAGGGGATTACAGCCACTGCCATCAGTAATGCCCCTTTTCAGACATCCATCCACAGGGTATGTTCCACACTCACTCACCCCCCTCAGGATGTCATATAATGAGTGCTTCCATGGCTCCTATTTCTAAACATACCACACGCTGAGACAGGTAAAATACAAACACTTTTTAAATTTGCAGTGTAGGAGAGTATATGTGACAACAGAAAAATGGTACTTTTCCAAATACATTTCCATTTGAAATCTCATTCCTGCCACACCCCACCTGCCTGCTGCACTCAGTATCATCTCTTGGCTAAAAAAATCTAAACATCTTAGTATTTCACACAGGCAATCAAATAATCATATAATACTTTTGCAAACCAGAGCTTAATAATAAACCACAAGATATCTATAATGCAGCTAACACATGGAAGTTAATTCCAGAAAAGACTTTAAGCAAGTCCTTCCATAAAAAGATTAAGTGATTGCATTTCATTTCAGAGGTCTCATCTACGATTCAAAATATGAACATACTGCAGGCTCTTTGAACTAACGGCCTCTCTAGTCCACTTAGCATTTTTTAAATAAAAATGTTCTAGATTTTCTGCAGCTGTTCACAGAAACACCAGTTATGCACTTTGGGAAAGTAAGTAGATATATTTCGCAGTGTCACTTTAGGTAAGTCTATTTCTGAAAAGTAATTTCTAAACACTATATCAGTGAAAGAGGAAAGAAAGAAAAAGCGAAGGGTAGCCATGGAAAGCTGAAAAGAAGGAACAGATAAAGAGAAAAATTGTATCCTTGTAAACTCTTTATTGCTTTCTGTCAGATTCAATGAAGTTGAGCTTTGTCTTGGACAGGTGAGTGGTAGTGGCATAAAACTTCTAATACCTTCAGTAGAACTTGCATGTACCCACTGCAAGTAATATTTTTGATCAGCAAGTCCAAGTCCAGTTGCTATCATTACAGCAGGGATAAGGTGTACCTTTTGAACTTTTCAGAATTAGGAAATATATGCGTGTCACCATCAGGTGGCTCAGCTTCGAGCAGCACCTGTGGAAAAGGAACGAGTCAACATCCATTGACACAGCTACTGAGAAGACAGCAATTACAGCTGTAGAAAGCAGGAGATCTTTCTAACACATTCATACAAAAAACATGTTAGTGTTGTCTAAGAAGCAGGTAATACTCAGCATTGTTGAAGAGCACGAAGTGCATGGACTGTGTAGCTTGTAACCCATGCTCTATGTTGACAACTGAACATTTAAACTGGCTGAAGTGAGCATCAAATCACAGGTACTTACAGCCCTGCCTACAGAAGCACAGCACATTTTCCTCCCAGCACACAGACTGTGCAGTAGCGGAATGGAGGCCGATAGATATAACATGATTCCTTCAGAAAATTCCTGCTGCCAGAAGAAACTTCACAACTGAGTGAAACTCTGCCAGACTTAAAATGAGAGAGAAAAGAAAAAAAAAAAAATCAGTTTGCATAACGGTACAGACAGGAAAAAAGGTGAAAGTCTTTTTTCTTTTTTCCTTGGTCTCTAGACTGGGAGACTCTGATTTGTATCCAGTGGTCTTCACCCAGCCTGTCTGACCCAAAATCCCATAACTTCTTCTCTGTCATAATTATAATTATAACATAATTATGTAATAACTGTAAATAAATCTGTAACACAATGCAGGGGAATGCAGGTCCTCCTTAAGTCCCCCATCCCATGGGTTCACTCCCTTCCCACTCCACAACATTAATCTCTCTCTTTTTTTGCTTTCTTCCTCAAAACAGAAAAATCCTGAACAATATGTGCTCCAGTTTGTCCTGCTCCCTTACGGAGGATGATGGGACGGAATCTGGCTGTCAGGCCCTGCCCACCCCTCAGGAGTAGCCCCTGGTCCCCGCGGTGCCCTGGTGGCATGATACCCTGAAAGAAGGATGAACAAATGAAACATTTATCATCATTGTCAATAAACGCTATTGAATATTTTTTGCATATGGCCACAGTGAGTTTGCAACAGCAAGGGTGAGCTGCATGATACCGCTAGCCTTAATACAGGAAACACAATTTTATCCTCATCTGTCATTTTTCAGTACCTCATCTATCATTACTCCACATCCTCCACATTCCAAACTAATTTTACCAGTTGGTAAATTTCATTGATGGAAATTTCTGAGTTCTTCTGGAATTTAGAAGACAGAGCTTCAGGTTATGAGGGATTTTACACCTTAATATGAACAAGCATAAATGACAGAAACGTCTTAGCTCTGTGGAATTGTGACCATCCTATTTTAAACAATGAACAGAAACAACTGCTCTTGTGTAGACCTGTAGGTGTAACATAGATATTATATCACGGTATTACACTCAGATGTTTCCTGAAGTTTTGTCTCCTAACCTTTGGCTCTGGTGTGCATTTCTGTTCTTTCTGCTTAGGAGGTAAGAATCCTTCTGTTTAGAAGAGATGATGACCTTCTTATAATTACTCTTCTCTGTTTGGAGTAAGTCCATGCAACAGCCACAGCCTCACACACCTTGTCCTGTTGGGCTGCCCAACTCCTCAGAAGAATCTGAGGGCTTGGCTTTTCATATCCAGAAAACTGTGTGAAAGTTGGAGAGGAAATTGATATGCCATACCAATCTCTCCAATGACTCACCTGCACATTTGGAAAATCTGGGTAAGATTTATGCACGCATTGCATGATGTTAAGAGCTGATTTCATTCTTTTTCGTGCTGCTCACTGAAGTATTCTCTCCACTGTATCTCTGAGAAGCAAATCAGGGAGGATGTTTTACTCATCCAGGCAGTAATTATTCAGAAATTTCACAGCATTTATGTTCATTTTATGCAATCTTACACAAACACCTGCTCAAACACACTGTTCAGGGTCACTCTGACATTGTATAAGCTCTCAACTAGAAAAACAAACTGAAATCAACAGCTCCTCGTGGGAATGGCTCCACAGTTTGCTCTAACACTCTTGGCTGTGCAGAGCTGGCACAGAAATAGAGCAGGTCTTCACAGACAAGCAATTCTTGCTGCATAATATCTGGGAACATGTTTTCAGCCCTTAGATGTTCATGGACTCCTCAGACATGAGGACAAATAGCTTTTCACCAAGATGCAACAGTTCTTTCTATAGCTCAATTGAATCAGGGGAGTCTTACAGAAATTCTAGTTTGGACAGGCTAGTCAAACAATATATGTATTCAAAACGTGTGTGAGAGTTATAGGAAACAGGTTTGGGTTTTGGAGGAAGAGTGGTTTGTTTGTTTTCTTGCTTGTTTTACCACAGTAAAGCAGATATTATCGAGGGTTTTGAAAGTGTTGTTTTCTGTCTTGACTTCTACTAGCAAGTCATGTCCAAGGATGTATTACATTGCATACTGCAGTGCAGAGAATCAGCAGCCCACCTATTTTCCAGCTGTGCTCCATCTCAGATCATCCTTGTTTTGTGCTACAATACTTCTCTGCAAGATAGCACTGTCCCAGCTCAGGCTCTACCTCACACCCAGCCATGGTAGCTTGACCCTGGCCAGTAGCTAAGCACCCACCCAGTCACTTGTTTTCTCCCACCCACTTCCCAGTAGGGTAGGGGAAAGAATCTGAATAGCAAAACCCAGAAAAAAAAAAATTTGCCTGGAGATCAAGACAGTTTAATAAGTGAAGGAAAGAGAAACAAATAAACAAGTGAGAGAAAGGCAATCACTCACCACCTCCCATGAGCAGGCCAAAGCCCAGCCAGTCCCCTTACTACATTAGAAAGATGTGCGCGCACACACCTACACACATACACCATACGCACACACTATTTTTTGTCACTGAGCATGATATTATAAGGCATGGAATACACCTCAGGTCAATTCAGGTCGACTGTCATGGCTATCATGGAATACATCTTAGGTCAATTTAAGTCAACTGTCATGGCTATGTCCATAGCAGTTGCCAACCCATAGCCTACTTGCTGGGAAGAGCAGTGTGAGAAGCAGAGAAAGCCTTGACACTGTACTAACACTGTTCAGCAACAGCCAAAACATTGGTGTGCTATCAACACAGTTTTAGGCACAAACCCAAAAAAGCACCACAGGGTGCTCCTATGAAGAAAGCCAACTTCATTTTAGAGACATTCAGTACATGTCCTCCACCTCAGTGGTCCAGAAACCACTTGCATAGAGACATCTGAGCTACCGATCTCATCCAGGCAGCTGAAGCAACCAAAACATCTCAGCATCCCTCTCAACTGTTCTATAGATCTGTATGAAAATGGTAGATCAAGTACCCTTTACTTTATGGTTTAAGACATAATAATTTCAGGGAAAATGAGACTGTTTCCAGTGTGAAAGCTAGTTTGATTTTTGCCTGTTTACCTAATATGAGTAGTCAGTCATTTCTCTTTCAGCGTGTGATTCCCTCGTACTTGTTTGGTCAACATGGTGTAAGCCTGGGAGAACATCCTGAATGCTGGCATTATCAGTTCCAAAGGAAGTTTACATTGCTTTAGGAAGGAGAACTCAATCTCCCTAAATTTATAAACCCACAAAGGAACATCTGAACTAAGGACAACTAACCTCTCTACATTTCAAACTCCTTAGAGGTATCTAAAGCTATTTCCATATTGCTCTTGCTATATTTTCTCAGTCGCTGTTTGAAGCTACTCTGCAATAACTTACCTTATGCAGCTGCTCTCTGCAGTAGAAGGGTTTAACCAATATGAAGTCCAAAATGCTTTTCCAGAAACTTTAGCATAATATTTCTCTCCTATCCAACACAGTCATCGTGAAGATATTATCCCTTTTCTTGACTCTAGCCAAGTACATACTAGAAGATTGTTCCCATGTTTTCCACTTCTCTGCCCAGTTTTCCCTTCTGTGTATGCTACACCAGTTAATTCACTGCTTTTCAGAAGTCACTTTTTGTAGACCTGTGGTCATTCCCATCCTTCTCTTCAATCTTTCTTAAATTCCAGTGCCTCAAAGAATGTCAGACAGGGTTTTAAGAAGATAAAAATGAGCTGCCCTGCAGGGTCGTACTGGTGGGTCCATCTAGCCCTGTATTCTGGGTCCAGCAGTGACAACAGGAGATGCTACGTAGAGAGAGTACACAAGCCTGGCCACTTAAACATTGAAAAGTAGAACAAATAAATTGTGTTTATTACTGTGTGATATAGACTTGCTTATTCAGCTCAGTGTGAAATTCAGGCATCAACCAGTCAACTGCAGACATGATGCTGACTGCAGGAATGTCCATGACCTAACAGACTAGATCATAAGTTTGTTCGAGAGAAAGGCAGTGGACTAGTAAATTCAAAATTGGTTAAAAACAGTGACAACAGGCAGTTTTTTCAGTTTCATCTGCATTTAGTCAAATCAGAAATAAAACAGATTTTTTTTCCCTAATGTCACTTGATCCTATTGCTTCCAATGTCAGAAGAAATCAGAAAATTTATTAAGAGATGAATGAATAAATGTTTATATGACTATCAGATTTTTTTAAGAAAATCAATGGATTCAGTTCATTTTAAAATTTTTCAAATTTTGCATGAAGACCAAAATTTTTCTATTTTTGTTTCATTAAAATCAATTCTCTGAGATTTCAGTCCAATGACTGGAGGCTTCAGTAATAAATAATTGTAGTTAGGGCGAATAAAATCAACCTGGAAAAAAGTGATGGATGAATAAGGATTGATGTGATGTTGAGCTGATAATCACTCGGGGAATTATACAATAAAATAAATCATTAAACATGTCTAAAACTTAAAGAAAGAAATACTTGTCTACTCAAGCAGCATAGCATTTACAGAAAAACAGTTTAGACAGTTCCGAACAGAAATTCCCTTACTTCAATTATAGATTTAACAAAGGACACCAAAAGAAAGTTTAATCTGGGTGATAAACACCATGTTTTAAAATATGTCTCACCGCAAATTTACTTGAATCAGTAATATGCATTTTATAAAACTATCTATTTGCATATTTACTTATTGAAATGTTTTGTTTTGTTTTGTTCTGTTTTTTTTGTTTGTTTGTTTGTTTTTGTTTTTTCCTTTTCCAGAAGCAGTTAACTCCTCTACAGAAGAACGTAGATGGCAGGACATACATACATACCTCTTAGTCGCAGTTGCGTTTGCTGCTGAAATCTGTTCATCCTGTATTCTTGGTCCACAGAGCCGCCTCTCCCCACAGCCAAGGACAGCTGGCATGAGTCAGGGAACTCACAGTAAAGGCAGTACAAATCAGCATGTGAGGTGCAGTTCGTGGCTGGCATGACGGCTAAAAGCAACAACCAGAAAAGTAAAAAGTAGTGTACTGCCAATGTAGTGATACAAGCCAGATGTAAACCTCAGCCGTGATGCTGACACTGCACCACCTGGAGTGGCCTACACCTACCTTAATTTTCATCTGTACAAAGTCATTATCCAAACAAGAATGTGTTTAACAGCCAGAATGGCTATGTACGTAAGATGCAAAGCTGGAAAATCAATTGAATTTTAGTTAGGCAGTCTTTACCTAGACTGCCCTTAGAGAAACAGGAGAAGCATCCAACCGTCAGAATGGCAGGGCTGACTGTCCTCCTGAGCCCCAGGACACTGTATGGGCACCAGGACTGCCAAACATCAGCTGCTGTAAATCCAGATGCTTCTACCTTGACCAACATTCAAAGAGCCTCCTCATTCAAGTATATCTTATCTTTATTTATTCTGTATATAAGAAAGCTTTTTTTAAAAAAATAAAAATAAAAAATTAATCATAGTTTACTATTACCCTAAGTACTTCAGCGTTTATACTGCTAAATTCTTTTCGTTAACTTAGTTTGTTTATTCTAATTACTATCTGAGTCATAGCAGTCTACGTGATTTATTATTAAAATTGCCTCAAGGTGATCAAAAGAACAACTTCACTTCAAATTTTTCCGCTTTCCATCCTCCAAAAATGGTAAATGGGTTTCAGAGGATGATGCTCCTGGGAATGAGTATGCAGAAATACTGAAAGGTGGGCAGAAACAAAGCCTTACAGAGAACTAAAGAGGTTTTCTTAATGAGTATGAACTTTAGAAAGAAAGGAAATCTAATAGTGCATGAGGACCTTTCTGGTGGTGCATATTAAAGTGAAGGCACCATTACTAAAATTACTAGCCACAATTTCTTCACCAGCTTCACAGCAGTAGGTATTTCAAGGGTTTAGATGGAAAGCAGAGGGAAGACACTCGAGTCAGCAGGACGAAGCACACTGTCGTGCTGCCACAGTCTTTTTCTAGGAATATCATTAACTTTTTTTTATGGCAACACTGCTGGTTCCTTGCTCCCATCTGCTTTCACAAACTATCCTAAAACTGCACATCCTTCTTTTGTCTACCTGCTCTTCTCTTCCATTTCCTTTTTATTCCATCTCCTATTTCCATGTGATGTTTTCACTGACTCATTTCCTTGCCTCCTGTTCACTTTAGTTGATCTAGTCACACCAAAATACCATCCCAAACTATTACAGAGACCACAGAACATCCCATCTCCTGACTCCTTCCCTTCAGGTTTCTGATGGCTGGAAAAATCCAGACTTCCCTCCATGTGAATGTGGGTGTTTTTTAAGTCCAGATAAAAAAATCATCCAGAAAATTGTTTTATTTAACAAACACTTTGTAACAACTAAAGAACATATTTTCAGCCTCTTCTGAACACTTTTACAATTGAAATAAATAAAGAGGTAAGGTAGGCAGCCTATTCCTTCTTCTGTTCTCAGCTAGAATGAGGACAGAAATTCCTTCTCTGCACTTCGCACCTAATCCACAAAAACAATTTTTCACACTCAGAGCTGGCAGGGCTGTGTAGGGAACTGGTTTTCTGCATGTTTTGTGTTAGATTCAAGTTAGGTTCCTTCACATACAGTTAAATGTATTCCTCTTCTCTGTCTTCTATGGCATTGTCTTCACAGAGGATGTTTAAGTACCTGCTTCTCTCTTTCAATGTTTTTTGAAGTCCCAGGCTATTTCCCTCCCTCTCCAGAAACTCTCTGTGATACAGACTATTATATTGTTTACCGGAAGGGCCTGAACATGAAGCCTGCAACTTCTTATCCTCCAGAGTTTTCATTCAGTTCTTTGGCTCATACAACACGATGTCACTGAATCCACAATTAAACTATATAATGAGCTTCAAAGGATAGCTCAGGGGCAGGAGAGCTATAAAAGGTTATAAAAGGGATTGAACAGGTAGATTCTACCAGCAATCCATTTGAGAACTCAGTACTACCTGTAGCTCATGCCCTTGGACAAAAAAGGACTCCAAATGCTGAACAAGTACTTTGTACACACATTGCAGAAAATACATGCCGTATATATACTTCCACTGATGATTCCCAATGATCTCTGGGTAGAGGATATTTAAGAGCCATTTCTGAGCAGGCAACAATTGAGACACTTTAAAGAGACTTTGTTTTCATAAGGCATTTTCAGCAAATCTGAAAAACTAGCCTTTAAGATATCTCAAGCTGTTCAAGCAAAATTTAAAAAGATCTCAGAAAACCTTGACCATACATTTAAGCACAATGAAATAAGACATTCTCTTTATTCTCTTCGCAGTCTGAAGGTGATGAGGATTCTGGGAGCTCATCAGCTCTCATAACCCTGCATTCAAGGACTGTAGATGATTCTAGGCACATCAACCATGAAATTAGGAATAAACTACTTCTAGATACAGTGGCAGCTTCAGAAGAGCTAGGAAACCTGGGAAATGTACGCATCAACCTTGGAGGGAGAGGAAAGATACAATGAAATTACTGTCTATTGTTCTATAAGAGATGTCCAGGTGTCCGTCGCAGAATCCAGTCAGATTTCTGAAGGGAAAGGATATAAGGCTAAAGCTGAGCTGTCATGGTTTTGGCTGGGATAGAGTTAAATTCTCTTTGTAGAGGTTCACACAATGCTGTGTTTTGGATTTTTTCATGAAGATAATGGTGATGTTTTCAGTTGCTGCAGAGCAGTGTTTGTACAGAGCCAAGGACTTTCCAGCTCCTTGTATTGCCCTGCCAGCGAGGAGGCTGGGGGTGCACAAGAAGCTGGGAGGGGACAGGACCAGGACAGCTGACCCAAATTGACCAAAGGGATATTCCACACCTTATGACATCATGCTGAACAATAAAACTGGGGGGGCTGGCCGGGGCAAAGAGGGGGACGCTGCTCGGGAACAGGCTGGGCATCGGTCAGCGGGTGGTGGGCAATTGCATTGTGCATTGCATTGTGTACACTTGCTTTGTATGCTCTTTTGTCATTGTTATTATTATTATCATCATCATCATCATTATTTTCCCTTTCTTTTCAGTCCTATGAAACTGTCTTTATCTCAACCCACGAGGTTTTTTTACAATTCTCTCCCCCATCCCACTGGGTTGCGGGGGGAGAGTTAGCTGACTGCTGGGTTAAACCAAAATGTGAACATACGTTCAGGGCTTTATAGCACACAAGGAAAAAAATACATTGCTCAAATCTAACCATCATAGCAGCAAGAAGGAATGAAATATTTAGCTTGTTTGTTCTACTGCATCATTTCTTCTACTACTATGTTAACTTAATGCCACAGAGGAAGCAATATTTTTCCAAAATCAGACACTATAAGGTTCGTTAGAAGGAGCTTTAAGGGAATTCCTCGACAGGACTGAATGTTGTCTCTCCTGTTCTTCATAACAACAGGTTTGTGACCCATCCAGCAAGACCAGCCAGTAAAGCAATGTGAAAATAGTACTAACTGCTCCAGGACACTTCAAAACATATTTTATTCGCAGCAACTGTCAGTCTGGAAGAGCTAAGTGGAAACATTTGGCAAATAGCATGTTCTTCAGAAAAAAAATAATAATTGACAGTTGCTGTCCAATGAAATGATTTAGGGTCTAAGGTATTCATTCTTTTCTCCAGCAGTCACCAGTCAAAATGACTCAGCATTCCTGCATTTATGAAGATTGTCTTTCCAAACAATTAATCCCAGGCTCTGTTTCTCATTGTTCATCATTATGAACTTCATGACACTGCTGTAGACAAAGTTTTCAACAATGTGTTTTGACAAAATATGAAGAAAATAAGGCTTGATACAAGGCTCTGGAAAGTGGAATTTATGTTTAGGACAACCTTAGGGAAACAGGATAGCTCAGTGAAGGCTACAGCTCTGACGATGACCTTGGCTGACTTGGCCTTCTTTCCTTTCTAGGTCATGTTGATGTGAAATGTAGAGACAGCCCTGAAATCTGCCAAAGAACCACCCAGCAAGAGCCTGTACACACTCAGATTTCTCACATGCACCTTGTGGCAGCCCATTTTGCAAAAGCAGCTCACAGCAAGCTGAGACAGGAAAAGGCTTTGACTTCATTTAGCCCCTTGTTAGCCAAACTGAGGTCTCCCACTTGTATTACCACTTTCCATATTGTTAAATTTAGCTGGCTGGGATTCTTAGTTACTGTCTTCTGTTGTTTAGTACAATGGATTGGGAAAAGTAAAGGTACTTGTGAATGAAAATATCCCATGACAGCTGGGATTACATTGAAAGACTTCAAACTAGAATATTAATCCCGACTTTACTCAACTTTAAGGGTGCAATCTCAAGTGCAAAAGGATAAATACAATGCTAAATATGGAAAGTTTTGATGCATATAAGAAATAAGAAAAGTAAATATTCCCCATGCTTCATTGGCAGATGTGTCTGGTGACTGTTTGTTCTAGCAGCTTTTTTAGTAGTTCTTGTGGAATATGAAATATAACTATTCAAATATTCTCTTTAGCTGAGAGCTGGCAGACTGGCAGACTGACATAACAGGGAAAGTTTGGGAACAATTTAGAACTTACCTTATTTAATGGAAGCTGGAATCATCTTAATTTTTTATTCATTAGAAGAATTATTGCAAGAGGTCAGTGTACATGCATAATAAATGAAGTAAAGAAATTAGTTTAAGATTTTTTTTTTTTTTTTTTTTCTGGAGATATGGCAACTGTGGTTTAGGTGAGGTTTCTTCAGGAGAAAGTAGCTGATACTTGTGGGCTAAATAAATTTCTGACCATATGTATTCTAGCCATAGCTTTATACACAAGGAATATATGCACACCTATATTGTGGCTCTGGATCATCTTCTCCTGCTCCAGACAAAAACTAACTTCAGATCTGATCTTATTCAGAACAAGGGGTGAACAGGTCCTTTCAATATCTCCACCTAATGTTTACATCCCCATAGTGAAAATGAGTGCAATTTTCTAAGCAGCATCCATGTTGAAACAAGGCCACTTGGCTATAAAGATTAATTACACAGTAATGCAGTCCCAGGAACATTCACGTAAATCAGTCACTAAAGTGAACCAATCAAGCTTGTGAATCAAATAGAAACATAAATACAGAGTTAATTAATCATTTCACTTCTTGCAAATGTACAAGGCACTTCTGGAAGCTACTCACCTCCTGCACTGCCAAATGTGCCTGGCGTGTTCCAATATTCCAGTGGAGCAAGCTGAAACATCATTTAACGAAGAATTTGAAATACAACCAAAAAGAATCTGTTTACTGAGTGGTAAGAATTAAGGGGTTACAACATTTTACAATAGATTACTTTTTTTTTTTTAAACGAAATATATTGCCTCATTCCTTGAAGACTCTATGCTTACGCATGGTTGCCAGACAAATCAGATTTCACTGTCCCTTTGGAAATTTTTATGTTTATTAAAAAAAAAGGTTGAAAATTTTCAATCAAATCTGGTATTTGGTTTTGTGATGAAAAGGCATTTCAAAGGCAAGAAATCAGTACCCAGACTGCAGTGAGTAAAATGTCAAGTTGACATTTTAAACAACACTGTAACATACACACATACCTCCAAAAAAGAAAACAAAATTACTTTCTCAACACAAAAAAAAAAAAGAACTCTAACTACCTTAATAAATATAAAACCAATTTCTCATTCCTTTATCTACAGTTTCTCAGTGAGTTTTCAAGACATGCATTGAGTGACACTAACCACTAAGAAGTGATGGATGCATTGTTAGTACAAACCAAAATCTTACATGGACACAAAAACACAGTGGAGGTATTTGTCCATAACACACAGGTGACCAGGCTTGAAACTTTTACAGCTACTTAAAGCACATTCTCCAAGGATAAATGACATGCTTTTATTCCATCAAAGTAGAAAGAGTTTTAAAAACTACAATTGAACATACATTATCAAACACAAGCCTGTTGGGAAAACAGAGATGGCAAAATGCTGTTTTCTTTCACCCTGCCACAATGTGCTGAACCAACACAGTTCCAGCTTTGTGAGCATGGCATAATCTCACAAATATGTATACTGAAGACTTTCAGAAAGAAACCATTCCTGAATTTACATCGGCTCTAAAGAAACAGAAAACTGAAAAACTCTTGGGAAACAGACCTTAAAATGCATCTGCTTTATCAGCTTTGACTAAAGACACTCGTGTCATTTCCAGTTCTTGCCTATATTAAAAATAAACAAAAATTGCAGGTTCCCTTTTAGTTTAGTTATGATCTTTATCTATCTCTCCCTTGCCTCTGAATTAAGAATGCACACGTAGTACTGAGTACACACCTGCTACCAAACTTTCCAACCACTCCCAACCCAGGGTATATACTACTGCAAGATCCTGGGTTACAGTTTAAGTCAATCATAAAGACTACTTTCCTTAACAGCAGACAAATTTGGGGAAAGACCAGGCACAACAGAGCTCATGATGAAATGCAAATACTTTGGTCATGTACTACTAGAGATAAAAATGATCTGCTCAGGATTTGCTTCTGTCAGACTGCAAAGAAAATTCATTTGTTTGTAAAAGTCCTGCTCTGCAAGCAACCACAGAAATCACATAAATTCTCTAGGAAACATTAGGAGAATCTTGATCTTAAAAAATAAATTGTAAAAACCTTACAAAGACTGGGAAGCTGGGCTGTTTTGGGGCCTTTCTTCATTTAAATTGTATACTCACTTCCCAGCTACCATGGTGACAAATGCATTATAAATGCGTAAAATGACAGATTTGATCTTGACAGATTAGCTTGATGAGATAAACACATAAAGTGATTTAATAGCTTGCAACTAAGCAGATACGTTTCCTTTGAAACTGGAGTTTAAAAAAGATATGGTAAGTATCTTATTATCCAAGCAAATTAACTTGCTTTCTCAGAGATAAAGCAAATATCTGAAGATACCCAAAGATATATTTTGGTTATTTTGCCTGGTTTCTAATTCAGGAGGAGAAGGCAATAAACAGAGTTTTATATAACAGGCAGCAAAAATATTCAGCCTAGCGTCAATGGGAATGAAACGATTTTTCCTTTCTTTTGGTTTTGCAATACAGAAATACCTTCTGTTTCCTACAAATGCTGATGAGTTACTCTTCTAGCTTAGCCAAATGATTCAAGCCAATATAATTCCTTGTCAGCTTTAATTTGTTTTCCAGAAAGTTAGGTAAAACTTGACATCTGAGTAAATATGAATATTTTCCTTACAGATAATCCTCAATTTTGTCTGACAGAGCACAGCTGAAATCGCTCACTTCTCTTTAGAAGTCTACTTATAACAGAGCTGTTTTATTGCAGAGTTGGAGCAAGGGAGGTTTTAAATCTAGAAAACAAAACACCAACTTTGTTTCTTTTTACTTATCATATTTTGCTATCTTCCTTTCCTCTGGCTGTACTGTTGTGGTACAGCATCCTCTCTGTGGCATCATAGGATGTGGCAAAGCATCCATCTGGTCTGAAGGAAAGCAAACTCACAGATAGCTTGTGCATTAAGAGAGATAAAGTTCTACAGATGGATTAGGAATCACCATCTTTTTAAGGATTCAGCCTTTGCTGAAGGGCCAAGGCAGCTGGTCTTCAGGGTCCCTATTTAAGGCAAGTGCATAGCAAGTTCTGCCTGCAGGGAATGGTTTTAGTGCCCAAATGCCTAGAGTCTACAACACGTGGTAGAAACAAAAAGATGAAGGCACTTTTTTTCTTCATTTCAGAACTGCTGTCCCAGGTAATCTTATTTTTGTTCCAAATTCCATTTTGTAGGACATTGAGATGGAAGTCAAATGTTTTGATTGATCCCATTGGATGTACAGGAAGTTTTGTGTCTCTACAAGAAATTTTGAAAAGCATTTTGGATTTTTTTATCTCAGAGTGGGAAAAATGAATAGAGTTATTTTTACAAAGTAAAAACAATCAAACAAACAACAACAACAAAAACCAAACCTCGCTCCTGATGTAACTGTGAGTCTGTAAGCCAGTGAGGGCCTCATAGGAGAAGCAGGAGCAGGTTTGTGATATAGAAGATGAGAATAGCTTTTGATGGTACCATGACCACCTAGCTCCAGTACTTAATGCCAGGACAGAGGGAGTGCTTTTAGTCTTCCTAAAGGCCATGTCTTGACACCTTTAGTTGTACTGAAGAACACTTTATTCCAAACTTTGAACAAGTCAGTTAACAAACAGATTCTGGCACATGTGAAGGGTACAACTAAAGAGCCATAGGTTAAAAGCCAAAACTCAGACCTGCAATGTAGTCTGCTAGCATGGATTCTCACATTCATGTGGATGCTCACCTGCTCTCCATGGCACACTGGTGACTTCACTGGCAGTCCACACTGCAGCATTTTCACGTAAGACACCTGCCGTCTGCATCTCTGTTTAATTTGTGAAACATCACTGTGCTCCTCTAGTGGCACTTATGAAAGTCAAGTTATCCCAGATTATCCCACATTTGCAGGCTGCTTGTCTGCTTCTCTGCTTGAGCAATCTCTTATCAGTGGGGAAGACTCTACACAGTGAATTTTCTAGGAACAAAGTGCCGCTTTTCTTTACAGCGTTTTCCCGCTATGGGAAGCACTTAAAGACCAGAAAAGCTGTTAAGAATACAGGTGGTGAAGAAAAAATATAGGGAGAAGAGCTTTCAAGTTTTCCACCCATTGAGGACTTTTCCCTCAACTTGCTTCTGTTGATGTTCTCTGGAAGGAGGGAATGAAAATGAGTGAGCTATTCAGTCCTAACACCATCCAGCCACTGAAGTCTTTCTTAAACTATCTCCACCAAAGGGATACTGGCACACGTGTTGCAAATTCTTTCTAATTGGCAAGTTAAGTGTGCCTGGAGGAGAGAGCGAACAAATGTATCAGGGATGAGAATTTACAGATACAAGCAAAATTGCCAGGACTTAATTTTTTAAAGGTATCATAAACAACTACAAAGGCATCTGCATCTTGTCCTTGCTTGTCTGTCTAACTAATAATATAAGTATCTGAATGTTTAATTCCATTGAGAGTAAGGAGCTATTTAATATGTACAAGAAACTATAACTAGAATACATTTAGGGAAAGAAATTGAAAGCTGATTATCACAACGACAGTAATATCTATTGGTCTATGGAATAGCATAATATGGGAAGCCCTAAATTAAAAAAAAAAAAAAAAAAAAAAAAAAAAGGTGCAATGAAAATGCGAAGAATGTACCACACTGTGATTATCAGAAGTTTTACATTGCTTCTTTGCATTGTTTAGGCTGTTTTGGGAAGGAAAAAAAAAATAGAAAACACATTTTAGGCTCCAGCACTGTGTTTTGTTCACACACCCTCTTTTCAGGTCCACAAGGCTTGAGGCTTCTTTCTTTACAAAGTATTTAAGAAAAAGGATTATGTTTTGTTGGAGTAACACATATAAGGAAGGACAGCAAAGCCACTTCTTTCAAAAATAACGAAAACAGACAAAAAAACTCTCAACAAATATTCACCTTTATTACCAGTCTCTTTTCAGCCCACCCAGTACCAGTACCTGCTTTCAGTTTCAGGTGGGGCTGATGATGCTGGCCCCACCACAGTGCCAATATTTCTCATTCAAGTGGTCATGAAGACCCTGCATGTAGGTAAGGAGATGAAAAGTCAGCCTTGTCCTGTCAGATGCATGCGTCTGACACATGAACCAATCCGGCACTTTACTGCACATGGCTGAACCTATGAATGAAGCAATGAATTGAAATGAACATGAAAACATCTCATGTGGTGTGGTGGGACCTGAGTAGGTAATAAGGGGAATCTTCTACAGTTCTGCATCTTCAATCCTCATGCCATCATCCTACTGTCTTGCTTAGCTTTGGTCTGATGAACAGGCCTAGCAAGAATGAAAACAAAGAGCAACTACTATGGGAGCTCAAGACGGTAGTTCTTCTTGAAGACATGATCTAATGCCACGGGCTCACTTCAGAAAGGCTGACAAGCTGTATTGAGACAGTCACTGGTAAAACACCAGCTACATTCAGATGAGAGATGAAAAAAATCAATGTACGTCATTATCAAATCTGTAATATTGATTCCCACCAATGTCTCAAGTTCACTGCATTGCTACATAGTTCTTTAAAATATCACTCATTGCTGTTTCGTATATCCTAAATGACTTGTGTTTCCATTTTGAACACTAGTTAGAAATGTACTTCATGAATTGCATCATTGGCTCAGAGAAAGCAATTCTCAGTACTGAAGCAAACTCTTTAAAACTAATAAAGAATATGGGAATAGATAGAAACCCCTGTAGAAAATCAAGCATTGAGAGCTGGCCGACTTGTTGGGCACAGCATCAGTGCCAAAATGTTTCTCTCTCTGTTAGTTTCATGGAGGTAGCATTCGAGGAGCTGGACAATATAGCCATAGTTGTAAAGAAATTTTGACAATGTTTTCTTGTAATGTAATGGAATCCCCATTCCATTGGATGTATCCCAGTGTATCCCCAACTTCAGAATCTTTCCTCTTCTTTTCCAAAATAAATGAATCAGCATTATTCAATCTCTATAACAGCCCTCTTTGTATCCATGAAAACATGCATAATTATGGGTCCCATTTCTGCAGCAATATGAAGACTGTTTTTCAGCATCAGCATCATCACCAATTTGCAGACTTTTGAGATGTGCCAGCACAGCTTCTGTGAACACCCACTGGAACATGAACATCCTGAGTGTTGTTTAGAAATTAGGTCCTCCCCATGCCAGTCTATATACCTGCCAGTAAGTACTGCCATGCACCAGAACCTGGAAGCATCAAAAAAAAAAAAAAGGAAAAAAGGGGAAACATGTCCACACTTTATCAGCCTGAGACAGAATTAAAAACAGACAGGCACCAGCAAAATCATGGACAAACAGGCCAGAGACTTCTTCACTAACCTGTTCTCAGGAAAATATATATTTTAATATTTTTTTTCATGGCCAAATGATATCTATAAAATGAACTCATTTTGTTCTATGTCTGAATGGTCCACAGCATGAGAGGAGGTGTGTGTGATGGCACAGAGGGATCACAGAATTGTGTAGCATATGCAACAGTGATTTTACAGTTCAAATAAATGGGTAATTGACTATTCACTTCAACCTTACTAAAACAGCATACAATTTTGAAAGAGTCTGACTGACTCAGTCCTGATAAGGCATGTCCAAGTGTCCTACATTTCAGTTTTACTGGTAACTTGGAATGAAGGTAACAAGCTCATCCTCTTACATCAATGACTAGAAGGGAGATAAACGTTTGAGGATGGCTTTATTTGTTGCTTGGATGAACGCACATGAATTTTTCTTTTACTTTCCTGAGTTATGCTAAAGTCTTCCTGTGACCCTGATTCACAGCCAAACTGCTGGGACAACCAAGAATCCCACTGGGCAAGAGGAGGTCTGTATTTCTGCTACTCACAGACCCAAACAGCCAGGCCAGCATCTTGCTTGGATTCCCAGACCCCTTTTTTGTGCTTTGTTTTTGTTTTACTTTTCATTCTTGAGAAAAAAGCTGACCTTAAAGGTTTGAAATCTCATCAGATTTCTTTTGGAGACATGGACTTCAGCTACATCCTGCATGCCTTTAATGAATTTGACCTGAAATGCTGACTTTAAACTCATTTTCCTAGAACTTTCTCAAGGACTGAGAAAACATTGCAAACATTTACAGCTACCCTTCACAATCCCTGTACAAAAAAAAAAAAAAAGCCACAGGAGAAGTACCATGCTTCCTTGTCTTTAGACATTCCCCTTATTCCCCTTCCACTACCTCTTCCTGACAGACATTTCTTAACAGTCCGCTTACAGCTTAACATTCATGTGGATGAAACAACCTCTTTAACTCTTTTCCACTCCACTGCTGTTGGCCTCAGTACATGCCTCTTGCTGCTGAAGCTGACACCACAGAGGAGGTGGGTTTTGTGGTGGTTTTACCCAGCTAAACAGGCGACCTCCACCACAACCGCTCGCTCACTCCCCCTCCTCAAAGAAACAGGGGGAGAAAATATGATGGACCAGGGCTTAAGGGTTGAGATAAGGACAAGCAAGTTACTCACTAATTATCGTCACGGGCAAAACAGACTCAACATAGGGAGATTAGTATAATTTATTACTATAACTAGCAAACTAGAGCAGTGAGAAACTAAAAGCAAACTAAAAACACCTTCCCCCCATCCACCCTCTTCTACCTCCTCCCCCCGAGCGGCGCAGGGGAACGGGGAATGGGGGCTGCGGTCAGTCCGTATCGCTTCGTCTCTGCCGCTCCTTCATGGTCGCTCTCTGTTCCCCTGCTCCAACGTGGGGTCCCTCCCACGGGATGCCGTCCTTCCCGAACGGGTCCTGCGTGGGCTTCCCACAGGCTGCAGCTCTTCAAGAGCTGCTCCAATATGGGTCCGTACCACGGGGTCCATCCTTCAGGAGCAAACTGCTCCAGCATGGGTCCCCCACGGGTGGCAGCTCCCACCGGATCACCTGCTCCTGCGTGGGCTCCTCTCCACGGGCTACAGGTCCGGCCCGGAGCCTGCTCCTGCGGGGGCTCTCCATGGGCTGCAGCCTCCTTCAGGCCACATCCACCTGCTCCACCGTGGGCTCCTCCACGGGCTGCAGCGTGGAGATCTGCTCCATGCGGTACCCCATGGGCTGCAGGGGGACAGCCTGCTCCACCATGGTCCTCACCACAGGCCGCCGGGGAACTTCTGCTCCGGCGCCTGGAGCACCTCCTCCCCCTCCTTCTGCACTGACCTTGGTGTCTGCAGGGCTGTTCCTCACTCCTCTCACTCCCAGCTGCTGTTGCGCAGCAGTTTTTTCCCTTCTTAAATATGCTCTCCCGGAGGCGCAAACAACATCGCTCGTTGGTTCAGGTCTGGCCAGCGGTGCGTCCCTTTTGGAGCCGGCTGGAGCTGGCTCTGATCTGACATGGGGCAGCTTCTGGAATCTTCTCACAGAAGCCACCCCTGTGGCCCCCCTGCTACCAAACCTTTACCACATAAACCCAATACAGGTTTGTAGCTTAGTAACCCACAGCTCCTGTAAACACAGAAGACAATGTAGTGCTCTATCCCCTGACACGGCATGGAGGTTTAATCACCAGCAGCAATTTCTCTGATCAAAGTCTGAGATTAATTATTCTTTTAGGGCATTGTCAGTGTCTTACCACATATTTAGAAAGTGAATAATTATTTTGAAGTGATAAATAGACCAACCAGCTTGCCTGGGAAACTAACAGCATTTTCAAGTACTGCCTGATAGATGAGGAAGAGAAGACACACTTCATGTTGCCCCTCAGTCTGTTCCTAAAACTCTCTTGCATTACAGTACCTTAGGAACACCTTACCCAGTGAGCAAGGAGCTGGTGTGCTGCATCTGCTTTTCACCCTGTCTGGCTTCAGTTGTTTGTCCCTGTTCATGTCCCCATTGACCAGAACCATCCCCTCATCACCTCCCACCTCATGGACCCATGGCAGTCTCCTTGAGGCAGAGCAAGGTTTTTCATTGTGCCACCAAGCAGGTCTCTACATGATGGAGGACTCTGAGGGGACCCCCAGGAGTCACAGCATGGGGGACAGGCATGGAAATGGGAACCCCAGCCAGAGAGAGGTTCGTCACAGTGTCCCCACTCTTTTTCTTTCTATTGCTTCCATCTGCTTCTGTATTCTTCCTAGGATTAATTGACTGTAATGGTGGTAAATGATTTGAAAGGAGAGTTACTGTAACTAAATTGTGAAAGGATTATGTACTTATGTTTTCAATCTCTTTATGGAGAAAAAGAACTAAGGTTTTAACACAACAATGAGTTGTATTTAGAGCATGCTATAAGTCACTATACTATCCACTTCTCAGTCTGGCAAAATAACAGCCAATTACCACTGCTGATACCCATGAAGGTATGCGTGCAAATACTGCCCAGTACCTTGAGATGAACACAGGCACATGAATTTTGGGGAAGAAGCAGAAACAAAGACAGGCTGTGTCTGCATCATCATGGCTGGCTGCACATATGAACATGCTTGTAGCTCACGCAGTACACTGAGATAAATACAGTCTACCGGTGTCCAAGGCATCTTTGCTGCTAATGGCAGTTGTCCTGCATATGAATATATTTCCAATGATTGATATTACGTGAAGGGGAATTCTGTGATTCAAGAAGGTCATAGTCTTTAAACCTGTTGGAGCTCCAAGGGGTATTAGGGAGCTTTTCCTACTGATCTTTTATATGGATCTGGTTTTTGTTGCTGTTGTTGTTGTTTGGTTGGTTTGGTTTGGTTTGGTTTGGTTTGGTTTGGTTTGGTTTGGTTTTTTTATCATTGAATTCTAATGCTCTGTAAAACAGAGTCGCCCAGCTATTTAAGTTGGAAGGCACCCCGAGATATGGCTGGTCCAATCTCGTGCTCAAAGCAGCACCATTTAGGCAAGGTTGCTTACTTCCTGCCCTGTCAGATTTTGTGGATTTCCAAGGATGGAGAGCTAACTGCCTGCCTGGGTCGCACCCACAGTTTGACCGCACATATGATATCCCCCCGCCCCAGTAGTTAATTAAAATTTTCGTTGCTTCATTTTGTGCCTGTTGCCTACAGCTGTACTCTTCCAAGGATATTCTGACTGTCACCTCTCCACCCTCCCACCGGGGAGGTGAAATCCACCAGGCACGCTCACTTTACCTCACTTCTGCAGAGCTGAACCATCCCATGTCTCCTAGCCTGTAGTACTGCCTCCTGTGCACCAGCCCCCAAAACATTTGGGATCATTTGTGATGTTTCAGATTGGCTTGCCACAAATGTTAGGCACTTTTGCAGTAGTTGCTTAATTGGCCAGTAGCAGGAGAACTGTTAGTCTGTTTCAGACAATCCCTGACCATTCGATCAGTGCCAGCCTGTGATGACTCTTGGCTGGTCTGCTCTAGTGCTGTGCTAACAAAGTCCAGCACCAACCTCCAGAGCCACATCTTTTCCCAAGCAAGCATGCTTCCATGGTGTAACAAAATTATCCAATTTAAAAGTTGTACAGAGTGCACAAGAGACAAACCTACTTCAGAATCCATTTGCTACATTTTCTGGAAACATGTGTGACTTAAAACATCTGTTTCTTGTACTTCTGAAATACCATTTAAAGAAAACATGTTGAGCTTTAGTGAAGTAAGCATAAAGGGGAAAGCTCTATTTGATTTAGGAAATCAATACCATGAAGGATAGGTGGAAGTTTTAGTATTAAAAAAAAAAAAAAAAATCAAATGAAACCCTTCTCTGGAGCTGAACTGTGGTTGTCTGAGCATGCCATGAGAAAATGAGCCTGGATTGTCTCCGCAGGACAGTGAATGGTAAGGGATTCATTCCACCAACATTTAGACAGTAAAGGTTTACAGCTGACTGATGTTTAGACTCTTTGGTCAGTGGAGTGAAGTGTTTCTTTGGAAGTTCAGTTCAGCTGTCCTGCTTTAGCTATTCACAGCATGAAGGAGGGAATTGATCCTGCGAAGGACTAGTTTTCATGAATTACAGAGCCAGCTGGAGCATTGGATGCTCCCCAGGTCTCTACCAGTTGCATTACCACATCCTGTGCAAGCACCAGCCATCAGCAAAACACTGGGGGGTTTTGAAGTTCCCGAGTGAATCTTCCTGGCAGCACAGTGAATGCATATTGTAGAGAGAAAAGGTACAGCTAGGGGTGGGGAAAGGTCACAAAATCCAACGATCACATCCCAGACTGTTTGGAGTTTAATGAGGGGATCTGCCTCAGACATAGACAATGTTATTACAACTATTTCAATCCTCTGTACCCTTCCATCCTCACAAGTGATTAGGTATTAATAATGTGAAGAAGGAAGGTTATTAAGAGATGATGCAAGCTTGACATAGATTGAAGCATGAAAAAGAAACCCAGAAACCAATATAATGGAGTTAGGTTGCTACATTGGCTAACACTGCAGAAAGCAGATAATGTTTCAGGCACTCAACTTGGGGTGAGTGTTTTCCACTTAAGAAACAGCTGTTTCCAAAGATCTTGAAATATCCCAGCTAGAGCTGCAGAATTTGAAACATCACCATCACCTCGAAGAGAAAAGCTGACATTTTTGGTCTTGGTCAGTTTGCCTCCAGTCCCAGAGCTAGGGAGGCAGTACCAACCCAGGCAACAGCTCCAATGGCTGGAGTCCAGCTCCTTCACCCCCGAGTATGGCAGGAAGAGCAAGCATCTGCTGCTGCTTTTGCCTGTTTTTTCCCTCAGCCGTCCCTTCCTCCCTGACTCAATCACCTCATCCCACTTACTACTTTTGCTGCCCTTTGGAAAGTACTGTCTTATTGGTCACCTCTGACCCCCAAGATATAGCAAAAGCCTGTCCCTGACGAGAAGGAAAATAACAATTTGGTAATATGAAAACTGTGCTTCAGCTAAAGTATTATTAAAATTCCAGACTCTCAGCCCTTTTCATTCTCCTAATGGGTATATCAGAGGTCCTGTAATTTTGAATTAGAGTTCTGTTACTGTAATGGAGAAAATAAAACACTTGGTGCTGTGACTGAATATCTAGCACCCCTGAATTACCAAAATACAAGCTCAGTTTTTTCTTTTGCACTCACATCAAACTCCTGCATCTGCCTAGGACCAGAAGTTGATGTCTGCAGTGCTGTTTCCATAATGACTGTCAATATGGAGCACAGACTCCCTGTCTCTGTGACCATGGCCTCCTAATTTTGTCAGTTTTATTGGGAGCTGGATTATTTGATTAGACTTGTTCCCGCAGTTTCACCCCACCTTGCACAAAGATGCTTTCCCCACCATGATGCTGTAAAGGCAGCAAAGGGAAAAGTTCAAAGAAAAAGTGCTTGACTGAGATGATTCACAGGACTGATTTCCTTGATGGCTTATTCTGGGATTCCCTTGTTCCTCCCGCAAGCCGCCTCTGCTCCTTCCACCTGGCTGCCTCGGGGCACGTGGCAGCAAACGTGGCAGCGTTGGCCCACGTCTGCACTGCGGAGCTGGAGGAGGATGGGCTTTCTGTGGTGACTCATGCCGGGTAAAGCTGTGAATCCTGTAGAAGAATCCTTTTAGTCTTTGGTTGCAAATGGATAACTTGATTTTAACTGCCACATATACAGTCCCTTAAACTCACTACAGCCCAGCTTGCCAGGAGGCAGCTTTACATGATGCTCTCTCCGCAAAAACACTGCTTTGCCTGCTGCTAAACCTACTGCCGCACTGCAAAGCACAAGTGGTGGAAAATGAGCTCTGCCCACCTTGCTGGGTTATAGGGGAGAGGTGAGGTACACTTCCTGCAGGCTCTGGAGGTTGGCAGTTTTGTGAATCTTCTCATCATCAGAGTTCTTCACACTGACTTCAAGCATCATAACTGGAAAAAAGCTGAGTGCTCACTCATCTGTCTTCATTGCAAAAGTAGAGGCAAAGAGAGAAAAACAGGTTGAATGAAGAGGCAGCAGGGTTACCAGCAAAGATGTGTTTTGGGGTGAACTTAGCAGCACAGCATATCAGAGCTCAGCACTGAGCAACACCTTGTCTAGCAGAGATTCTGCTTGCTTGCGAGAATGCCCAATCTTATCCTCAAATCCTCAGAATTATGACCATCACCTCACCACGTTAGAGCCCTACAGTTTCTGCACTTTGGAAGGAGATGCCGAAATGTTTTCTTTTAAAGCCTGATTAATGTTCCTTGACAGATCACGTTTCATTAAATTAAATAATGTTCCAATTAATTGATCTGTTTGCAGACATTCTTAATTTAGTAAACGCTGAGGAGAATGCTAAAATTACCATTATATTTCTGACAGAAACACCACTAAAGTCTGATAATTGATAGCTTTGCTGTTTTCTCTGATGGCCCAAAAAGCTTTTAAAGCTAAATTCTGTAATCATGTTCATCTTTGGAAATTAGTTTTGTGCAACCACACATTTAGTTCTTGCTGAGAAATCTCATTTTAGTCATTTTTAATGTAATTTATAATGCATAAACTAAATTAGCTTTTGTAGCTAAGCCAGTACATTTTTCTCTAATTTTTATCTCTTCCCAATATATTTTTGACCTTGAGAATGGCAATGTCTGTAGGACACTGCAGCCTCGGAACAAAGGAATCATTTCCATTCCATCACTATGGTTACACTTTCTTCTGTCTCCAGCACCGAGCTGGCTGGAAGTGTTGTATCTGGAGTCCTCAGGAGGGAAAAAAAACTTAATTTAATGTCATTTAGTTCTGATTACACAAACAAGCACACATAGCAGAGCCCTGAATGTAGCAAATCACTGCATTGTGTTTATTTTGAATATGAGATGCAACCAATAATAAAAAAATAGTGTAACGTGAATAGCCATCCCTCCCATGCTGCTGTTTCAGCCACGAATGCTCACACCTGCACCTCTCAGGTGGTTTGGCCAGAATGCCATGCAAGAACTGACACCACCCGTGGTTTCAGCTCCATGTCAGCTCCTTGGACCTCTTCATTCCCTACAGGGACAACAAAGACAGACCAGAATTGAGAATAATGTCTTCTCTCTGACCACTGAAAATTTGATTTGGAATAATTTGAAATGTCCTCACATGGCTTTATTCTAGCCTAAGAAAGAAAGCTGTGGAGCCTGGAACGTGAGACGCATGCTGTTCTTGACAGAAGGACACCAATTGTTCTGCACTCATTTGAATAACTTTATTACCTAGCTGGCAATAGCCTGTGGTGGGTCAAAATTCTTCTCCTAGTTTTTATCTTTTCTTAGCCAGATCCATTACTCTGCTATTTGACATTTTTTTGCATTGAAAAGCTTGTATCCTTTCTCATCTATCTATGCAAATTTCCAAGACAGGCATATCTCCTTACTGAGAAAACATCCTCCAAAAACCCACTTGTTGATGTCATGGAATATGAGGTTTTAACTCTCATGTGTGTTTAAGGGCTCAACTCGTTAAAGGCTTCATTCGGAGCTAAGAACTGTTGCTAAGAAATAATTAATCTAGAAAAGAAAAAAAAATCAGCTTTTAGATTTCAATTCAGCAAAGGCTTTCTGTGGTTGAAAAAATTAAGTACATGTTGAACTCAAAGCACGGCTTCTTCACTGATAATCATCAACTCTACATCATGCTACATCATGCTGTTTGCAATTCATCCCTCTTTTTTTTTTTTTTTTTTTTGATTACTCATTTCTCCCTGTGGCATTACAGAGTTACATTTTTCATATCACATTGAGATTTTTTAAAAATTTATCTGATTTTTTTTTGTTTGGAAAGGTTAAAAACGAGAAAAATATAGACGAGTTAGCAAAAAATTATCCACCCCAAAAGCCACCTCTGATAAAAATTTGTTTTCTATCAAAAAATAAAAAAGGAACATTCCATTTTAAAATGATTTTTCTATGAAAATCTATTTGACAAGAAGTTATCCTTAAAATGCTTTTGAGAAAACCAGCTTCCCTGGAGCTCTCATGTTACAAAAATCTGATATCAGATTTTTTCTCTTTACTTTATTCAGTCACTACTAAATACACATGCTCCCCTCCTGGCCCACATATTCCCACTGTGCTCTGCTCTGTACTGCCACCCTTCTCTTGCTTTGCTACCTATACAGAAACTGCTCAGTTCTTGCACTGTAAAAGATTGCTTTTTTCCTTCATCTTCCAGTGGTCAGTCTTAAGAGCAAGCTGCTGATTTTTCCACTTTTCATTAAACACCACCATTCTGAAACCCTTCTGCTCTGTAATGGGATCAGAACAGTAAGTGCTTTACACCCAAAACCCATCCTGTAAGTCATGCCGTCGGACTAATGCCCAGCTGAGGCAATTTGCCTTTCACCAGCTCCAGGCATACCGCACAGAAGTTCAGCCTTCACAACACGCCTTCAAAGAACTGTCCTAGAAGAAAATTGGACAAAAAAATGCATTTAATTAAAAAAAAAAAAAAAGAAAGAAAAACCACAAACCAACCCACAATTGTAGATAATACTTGTGAAGTATAAATGAGCTTATCAGTTAAGTTATTCATCATAGACTGAAGGACTTAGGTCTTTTCACTCTGTAGAAGGTGCAGAGGGGACTTAATCACTATTCCAATATTATACTTACAGGGTGGTTGCAAAAAGGATGGAGGCTTTTTCTCCACAAAGAGCCACATGGAGAAGGCAAGGAACAATGGGTACAAGTTGCACTGGGAGAGGTTTCATTTTGATATAAGAAAGAACTTTTTCACAAGGAGAACAATCAGTCACTGGAACAACCTTCCCAGGGACACGGCAGAATCCCCATCACTGGAGGTTTTCAGGACGTGATTGGACAGGGTGCTAGATAATCTCATCTAGGCTCCCTTTTTCAACAAAGGCTGGAACTGATGGTCTTTTGAAGTCCCTTCCAACCTGAGCTGTTCTGTGGTTCTGTGATTCTATGATTATGTACTATCTATCAGCTCACTCTTCTTGTTGATAGCAAAAGCACAATCTTGGCAAAACACTATACACAGTAGTTAGAGCTGGGCACTGCAAACAGGCTTGGTAGCTGTAGTTTTGTAAATGTTATGTGTCACTTAAACATGAGACCACCACCAATCTTCTCAGTTGAAGCACCACCTCCCACCTGCCACAAGCCCTCTCCAAATAGGATTTCTCACTTCATCCATCCAGGGTGCTATAGAAATTAGTTGTACTGCTGAAAGGTCATCAAGCAATGAAGTACTTCTGGAACATCACACTTGGGAAAGCAAGGAGCACTCTTCCAATCAGTGGCATCCAGGACGGATAAGTAGTATATCCTCTGTGGCTCAAATCTATCATAGTGCAAACAGAGTTGAAAAGCTAGAGACATCTGTCCAACAACTGGAGGAAAGACTGGGCAATAGAAGAAAACCTCAGGCTGAGCCATGCTTAGTCAGCTCAAAACCTGATGGTGAGCCCTGTTCTGATTCTCTCCATGACAGCGATGGAGTAAGGTGAAGGTTGAGACAGCATCCATTTTCCTTTTAATTTCTCTCCTCCCCCAAACTGCTTAGAGTTTGGTACACCTTTATGTTTATGCTAACATCCATGTTTCTACCCTGAAACAAAGTGACTTCATGTTTAAGCGTTCAATGGGAGCAATTCCAGTGTGATCCCACATAGTCATCACGTGAGCAAAGTGCCAAAACACTCTAAGGTGAACAAATCTTCCATTGTCCTGTTGATCCCTTCCAAACTCAGCTGCATTGCATGTTTCACCCACCCACTGTTTATCTTGTATCTCTTGCCCCAGCAACTGAGCTGGAAGTCCTACTGTTATGTCTATAAATACACTCGTCTATAAATACACTCATATTTGTCTAATCAGTATTTGGTACAGAGAGCCTTTGAACTCTTCATAGAAATTCCTACTGTAATAGCAAGTCCTTTGGCTGAGTGGTATAGCACACATTGTGAGACTTAGTCATGCAACTAGAATCTACATAAAACTTTCTCAGGGTGTTACAATTAAGACCAACTCTACAATGAGCAAAATGAGGAGGAATAGACAAAAAGGGGAAGATGTATTACAAAATTGCAAACGGGAGGAGGGGAGCTAGGGGGATCCCTCATTTCTAGGTATGAAGTAGCAGCAAGGTTCTGTACTCTGAAATCTGACTTGGGTGGGCTCTCTTTGAGATTGCCTTAGTAAAGGTTAAGAATGCACTGTGGGAGACAATGAACTTTAAAAATGTGACTTAAGCTTCCTGTACAGTCTTGACTCCTCACCAGGTAATTAAGAAAAGAAAAACACTGCATGCAGAGAAAGCCTCTGTAATGTCCCCTTGGTGTATTTCAGAGCCCCAAAAGCAGCTTCTTACTGCCTCTCTTTAGTTTCTCTCTGGCACATTTCCAACCAACACTTCCAGTACTGTCAAATTGTATTTCATTTTTCTTTTCAAGTGTTTTAAATTTCAACTATCAAAATTTAATTTGAAATTCACTTCAGACAGTGTACGTGGGCTGTGAGTGCGAATAGTCTAGGGAAAAAATGGTATTAGCAATTAAGAGTAAGGGATGTTCTTAGAAAAGTGTCATTTTGGGGGAAGAATTGTAATAGTATTTTCTGTCAACATAATTCTCCTTTTTACAGGTAATAGAAATAAGGATATGTCTCAGGAGCATGCATGTTGACAAATTAGAAGGGCTTAGGCCTGCCGAAACTATCTTTCCATGTTTCTTATCCAGATAGACACTTTATCTCTGAATCCTGCTTTATCATTGTAAGTTTCCTCACAAGAATGAGAATGAATTTGTTGTATTTCTGAAAGATGAGCATGCAATAGAAATTAGTTTTTTTTAAGTATTTTTTCTTTTTTCTTTTGTGTGTGTGTGTGTATGTGTGTGTGTTTGTTTTAAGAATTTCCAGTCTTGAACAAATATATGTGCATATATATGTACATACA
Source organism: Chauna torquata (assembly GCA_013399475.1). Classification (NCBI taxonomy): domain Eukaryota; kingdom Metazoa; phylum Chordata; class Aves; order Anseriformes; family Anhimidae; genus Chauna; species Chauna torquata. Next base: position 154 of record VXAL01015054.1, on the reverse strand, counting down.
TGCTTCTTCTACTCACATGAATATATGACCCTTTCTTGATGAATTGGTATTTTGGTTACAAATACACACAACCCCAGAAATTCTCATTTTATGATTGTTTTCTATTGCTTAGATCTTGAACCAAAGTCTTTAATCACAGAAACACAGAATCACA
>VXAL01015053.1:249478-261899 GCA_013399475.1 Chauna torquata | reverse complement strand
AATTCTTATTCTTGTTTTTCTGAATAATCCAGAATGGCTATTCTACAGTAGGTCCCCTGTGGGCACTATATTCCACGCTAAGGATATTTTTCTATCGACTAAACATGGCCATGTGGGGGTTAATGGAGAACAGCTATTGGACTTTAAATTCAGTCCCTAATTCGTCTCAGTGGCTTTCATCTGCAAAAAGAAAGCCCTTATCATTCCTTATTCCTCGTCTGTGCAAACTCCTTCAAGAGAAATCAGAAGTTTGCTTGAATATGAACAGCTTAAAATCTCAGAATGTAGATTTCTCTCAGTTATGGGCACTTAGCACCTGGCAGTGTTGAGCCTATAGGCACTTATTTTTTCTCACAGTCCGACAAGTTTCCAGTTCCTGAAATGAGACTGAACAGCATATGAAAATGAATGCTCAGTATTTCTGTTGCTATAACTCTGTTAGAGAAAGTGGCTGGTGTATGAGAAAAACCAAATGTTACATTAACACATTAACTAGTCCTAGCACTATCAAACTTCCCTTCCTTTTCGTTATAAAGGTAGTGAAGTCAGCTTTTTATGGTAGTTATCAGCATTATGGAATGAAGGATACAACATTAGGAAATTCTCTTTTGGACCATTTTCTGTAGGTGAAATTTAGCATAATGTTTTCAGCAAAAGAGAAGAATTCCTGAAAGCAGCTCCCCATTGCAGTTTGATTTTAGTGAAGAAGAAAGTGTATGTAGACTAGGAAAGTGGGCAAGCACAGGGGTTTTGAGAGAGATCTTCTGTTCTGTTGTATGCTATCGTGTAGCATAGGGGAGTTTTGATCCCTGAGGTGGTCTTCACTGCAATATTATGGATTTATGTAAAAGCAGGGAAAGTACTGAAGCACAAAAATGCTGATTTCATGACTAGATGTTATCTCTATGGTGAAAAAAAAAAGCACGTGTGGGGCTGGGGCAGCTTTGTTTCTCTCTAGAGTCTTTCTTTGAATCCTTTATCCTGAAGAAGACCAAAGCAGAGAGAAGGGACCCCCGTTGTTTACCCTTCCACCTATACTAGCTTCTCATCTTGTCACACAGCTTATTGAGGCCCCTTTCTTTAGATTAGCACTGTATGTTGTGGTACACGTTTTATTTCATAGAATTTGCCAAGGTGTGCTGTTGCTGTGTTTCTCCTAGTCAATGACTTGCAAAGGTATCTCCCTGTAGCAGTGTGCTAAGAGCCATGCAAAAGTAGAGCTGTTTGCTTTTTATTAAATTATTCACAGAACTGGATGAAAGCAAGTTTGGTCCGTAATCCTAATCAAAACTTGTATTTCTGACTCATCTATTATGTCTTTGCACCATGGGAAATCTTTCTGAGGAAAGGCTAATAGTGAGTCAAAGCTCTACCTATCTCCTATGCTGCAAGCAAAAGATCCATGTCTATGAAGGGGTCCGTTTCACAAAAAGATCCCGGGAGAACACTCAACCACTGTGCTATAGCAAGAGAAAACTGTGAAAATTATTTGAAGTCAGGTGAATTATTCTGGGGTATATGCAACAAAATTTATTGGCGTAACTTACAAAAATTGCAGTCAAATCTGTGCTGCATGCCCAACCGCTGGATTACATGTACTAGAGTCTATGGTAAGTAATGAGTTGGTAAACACTGTTGTTGGTTGAAGAGTAATAAATATCCATCTGAAATGTTTATAATGTTACTGTATACAAAAGTCCAAATTACGTTTTCTTATAATTTTAGATTCTGTATGCCCAGTTCTGTCTTGTGATTAGGGGGAAGGATAAAATATTATGATTTTATCCAAAGACCAAAAGTGAGAAATCAATGTAAAGTACTTTGATAAGGACGCAAATATTCTGATTTTGGTTACATTATTAGGAGCTTAAAAATCATGTTGGACCTGGACATACTATCTGGATTGCTGTGCTGTCACTTTGTACTATTTAGGATTAAGAATAAAATGACTTAGTTCCATTCAGGCATCGTGAATTTCTGTTTTACTCAGGAACAGGCTGAGAGTTCTTTAACTACCCAGTGCAAGCTGGAAACTAAGGCTAACCTGCATCTTGTTCGCACATGGAGAAGTTGATGCTTTCATGTGTACTCTGCATTATGGGATATATTTTAAGTTCTGCTTATATTGGACATTATTATAAGTCTTTACCTGCAGAATACTCTCTGCACACAGTTTAAAATGAGGATGATTGTGGCTATCATGACGTATACTATGAAATACATATATTTATATTTCTGTCAATAAAAACCTAAGCTGCATATAGTATCATTTTGGGTTACAATTTATGAGTTATTATTATTTTTAATTGTGATTTAAACAATCTTTCATATTTAGATTCCATGTACTTTGAGGAAGGGTTATAAAGAAATAGGAGAAAGTCATAAGATAGAAATTGGTGAAAGACTTATTTGGTATTTGAGAGTCCTGTGCAAGCAGCTAAAAAAGTCTTTGGAACAGAACCAATCTTTCTGTGAAAGCTTTATTGATTACACAGAGAAAAGTCCATTTTAAACACTTTCATAGCACAGTGCTGCCTGAGGAAGCAAAATCTATTACACTTAGATTATGAACTTTTTGTTTATGAACTCAGTTGTCTTAGCGGGCAGCTGGAAGAAACTAGCATTATTATTCCTTCTATCTATAAAGCAGAATTACTAAAAAGCCCCTATTTTTCCCATTTTTGTACTGCTGATGTTTTCAAAAGCATATGTACCATGAAGTGGTTTGCCATGTGCTCCAGCTGGACCCAGTGTGTGCTGGCTCATGGAATGGTTTTTCAGGACAGACATTTTCTCAGGTCCAGACCCTTGGGGCAACATGTGTACCGCACACATCTAATGGATAAGATCTGGGCTACAGTCCTTGATTAATATTTTTATAATTACTCGAGTTGCTTCAGGCATTCATCCAGCTGTAGTTGATTTAGTGGTGTTAGGAGCATGACTGAAATACATCTATGATTAAATAAGGTGTGAAATAAGCTACCCCAAAAAACTATCATTCATCAGTGTGAATGCTGCTTTATGCAAAGAAATTCAATTTCTCTTTGGCCTAAGGAAAGATCTAAGAAAGAAAGGTGAGGGAGAAGAAAGGCAATACTTCTCTTTTCTTTTGCTTAAGATGGGTGCATGTTAGGCTGAAGTTGAGTATAGAGTCTGAGTTTGGAAGGTTCGCTCCCTTGCAAGGGAAGGCTGCAAGAAATCTCCACCTCACAGGGAGAATGACAGATGCTGATGCTGAGGGGGTGGGAAAAGAGTAGGGCAAGATATGACAAGGCTCAGGAAGGGCACAGTTTCTCAGTTTAAACCAGCAGTGGCTGTGAAACTTGTGGGCTGTGCAGGTCATTTCTGCATGTGGTGTTTGAGATTGGAATCACTGCAGCTGAACTAATTCTTGGAGACCAGAAAAGGTGAATTTCATGTGTACCACGTGTTCACATATTTCTTGTGAACCTGGCCTGACATTTGACACCTCATTGAGGCTGATATGATGTGACCTGCTTCTTCTAGCCCTGGGTCTTTTTTCAATTTGTGCTCACCTGATCAATCCAGTTGAAGTTGGTACCTGGAAGTTCTTTAACTCCCAGGAACTGTGCAGTTGATTAAATTGACTCAGAACCAGCATCTTCAAACAACGCTTTTTTCCTTCCCTTGAAGGCTCAGAGCATGTAGAGAAAGGGTGAAAATGATAAAAAGCCTTGCTTACTTTCACCTAAATCTTTTCTTGGAGCTTACATTTCTTTTTAGTCCAACTGACCCTTATTTCTGACTGTGAGAAACACTGAGCTGTGCACAGCATGTTTTCTCTGTCCTCTTGTAATACCTTGCCAGCCAGACAACTTTTAATGACGCCTTGGAATTTTTTTTTTTTTTAGCAAAAAAATAGAAAGGGATGTGAGAAAGATTTCTTGCCGGTAATATCAAAAGTTAGAGTATGCTCATTGGTACAATGGTGCTAGATAGTTACTCTTTTACCAGAGATTCCAGTCTCATACCAGTTGTAGACAAACACCTAAAAAGACTGGGAAAATGCCTTAAAGCACTCACAGTTCTATTCTGTTTTAATCATCCTGTGTTTTCAATATAACTTTGAGTGGTAGCTTTAGCAATAGAATTCTGGCAAGTTATTAGATATTCAAATAGTTAATTGTTCTTTCTTAGGAAGGCTATTTTTTCAGGGGGAAATGGAAGAAGATTGTAGGAAAGATTTACTGGGGATGTAAATAATAATGCAAAGAAATGACAGAATAACTATGAAATTAACAAATTCCCTAAATTTAAGATGTAGGCATACCAACTTTCATGACATGCTTGTTAGCTGTGGACTTGCATTTTCTATGATAGTATATTTAAAATAAAATGAAGTATTGTAAAAATATAAAACATGTAAAACATTCTATCCTAAAATAGACAGTTAGGATTATTTAGCACTTTTCTCTGAACAAGTATTAGTCAAAATTAATCCAAATATTTACTTTTAATATGGATAATAAGTGTTTGCAAAAATTGCTGCATGCATAGCAAACTGTGTGATTGGATGTGGAAATAGTTTTCCTCTCAAAATAGATTTATTTACATGAATTTCATACCTACCAGCAGATGCTTGGTGATTAATGTGCACTGGTACCATCTTAAAGCGTTATCCATACTTAAATGTTTAGAAGTTCCAGAGCCTCTGTATTGGGCAGTGGAAATCATTGGTTTTAGGGAATGATTGCTCCTGGTTTCAATTAACTGGTATTTTGAATGATAAAAATATATAGTTCTGTCTCCCTGAATGGACTGTTCATGTTTGCTTTCTGGTATAAGCGTATTTGGTGAAACCATCAATCTCATTAAGCAATATGGCACAAAACCTGGAACTCACAAGACTGGGCTGGCTCAGGTGTTTAGAAGCTGTCTTTGTGCCCTTCTGACTTTGGTTTGCTCCTGATTGTGAAGTACCCCTCACTGTAACTCAGATAGCCACCGTTACACAAGCACTATCAGATCAGCGTGAGAGGAGCAATAGAGGGAAGCACTCTAGAGAAGATTCTGGACCCTGCTGCCTTTAGAAGATGTTTCCATATCAGATAGCCCCTCCAGACTACCTGCCTTCTTTCCACAGGAGAGCAAGTATCTCAGCTGTGTTTTACTACTTCCAAAGAAAGAAATGAAACATAATAGAGAATATTATTCTTAAGTCCCTTTTAGAATCTAGCCCAGCTACTAGACAGTGAGATACTTATCACAATGCACTTCACAGCTTAAGCATGAAAAGAAAAAAAATGATGTGAACCAGCTCTCTTTCAATTTCTGTGGCTATCCAATTGTTCTTCTATAATGACAGAAGCTTAATAAAGTCCCAGATTCACTTTTTAGTAGAGTTCTTTCTTTCAGGTGCCTCTCTCTCTCTCTTTTTTCCTTAAAGACCACTGAAGCACTCTTCTACTCTTGATATAAAGGCCCCTTAAGTTAATGGAAAAGTACTCTGAGTCTGGGTTTTGCTTTGCACCCATTACATAAAGCCGTATCTGAAAGTATTCTCAGCAGTGCTAACTGGTAATCTGTGAGCAGTACTCCATAGGAATAGTCAGTTCAGTTTGGGACTATAGATACTCATACATTCTGAACATTGCCATTTCTATAACTTTCATTCTAGACAAGAAAAAAGTGCAATGTCACATTTCTTTTGGCAGCCAACTGTTAAGTTCTGCTCTATTCAGCTTTTTTCCCCATTTATCTCAGCTTCTACTACCTGATGTCATTTTACAAAGCAGTAGAAGCTCCAAGAAATCTACGTTTCCTTTAAAGATGTTTTACCTGAAATTAGGATTTGTGAAGTACTTTATACCTGCTGGAACAGTGCTCTGTGAGTAAATAGGGGCCTCAAAAACTAAACAAACATTGTGATCTTTAAACTATTTAATTTGAGGTTTCTGTCTGTCCTGATGTATCTGTGTTGTCTAAAAGCATGCTATCTGAAAGGATAAATGGTATTGACAAACTTTAAATTGGTCTGTTTGGCTTTACTGAATTTTAATTAAAAAAGAATTGGAATTCCCTAAAGTAGTCATTGGGAAGGAAGGTGATACTAGTAAAAAATTGTGTGGGTAATTTACAAATACACATACCAAATACCAGACATTTTCAGTGCAAACTGACTCCTTCCAGGCTACATTAGTTGAACTTCCTTGACTTTCATCTATCTTTTTGCATAATGTTAATTTATTTATTTATTTATTTATTTTTAAGGCTTTATCAGACTGGTACAAGCAAGAGGATCTAGAAGCCTTGGCTCAGTCCCAGAGCTACGACATCATTGGCATAAGCAAAACCTGGTGGGAAGAGTCCTGTGACTGGTATGTTGTGATGGATAGTTATAGGCTCTTCAGCAGGGACAGGCAATGCAGGCGAGGTTGGGGGGTGATGCTGTATGTAATGGAGGGCCTGGGCTGTACGGAGCTTGCAGTTGCTGATGACATGGTTGAGAGCCTCTGGGTAGGGATTAAGGGATAAGCAAATAAAGGGGATGTCATTGTGTCTACTGTAGACCACCCAGCCAGGATGATGATGCTGATGAAATATTCTTTAAGGAACTAAGAGATACCTCAAGATCAGCTGCCCTTGTTCAACTTGCCAGAATTGCCAGGGAGACTTCAGCTTGCCAGACATTAACTGGGAGTACCACACAGCTGATACAAATATGTCCAGGAGATTCCTAAAACACCTTGATGATAACTTCTTGGTACAGGTACTAAGGGAGCTAATTATGAAAGGTCTCCTCCTAGATCTGTTGCTTGTAAACAGAGAGGTTCTTGTGATTGAAGTGGCAATTGGTGGCTGTCTTGGCCATAGTGACCATGAAGTAGTTGAGTTTAAAATCTTTGGTGATAGGAGGAAAACTACCACCGAAACTTCAACCCTGGGTGTGGGGAGAGCAGACTTCAGGCTGCTCAGGGAACTAGTTGGTAAGGTTCCCCAGGAAAATGCTTTTGAAGGCATTGAGGTCCACCAGTGCTGGTCACTTTTTAAGTACCACCTCTTAAGAGCACAGGAACAGGCAATTCCAAAATGTCAGAAGTCAAGCAGGCAGGGCAGAAGGTCAGCTTGGCGGAGCAGGGATCCTCTTCTAGGGCTTAGGCAGAAAAAGAAAATGTATGGCCACTGGAAGTGAAGTCAGGCGATGTGGGAGGACTACAGAGATGCTGTTTGCATTTGTTGGGAGAAAATTCTTTTGGCCAAAGCTCAATTAAGTTGAAACTGGCCATTACTGTAGGGGACAATAAAAAGTTTTTTAAAAAAAATATGTTAACAGCAAAAGGATGACCAGGAAAAACATTGGTCTGTTACTTGACAAGGATGGTCACCTCACAAATGGGGACATAGACAAAGCAGAGACATTTAATGCTTTCTCAGCCTCTGTCTTCAGTGCTGATGATATAACCTGAGGGAATGGTATGAAGCTGCATCAGGGGAAGTTTGGATTGGAGATTAGGAAAAGGTTCTGCATTGAGAAGGTGGCTATGCACTGGAACAGGCTCCCCAGGGAAGTGGTCGCAGCACCGAGCCTGGTGGAGTTCAAGAAGCATTTGGACAACGCTCTCAGACATAGGGTCTGATTTTTGGGTGGTCCTGTGTCGAGCCAGGAGCTGGACTCAATGATCCTTGTGGGTCCGTTCCAATGCAGGATATTGTATGAATCTATGATATGCCGGCCAGACTGGAAAATACGAGTTTCTGCAAATAAGTATATGAACAGTTGTTACAGCCTATCTACAGCTTTGATAATGAGCTATATGCTGATAGGAAATGGTAATGGCTCAAATTCCCCTTCTGAGCCTTTCCTGCTTCTTCCATACTTACAGAGAGAAAGCATGTAGTTTTGAAAAAGAAGCATCCCACTTCCTCCCCAATGCCTGGGATGTAGGAAATGGGTAAAAAGGGATTTTACCCATTGTCACCTACTTTGTGCTCCTTATGACTCTCTTGGCTCATTCACGGAACAACATGGACTAGTCATATTTTCTTGCCCCAAAAGAAAGAGCAGAACAGGGCATCCCCTATGTCCACTCAGTGCAGCATGGCTGTTCAAACTTCAAATTCTGTGCAGATATGAACCTCAGACTTTGGTGATTTAAGTGTGTTTTAGATTTTGTGTCTTCTGTACACCATTTTTTTATCAAGAAATGCTCTAAAGTAATTAGTTACAGATAGCATTTCTTGTTCCATATGTAGCATCAAAACTTCAAGTCAGAGTTCACTGTAGTACCTATAAGGCAATGGCATGCATGCTGCAATTAAAAAAAAACCAACAGATTAAAGAGGTGAAAAGCAGTAATGTAAACAGTGACGTAAAAAAAAAAAAAGGGTTCTTGGTTTCTCTCTGAAAGTTTTCTTAACTTTTTGTCTGGGTGGACTTTTGATAGATTGCAACCATGTAACTAAAAACAAAACTTACTTTCACTGGTAAGTATTATTTGCAGCATGGTGGTAAAAGCTTGCCTGCCCCTCTCACCTACCATATTCCCACACTAAATTATTTTCAATACCTAACAACCTAGGTCTTTCAACTGAGTGTAATTTTTATGTAGCCATGCCAATTTATCCTAACTTTTTAAAAATAATTTTGAAATCAAGTGCATGCCTCATTAGTGTGATTTGCAGGAAATGGAGAATTAACAATTATAAATAGAATGCTTTAAACAGCTTAATTAATTCTGTGTGTGAATGCATTAGCTAAATATGGTTCTGCTATTATAAAAATAATGCTTTAGATAAGCTGAATGTTTCAGCTTTCCTTTTGAATCAGCATCTCTTTACCTCACCTCTGATATCACTGAAGCTGACCTTCTCCCTGCATCCCCATTTGTAGTGTTATTTCCATGCTACTGGTTGTAAGGTGGGCATTTGAAAACTGAGCTTGTGACTTTAAAACCAGTGTCTGTGGTTATATGGAGCTTATCTGAGAGAGCAGATTTTAGTCCTCAGCTAAAGCGAAGTGGAGCCGCAGGGAATTCAGCAGCACCCCCGTGAGAGTGCCTCCTCAACCACATCAAGCCACATCCATCCCCAGGCGGGCTTCCCGGCCTTGGAGGTCAGGTCACAGCTGCAGCTTGTGGCTTCAAGACCACAGACAACAGTAGGTGGAGAACAACTCAGCGTTTGTACACAGGCTGCATAGAATGAACTAAAATGAGTGCCACGTTCCCATCTAGGCAGATTGGTTAGAGTAACAGAAATCTCTGAGGTCATTAGTTTTGTTACAGAAGTTGTTTCAACTTCAGCGCTTCCTGCAGGAATTAAGGATGCCAGCTGGCCTCTCTGAGACATCTTCATCTTGTATTGCTTAGTAATTTTTCAAAACATTTTCCTTTCTATCACCAATAACATGATGTGTGATAAAAATCTGGACTTCATATGAAGTTTGCTGTTTCCCCATCTCCGTGGCAGTAACATGCTCCTTTGGAACCAGTAGTGTAGCTTCTAAATTTCAACAGCTCATCAGTTTAGACTATGAAAACCAAAACCCTTGAACTAAAGAAGAAATGACATCCTTGTGCAAACCGTCAGACAAACTGATTGAAGGTCCCATTGGCTGGCTCTTTCAGCACTGAAAAAAGCCTCCCTGTCATGTGCTGGTTGTTCATACCGATAACAGTCAGAACAAGTTTGCCAGCTGTCCCGTAGGCCTTCTGCTCAGCTTCAGTCAATTTGTGCTTGATTGCAAGGTAGATTTAGCTCACATCTGCGTTGCCTCAGTCTGATGGTATAAACTTGTTTAAGTTTGGTCATGAAGTTGTGCTTGTGGTGAGTACTTGTATAAGCATGTGATATGTTCCTAGTGAAACAAAAACTCTCACAAATACTTTCATGTTGTAATGATTTTATTCAGATTTAAATGCTTGCTTCTGTTTGAGAAGGTATCTCCGTAGGGTATTCCCTGATGCTGTGTTTAAGTCTGACCTCCAAACAGATTTTTCATCTCTGATTGCTCTGAACTATGTAAAGCAGGGACTTGAACCTGAGCCTCTGCAGCTGAGGCAGTTACCTTGGTCTTCTGATCCTGAGCATTAAAAAAAGCAGGCATAGGAGCCTGCTACTCCTTCTACTTACCCTTTCTGATTAGCCAGTTCACAATCAAAAAATAAGTAGAGGTTACAAATTTTTTCTTAAACTTGACTGAACCTTTTTTTTTTTTTTTTCCTGGAATGTTTCTTTTTACTCAACAAAGAAACAAATAAGCGACTCTAGCTGTTAGACAGCATTTTGTTTTTTTGTTTGTTTGTTTGTTTTTTGGTTGATGGGTAGTCTTCTGCAGTCTTTGATTACTTTAAAAAAAAAAAAATGCTTCTGAGCCAAAATCCAGTTCTATGCTTTATCCATAAAAAAGAGAAACTGTCAGAACAATACTTCAGAAGTTTTTTATTGTACAGTGTTTAAATGGTGGTCATGCTTGACATTTTCTTTAGTATCTTAGCTATATACATCAGAGAGAAAATACATTGTCAAAACTCCAACTACTTCTCAATAATCTGTTTGTGGATTCTGACCTAAACAACATTTCTCTTCTTAAGTATTAAAATATTGCAATATTAAATTATTGTATTTGGTTCCCAATAATAGTCTTAATTCTTCTACTAGCTGTACTGGGTTTTTGTATTTTTTTGATTTTTTTTTTTTTGGCTTATGCCTTATATTTCTACATGTATTGTGCACAATGTTATATTAGAAATGGTTTAATAATTTTGTGTAATATATAAAATATGGTTACACAATTTTTTTGTTTATAATTTGCCATACACACATCATCCTAAATAATCTTTTTGAATTAATCAATGCATAAATCACACACTTGTTTGGAATACAGAGTGGGTCACTATTGTTGGGATAGATGGGAGGTTTTAAATAGTAATTAATTTCTTAATTTTAAAAAGTTGATGTTTGTGTCATGGTGATTTTCAAATTGTAAAAGGTGTAAAATGGTATTTAAGATGATTGGTTGCGAAGTAATTAACAGTTTAGACAAGCAAAGGTCCAGAGAATAGTCCTAAATCTTGAAAGGTGGTATTTTAAGTGAGACTCCTTACTGGTGTTTTAATAAATAGCCCACGGATTCAGCTTAGTGTGAGGTTTCTGTTGAGTCACAGGAGACTAAGAGAAATTGTGAAATATATTCCAGAACAAGATTCTGAAACTACTTAAAACTCAAAAGATGATAATGCAAATAGTATAAGATGTAGAATAAGAATACTTTCAAGGCTATTTAGTTTGTCTTCTTACCCAAAGGCAACATCAATTCACCAAGGCAATCTGTCCCAGAATGGCATTAACTTAGTATACCTTGCTATTCTCTGAAGCCATTACATCTTGTTTATGGATGTGAACTCAGACTTCTTCCTCTTTACAGCGGACTTCTATGCATTTGAAAGTTGTTATTAAGTCTTTCTCAGGCTTCTGTTCTGTAGACTGAGGAATCAAAGAACTGTATATGGTTCTTCGCATATCTTGCAGATCACACATTTATTTTCATTTATTTTGATTCTGAAAAAACTCTTCATAGGCTGAAAATATTTACTTTATTTGTCTGTTCAAGTAAAGCAAATTTAATTAGAATGTGTCTGGAGCCAAATCATACTTTTTTTTTTTTTTTTTCCCCTTCTTTTCCCCCTCCTGTTATCAACTGAAGAGTTAAATTAAAAAAAAAAATAATTATACATGTGGTTCATTAATGTGACTGTTTTATAGGACCACTTTGAATACAACTGTATCAGAGTACCGAAATTTGCATGTGTCAGAGTGGTGGGAAAAGAAATATTTTATTCATGCGTTTGAGGACCTTACTCTTTGGAGTTGTGATAAGAACAAAGCAGTTTGTAGTTTGCACAGGAATTAGCAGATTGAGGTTCATCTTTGGCATGCTAACTTACTCGTGTGGGAAAAACACAAGCTGCCTCTTTTCCAAGATTTATTTTTGTTGATTAATGCAAGAGCATGTGTTACTTCTCGCCTTGTTCTTCCGGTGATCACCCAGCCTTGTTGGGCTAAAGGTTAGGTTGGAATTTTTGAAATGCAGTTGAAGGGACATGTTATATCCTTACCAGTTAAATTCCTTTAAGTACAACAGAAATGGGGTCTTCAAAGGTGTTCGCAGCTTAGCAGGCACACACAAATCGGCTGACTAAACTGAAACGTTTTTTCTTATACAGGTTGCTCCTAAGATAAATAGAATTTGGAGGAAAAAACTCCTGCGCTGACCTTAGTAAGTACTTCAAGTTTGGCTCATCCTTACTGCTACTGTTGCTCTGCTTCCAGTGTCTGAGCTAGTTACTATGCAGCCAACTCAATTATATTGCACTAATGCAGGTGTTCCTTTCCAAATCTCATCCATATAATTATTTGTATGTATCTACTTTTTTGTTGTTGTTTTTTTATTTATATA
>VXAL01015053.1:214431-243652 GCA_013399475.1 Chauna torquata | reverse complement strand
AAGGCTGCCTGAGGGGAATGGTCCCTGGGCTGTGCTAGTGCCTGACTAGTGCTAAGGAACTGTTTTGGAAAGCGATAATTAGTACTGGCCAAAATCAGGCAAGGGACATTGCCACAGCATAACAGAAGAATGATTGTGTGCTAGGGTCCTGCCCTAGCAGCTCTGGCAGCATTTAGCTTCCAGTACAGGCACAGCTGTAGCATTTAGCTATGGTGTTAAGAAGGGAAAATGTTCCTTCTCTTAATGATGTTTCTCACCATTAAATGAACATTTTTTTTCGTTCATTTTCTCACTCCAGAGTTGGGGGTGGGGGGTGGGGATGATACTTGTGCTGTTTATTCTTTCTTCTGTGAAAAATAACATCACTCAGCTGCCTTCTAGCAGTTCATTAAGCCCTACAGCTAAGTGCTTTTCACAAGGAAAGGGTAAATCTTGATATTTATGTTTTGACAGACTTCTTAGCATGGTTTCCTCGGGAAACTAGACCTTTGCAATCACATGGTAAATGACGGAGGTGATGGAGGAAAGGAAGGGAGGGCAGGGGAGATGGAGGAAGGGAAGGAGCCTGTTTATTTGTGTGACCCCACTGTCATGCTGCCGGCGGCTGTTCTTTCCCCCTTTGTCAGCTGATTGTGTTGGAAGCTATTAGCTGCTTTCAGGCAGGTTTGATAAAGGATATAATGACCGTTGAGCAGAGGAGAACTCCCCCTCAGAAACTCCCTAACTAAAAGAGAAGTTGTAGCAGAAGCTTATGCCTTTTCAGACTTAAAAAAAAAAACAAAAACAAAAAAAACAAAAAAACACACCACCACATGCTTCTGAGAGACGTTTTATTCTTTAACAGTGGGAAAGACTTTAGCCAGACCTTCTTTACACTGACATAATCAACCAGCAGACTAAACTCATAAGAAAATGGACTTCTTTAATTCTTGTGTTAGCAGAACTGCTTCTTTCATTCTTTTATGTTTTTCCATAGGAACTTCAACAAGAAAATCCCACTATATGGAAGTGAAAAAATCAGTTTTGCTGAAATACTTTTCCCAAATGAAAAGTCTTCAAGTATTATACTACACACACATGTACATGTGTGCATACATGCATACAACATTTTTTCTATGAAACATAAGCATGCATACACACTTTTTTTTTCTCTGAAGAAATCTTCATCATTTGAAGTTGCATGAAAGTCCCATTATTTTCTTGTTAGGTTTTTCTTTCTCCAGCTGGTGATTTGCATTTTACAAAGTAACTAAAATAGCCTAGATTTTAAAAACACTTTGAATTGTCTGGTCTGTTAGACTTCAGATGAGGGTAGAATTCTTTTTATGATAGTTAATTATTGTGCTGAGACACAGCTGAAATTCAATCCAAATGCTTGAAAGTCACAGTCACTATGGACCATCTTGTTGATTATAAACACATCACATTCAGAACAGCTCTATTTTTCCTCATAAATCCACGTGCTTTTATAAACAATAGAAGAGAAAAATAGCCACGTTTAAACCTGATAATGTTGGAAATATCCTGGCTTTTACCCAAACTCAATCCAAATTCAATCATGAAGATAGCACTTCTTGAAAATGGGTAGTGTCCAGATGAAATACTGTATACCACAACTATTCTGTTGTATTTTTTTAACAACTATGTTGTTGTTTAAATTACAGAAATAATATGTAAGAATGGAAAAAAAAGATAGACTTGTCAGTGTATGATTCTGTATTTTATCCTTGCTAAGAAGAAAAATAGAATAACATAACTTTCATGTATCAGTAATTTTTTTAAAGGAGTCCAACAATATTTGGAATTTCTGTCAAAAAGAGTTAAACTAATATTTGCTTTCTTTACCTTTCACAGTTTTCAATCTAGTAGAAGTAGAAAATACTTTTGCAAAATAGCTTTGAGTAAGTCATGAACCTCTGATAGAATGGAAAATGACAAATAAGTTGCGTAGATCGATGGATGGATCTGCATATATATAAAATAAAAGTTCATAAGGCAGCAGAGTTACTGCAAATGCTCCTCTGGATCATTGGAAGCTCTGAAGTGGTGTCTGAAATTGGACATAAAGATGAGTATTTTAAGTAGCAGAATAAAAATACTGAAACATTAACAAATGTCTATTAAATCTACTTTGTGATGGAAATTATGCATTTTTTATTTGCTTGAATTCTTATATGTTCATTTTGCATTGCAGTAATGAGAGACGGTAGAAAAACACTATAATAAGTCTATGAAATTCTGGAATAGCAGAATCATGTGGATTTTAGGACCCACACACATGTTGCCAAGAATAATGCAGTTGCTAGAGCTACCTATGAAGCTAGAAATGTGCAAGATTTTTTTTTTAAAGTCCTTCTCTAACAGACATAGGTAACATCTTGTAGCAAAATAGGAGAAAGTCTCTTGAAACGTCCGCGTCCTCAGGAAGGATTCACATTTTTAAAATTATGAGGTAGAATTATGAGGAACACTTCTGTGCCTTCTTCCCAGATGTCAATACGCAATTCCTTGTTTGTTTAAAAGAATAAATGTACATGAATCACTCTGACACTTCAAATCTGTATTCAGAGCAGAATAGTGCTTAGTAACGGAAGCCTGAGGCCACACATTAAACAAAGTGAAGAAAACTAAATGCTGACTGGCTGCCCACTTATCTGAGCATTGACCGCTCAGTATGGACAGTTAAGCAGAAGCCCTCTGAAGACAGTTTGTCCTCAGGCAGCAAAATTTTTATTTAGAGCAGATACACACGGATAGCATGGCCTGCCTGCGTTCTGCATTTACCAATATTTTAGCGTTTGTGTTTGCTTTGTGTTTCATACCTAATTAACATGTGTTAATTGGGAAAAGGGATGGGAACTTGCTTGTGATACTTCATTCCTTTCTGCTATTAATTTCTGAACTAGAGAATCGGACTTTGCGTTTTACAAGAAGGATGGTGACGCAGTGCACCTCTGTCTTGTAAGAGACTTTATTGCAAGGACAGGTTTAGCTGAAGGTTATAGTGTTAGTGCAAATTTGCTGGCAACATAGAAGACTGTAAGCCTTCTCCTGCCAGCACCTGTCATGTTGGCACACATTTCAAAGCTCTGTGGTGTGGTGAGGATGACAGGGTGCTCGCTGCTGGTCGTGACTACTGCCACCATGGGTGCTTATGCAAAGTGTTGAGAGCAGGAGCAAGGCTGCGGGGTGGTGCAAGGAGAAGCAATCCAGTCCCTCTTTGGGGGTCTCTGCCAGGGCTGCATGTCTTTTGCTGCTGAATGAACCATGCAAAACTCTCATGCTTTTCAGCACTTCCTGTGCTACTTGCTGTCTCTCCAAGTATTTTTGAAACTTCATAACACTTGAAGGAAAAGTCACTTCAAGAAATCTTAACAGTCTCTGTCACTGATGTGGTGAGCTCACTGTCTTTTGTCCATATGATAGAGTTTGTGGAATGATGGTTTTAAGATAGCATTGCAAATAAGGCCATAACATATAATGAAATATGGGTCACAGTTTTGATCCATCATCATCTGAATTCTTTCCAGAGCTGGAAGTTGCATTGTCAGTACAGCTCTGAGACTGAGATAATAAATGTCTTCCAGTCTGACATGAGAAATATGTATTCCTTCTGCTTTGTGTTGTACCAGCTAGGTAGACACCAGAATGGAAACACAATATCTAGGATCTCTGCACTGCACAGGGTAGCCAGGTCTTTAGTTTATCCATTTTGTTACTGATTTTCCCTTGGGATCTAAATTTCTCAAAAATGTTGACAAACAGAACAAGAAAATGATGTGGCTGATATCTGTGAGTTGTTTTTTGTTTGTTTGTTTTTCTTCAGATGCAAGGCTTCCCAAATGCTGTAAGAACAAGAAACATGATTCTCTAGTAACTACTTGGCACCATAACTGAGATGTTGACAGGTCATCCATAAGTCACTGAGGAATGTCCTTCAGTGTATTTTTTTTGAATGCTGCCAAGTAACTCTGCTTATTGTGAGTCTCAAGCCTAATATTTGAAGTGTATATACAGCAACATGCAGAGATAATGTTATCTCTAGAATTCACTGACTTCAGAGCCTGTGTCAATTTGGGAAGCAAAGTTGTCTGGAATACATTGTTCTACTCTTAAAATACAGTGCATTGAGATAATCTATTATATGGCTAGTGAAATATACATGCATGTCACAGTCTAATCGTACTTGCAGACATCTAATAATTACTTTAAAAGCACACCAATGAATTTGTAGGTTTCTACTGTTTTCCACCTTCTTTCCTTCTTTCGTATGCATGTCACTGCATGATTTATAAGAGTTAGTATGTCTACTAGCGATAGGTAGTAACATGCCATTCAGAAAGGGAAAAGAAGTTTCATCTTGTTAATATTCCATATTTCATTTGGTTGGCTCACTGAACCTTTACCTACGTATTCATGAGACTGTGCCTCTAGATGAATGTGGAGGTGGAATTACCAACAAGTCCAGTGCAGAATATTAAAAATAATCTGTAAAAGGTTTCAAATTTTTCATTTCTGTGACAGGAAGTATAACTAGAACAGACAGGAATTATAACTGAAACAAAAAATGGCACCAGATTAATTACTTGTAATGAAACTGACTAACAACAGAGAAGAAAGGTAGGAATCTTAGTATTTAGAACTTCAAGGTCATTATATTTTGATTGCTTTCAGATTTTACAGCATGGAGAATGAAATGATTATACCAAAACTGCATACACATTAGTTAATTTTATACGATTTTTCCATTAAGGCTGCAATCCTCATTTTTAGAATTGCCCTTTTAAAATATTTTTTTCTATTCATTTTCTTTCCGAGACTGTCATGCAAATAGTTTACATTGAACAATAAGAATTGATTTTCATTCTTTCTTGTTCTGTATTCATTTGAATGACAAAAATCATAACCAAAGTAAAACAACAGCGCAGATGTAATCCTTTCTTATGTCACAAATCATAAAAAAGGATAAAATAAGGCAACTATTTGTTTTTGATGTGCCTAAATTACTCATAAAAGTCACTACTTTTTTTTCTCTGTCAAATTCTTGTTTGACTCTCACAGTGGCTTAAAAGTAGTTCATGTGCAAAACCATTGTAGCAGGAATACAAAATGCTATCTAATTATTCCATTCAGAGAAATTTTAAAGCTGCAAATTTTAGGATTTCAAAGATGCCAAGTGTCATGGTCTGACTGCAGGGTATTTGTAAAATTAGTACTCTTCAGAATTTTCAATGTAGTTACAAGTCAAAGTTTTCCAATACAAAAATGTTGCAGGATACTTGGAGTAAAATCCTGTTAAATAAACATGGCTTAACACACAGTGGTGCATTAGCTGTAGGAGCTATGTGCTGATTAGAAATAGGAAATTTCTCAACCACTTTTGTAGCTTGAGTTAAAGTAACATAGAATATATATTTAGAACAACTTTCTATTAAAATGTTCACATTCCTCACCTCAACCCACAGAAAGCATCTATTAGACTTACCTGGAATAACCTCATTGCAGTTAATTCATATTGCTCAGTTTTACATGCTTTAACCCCTAGCTGCGTACCTCACCTAGTTATTATAGCACTGCAATGGAATTTACACTAGGAAATGTTCCCCCAGGGATGTCCTTGTAGAGAAGAGGAAAAAAAAAAAAAGTAATTGCAATACTATCTAGCATAACTCTGTGAGCTTAACGTAGGTGAGAGTTAAGCCAATAGCGGTGAGGACAATTTCTCTACTACTTGATACAGGATGAGAAGTTAAAAAGAAGTGTTGCTGTGATAAACCGACCCAGCAAAAAAGTACGTGCGAGTACAGCCCATCCTGACATGCTAAGAACAAGAGCAAAAATCCTGCAGGCCCCTGGGAGCTCCTACGTAACCCAGCAGGATCCTGCTACTGTGAACACACCAGCAAGTACTACAGTACCTTTACTTTTTACTGTACGTGTACCCAAGTCAAAAAAGGGTCAGCTTTTCCAATACTTTGTCTTGATTCAAGCAGTCGTACAAGCTGCTAGGTAAAGCTGCAGCTAGTGCCAGGCATGGCTGTGGCACTGTCTCTAGCCTTCCCATCCAGCATCAGCCAGTGTGCAAAGAGAAGGGTTCTGCAGGAGTAAGGCTCCTGCTATTGTCATAATGCAGAAGATAAAGCAGAATGGGTTGCATTGTTCAATAAATTAGCCTTATTGCTTCTCCTCATATGGTCTGAGATTTACCTGTTTACTGACTTGGAAAACTCAGACTGCTAGAGCTATTTTTTTTTTATTTTATTTTTTATCTTATTGAGGAAGTTATCTAGCTTTTACTTTCTCTTAAATTATCGTCTGATGTTACAGTACAGGATGCCAGGTAGGTCTTCTTTTGCCTGCCACTTTTGTTCAACAGGTGATTCTCATGAACACTGGATTGCTTCTTATGTATTGTACAACGTGACTTTTCGTAAAGCATATGCTAGTTTCCTAACAGCTAATGTTGTTGCAGCTGATTTAACATGTAATATATAACATCTGTTGTTAAGGTTTTCTGAGTTCTTCAGCTTGTCACCAACTTGAAAATAGTTCATTTTCTTCCAGACTGAAAATATGTCCTTAATTTGTTGCATAAATCCAGTGCAAAGCAATATTAGCATGATAACACCTAAGAGAAATTACCAAGTAATTAAAGGAGCATTGTTATATTTTGTTCAACTCTTTAGACTGCAAAAATGTAAAACAATATCTAAAGTCCAAAGAAGGTCAAGTGCTAGCAGTCCTAGCTGTAACATGTGAAGGAAATGTTGGGGTTCCACACTCATCAACCAGCTAAGAAATTGCTACAGTGCATTAAAAAAGGGATGAAATCTCAGCTTCATGAAGTTGATAAGAAATTTTTTTTTCAGTAACATGAAGAAAGTACGGTTCCTAGCCATGTTTAGGTCAGCTAAATCCTTAAAAAAAGGCTATCAGAGATAGCTGAGATGTGAAACAGGCTTTGATAGTTCATTTCATGTCAGAAACACCATCAGTAATCCAGTGGTGGAGAACATATACTAAGATAATAGAAGATGAGAACGGGCTATATGACCAGTGAGAGTAGTCTTAATTCTGGAATTGCTTGTTGTTTTTATGTTTCAGTGCTTCATCTCAAACTGTGATTCTGCCTTTATGTGCTAAGAAATTGTATGTGCTTACATGCATATTGCTCGCAATGACCTTGTATTGAAGATGTGCAATCATCACAAACAGAAGAAGGGAGAAGACAAGACATTACCAAATCTTTGGAAGTTTTGCCTATATTCTGGAAGCCAAAGCCATGCCTTTTCTGGTTTACATGTCATCAGTCATGAAAATGTTGCAATGAGAACTCAGTTTATTCCAATGCTGGTAAGCCAATATTGAAACCACTTCACTTTTCTAGAACTCTATTAACTTTGCAGTGCTAGAAAGACTCAAAATGAATAACCATTTATTTTAGTTACTAAGGAAATCAGCCATATCTCTGAGTTTACACGGGTAGTAGCTCAGTTAAATAAAAGCACATTCCATTTAGGGTAGGATTGTGCTTTAATGTTGAATGAATACTGCTCTGGGGTTGTTGGCTCTTACTTCTTTGTATATGTGTATACATTCATTGTATAGAGAAATAGACCATGCGGCTCCTTCACTTTGTATGATACAGTATTTAGCAGTGCGCTGATGGTTGTTTAGCTTGGAGAAGTACACAGAGTGGTACCTACCAGAAGTGTTTACAAACTTTTTGTTGCTGAAATACTTCTTCTCATACTTATTTAAATTCTTATTTAAAACATCTGCTTTGCAGTTGTGGGAAACTCTAGATTAACAACTGTGTTTTTAATCAAATATATCTTGAACTAATCCAGTTTCTCCAATGTAGTCTGTTTTTCATATTACAAGCAAATATTTGAGGATGTCTAAATTAGTCTGTATTGTTTAGTGAAGGATATCCAGAAAGTAGTATTAATATTGGAGCAGCATATTTCTAATTTAAACTATTCTCATTTCAGTGAAGTTTTTTCAATGATTACTGTAGGTGCCTTCCGTTATTTTCCTATCCCATATTTATATTGCCAGATTGCATTTAGTACAACAGTCCAATGGATTCATTTCTGAAAGAACTGAGATTCATTCTTTTTTATTTACACACCTGAATTTTATCTTCCCAAAAGTTCATCTTATGATCATACTATTCTTGGTTTCTCACTTTCTATAGAAAGGCCTAATTTCAGCAGCTGTATATGTCAGATTAGCATCTGTGAAGAGATCCTCATTTCCAAAAGCTTTTTTTTCCCACATTTATATTATAAATAGTCACCGTCTCTCCCCCTGCCCTGCCCAATCTTACAGATCAGTCAAATAAGAGCCAGTTCATACCATTCTGTTAATCTACTGAAAGAACAAAGAGAAGAAACAACAAGAAGAAATTTAAACTGGTTATTCACACTCTTATTTTCAATGTAAAGTTCTTGCTATAATAAGAATTAAATATTACAGTGCTATTATGTAGTTCAAAGTGAAAACTTGAGTA
The DNA here is from genome assembly GCA_013399475.1 of Chauna torquata. Classification (NCBI taxonomy): domain Eukaryota; kingdom Metazoa; phylum Chordata; class Aves; order Anseriformes; family Anhimidae; genus Chauna; species Chauna torquata. Next base: position 235,137 of record VXAL01015053.1, on the reverse strand, counting down.
GTCAGATAAGTTAATTTATTTTTCCAGTTTGAAAACCATGTAGTTTTAATCCTTATTGCTCATTTTCTGAACTAAGAGTTAAATCAGGTAAACCAGACTAAGTGTGAATGGGTTAATACACTAGAAGGTACATCTTGAGCTTGTGAAATTTTTAATAACTAAGAGATACAATTTTTACAATCTGTTAACTCTTCTGAGAATCAGATACGAGGTTATTCTGCAATTCTGTTTTTGAAATTTGAACACTACTAAAATGATACTCCATTGATATTTTAATATCCTAACCGTGCAGCTGCAGACCAATGTGTTTGATGTGAGATCCTTGTTCTTGTGGCAAATATGGGGTATGCTTTCAACACTAACAAAGGGGCAGTGTTTTGAAAAAGAAGCAGAAGAGGCAGTGTGAGGGGAGGCAGATTGCTTGGTGGCAGTGGATTCGCAGATAGGTAGCCAGTCCCTCTGGCTGTGCTGGAGGGAAATACAGTCTCCTGTGCCAGGTTGCATCTCCCCATTGTGAAAGTTGGAAGCAGATGGAAAGAATCATTCTTCTGCTTATCTAAATGCAGTAACGTTCCTCTGACCTCCGTCCCTACGGAGGATGCAGAAGTAATAGCATCTACAGTCCCTAGCACTGTTGGCCACTAACTGGCTAAGGCTGGAAAGGAAAAACAAAGCAGGGGGCTTTGTGCAACCCTGGCAGAAGGGTGCAGATTCTCCATGGGATGGACCAGTGTGTCAACTTGCTCTGAGAAATTACTGAGTTGGCAAAACTTCAATTTTGCCTACACTGTTAAGAACCCTAGAGACAAGATTGAACACCTGTGTTTAACCTCACAAATTCATTTGGAATGCAGTTACAGATCTGAGCCTTCTGGACTTCGTGCAAATCATTGCTAAATTTTCCTTTAGATTAGGTCAAAGTCCATCTGAAATTTTTGACTGGGGGTTTCTAATTTTATCTTCTCAGGTAAGCAGACATGGCTTCTGTTCAGCACTGCTGATCAGTTTTGTCTAGGTACATGACAGGGAAGCGGAGCTTGGATCCAATCCATTCTTACTTGGCATGCATATGTAGTGCACTTTTTAAGATAGCAACAGTACCATCAACTGACATTGCCTTTTATTTTACAGACGGGGAATATGAGGAGGAGATGGTGCAAGACAAAAAGATGCAAGAATTCAGGCAAGATCCACAAGAGAAAGGTAACTGAGAAAGATTGTGCTGAAATCTGTCAAAACATTCACTAGTGTTTAATTCCAGACCTCTCAAAATCTCTTCGCCATTGGAGAGACCATGGAATAAAAGTTCCACAAGTTCTGAAAGCCTATTTTGGGACCTGTCCATACTCGTTTTGGTGCTGAGCACTCTGGTTCTGTCAGTATGTCTCATGTTTAAGCACAATCAAGATCCCCAGTTAAAGAACTCATCTCTGCCTTATTCTCTGTGGGGTATAATGACATAGACCTGAAAGTATTGCTAATTTTTCTGTTGCATTGTACAGTGAACCACCATGTCAGTTCAGATATTCAGATTATGTTTAGTGGAAGGGTGTTTAAAGGCTAACTGTTGCTCAGAGCTGCGACATCTCCATCCATTGATGGAGTGAATCCTCCTGCTTTGTTCTAACCAGATCTTTGAAAAAAGAATGGTATTTCCTCAAGCCGTCTGCTTTAGGGAGATGGGGAGAGAATATATCATCAAGAGTTCGTGTCAGAGTGTATGCATACAAGCACACAAACATAGCTCCTTTAGACTTACTGTGGCAGCAGGCTGTCTGGGTAAATTTGCTGTCCATTTTAATACATGTGAATATTCATTATTGCCTGTATTGCAATTGTTTTTGCATAAATAGCAAGAACAAATTCACTGTGGCATTACAGTGACATAAAAGAGGAGGTTCCAGTGTTATAGTAACATAGCAGTCATGTTGCAGTCATCTTAAATTGATATCTCTGTCCGGGTACATTAAAATCCCTTTTGGAGAATATATCCTGCTCTGCATAATGTCATTATACTTGCAAACTCTGTCTCAGTCTACCTAAATTAATAAACAAAAGCCAGCGCATTCTTGTATGTGTTGTTACTCAGAGAAAATGTGTCAGTAGTTTAGGTATTAAGATATCACCGCAATTGGCAGCTGTATGAAAATCCAGCTCAATAATGTACAGTGCCCAAACATATTAAATCAAAGTTACATCTGAAGAGTACACATGGTTCTCACAATAAAATATATATACATGTATGTTTTATGGCATTACATTTGTTGCCTGAATTTGGATTATCTGTTGTATCATACATATAACAGCAGGGCTCAGAGTATTTTTTATATCTGAAGAAGTTAAATTTCTTTCATAATAAACATTGAAGATACACAGATGTATTTAATTTTTGGATAAAATGAATGGCAAGGAAATAGAGAAATGGTTACAATAGGCTGTTTAAAACTCCTCCTGCTATGCAGAATCTGACAGTAAATAAATGAAGCTTTACTGAAGTTTTATAGAAGATAACATTCAGTGATGCAAAATTTGGCTTTGCCAAGGACATGTGAGCCAGTCCTATTATTTGCAAAATATTCATCATTCAAAAATATTCCATAATATTTTTACTTATTGCATACAAGAGGGACAGCTTGTAAACTATACATACACAAAACATCCAAGTTTGCTTTTCAGGCTTCTGAAGTGGAATCCTCCCTCCAGTCACAAGGACTGAGCATTATGCCGTATTGAATACCCAGAGCATCATTCAAAAGGCAGACTCTGGTTTAGACTGAACTATGTAGACTCTTTTAGAAACTTACAGTCTTAGGAAAGCCAGAAGTGCAGCTCTCTCCTGGAGGAGGCAGAAGGAAAAGAAAATCAGAAGAGTTCCTTTTTTTTTGATACAGTTCACTGATTTCCACATCAAACTTGCTTAGCTTACAAGTACAAATATGGTTTTCTTTCTGGTTTCTTAATTTTGGCAGCCTGCTCAGCATGTTCACCCCAGGCTCTGACAGTCAGCCTGGGTTCTTTCCATTTCATGTCTCATTGCTGGTAATAGAGACTCTGCAGGCTTTATTATGCCTCCAACACATCTTTGTGTGGTTGTCTTCAGATTATGCCATCAGTGACACCTGTGTTAACCCTATCAATCTTCAGTGGTGCAGTTAAAGTATGGTGAAAGCCAAAAGGATAAGACTCAGTAGTTTCCACATATACAGGAGAGCAAAACTGAGTCCTCAGAGCCTTTCCTACTGATAATGTGGACTGCTGGACTTAATATATGAAGTGGGACCTTCCATATTTCAGCTTTACCTCCCATGTCCACTATTAAAGAAGTATGAGACATTATTCCATGTGTGGTTTTACAGCTGCAAATACGAGGCTGAGATACAGGAATTTCTCTCACCGCTTGCTCTCTTCTTGCCTTATTCTTCACAGCCTGCTCTGGTAGTTCATAGCTGCTGCCTGAGTGGCTGAAGTAGCAATATCAACAAATCGCTCTGGAGAGGCAGCCTGGCACAGCACTGGACATGGGGTGGGGGCAGGATGGGGGCCTGGCAGCAGAGACCTGTATGCTTCACTGCAACTGTCGTGGCTGGACCAGTGCCCTTCTCTGGGAGGCAGCAGCTGGAGAAGCCAAAGGCTGCTGTGAGGAGGTGGGTGGGATGGAGAGTCCTGGGCGCAGCAAGCCAGATGGACATCCCTCTCAGTCATGATGCCTAAGATGGAAACAAGTGAGCTAAGTTCAGCTGTGAAATCAGGTCCTGGGGGAAAACAGTGCAAACATTTACTTCAAAACTAAGAAACGTTATATAGAAATCTATAACCCAATGATGCCAGTGCATAGAAATCAATGCCATGTTTAATTGGGTCCTAAGACAGTTAGTTAATTTCAAAGTGTAATTTTGTGTGTTATTTATTTATGAAAATCCAGACTGCTGCACTGGCATTTTCAGCAAGATACTCTGAGGCTGCTTTAAGTTACTCTTGGGTGAGTTCATCCTGCCCAGCCTAAAGTTTAGCACAAAGTAAAGAGGTTCAAAGGCTCTTTCCTATCTACTCCAACTAGATCCTCTTCACAGCAGGAAGCCTGACCATGTAGATTATGTATCAGGCTGCCCTTTTCTCAGACAACAGAAGGCAGGTTTTAAGATCAGCTGCAACACTCTGTGGCTGAGAATTAACTTCTCAGGGAGCGGTAAGCCATTCATGTTTCAAGTTGGGCTTCAGAGAAGTGAAAATAAGAATTGGATCAAAGAGAAGTAAATGCTGAAGAGACTTCTCTGAAAATCACAGTAACATGCCAGTGATTGAATCTCTGTGTACAGTTAAAGCAACAAACAAAATCCCTCCAGTCTGTCTTCTACCTTGTGCAAGCCTTGAATCCCTTCCCAAATTAACTCCTCACTTACCCACTCAAGCTCCGATAGCTCAACCTAGGTGACTGTACATGAAAGGAGAACACAAAGCTTGCTTAGAGCTAACAATTGAGCACCTTTGGGCTGCATTCAACTCCTAATGTCATGAGCTCTGGCAACATAGCATAGCAGCCTTTGTGAGAAAGCTGTTAGAGCACAAGCTGCTTTCCTAACCTAATGAGTAATGTGTTTGAAGATGCAGATGAAAAGAGGAGGATACTAAATTCGCATGGTCTATTGATGATTTTTCTTCATTTAGGAAAGCAAATATTATTGAATAGTCTAACTAAGAAAATGAATTTTTCCATATTACCTCAAGTGGGAAAACCTAGCAGGGCTGGAAAAAGGAATGGAGAGCATCAAGAAGAGGCCCCTTGCAGCATTTTGCCACACAAACTTCCTAAAATTGCCCTTGCTTCCGGACAAGTGGGCTGTAAGCACTGGAGGCTGAGTGCTCGCAGAGACCCAGGATTTAATTTATGCTTAAATCTCCTGTTTTACTGTGTTTACCTCCTTGGGAGACCCTTGAAGCAATAGTCGTTCTTAAGCAAATTATCTTCTCTGGTTTTTCTACACCGAAGTCTAGCCACAAGGAAAGGTAACCGATCCAGCCAGTCATGCCTCAAACACTTCCAAAATTGTGGATCTGCTGCTGAACAGCTTCTGCTCCTCACATGGTGTCATGACAGCTGCATTAATGCCCCCTGTTGTAAAGGCATGATCTAAATGAATGCTTCCTTGAGATACATACATCAGATGGACCTTTGGAGGAGGTGGGGGCAGGGGGAAAGAGAAAAGGACCTTTGAAATAGGGATGATAAACCACAGGTACGTCTTCAATATATTGCAGATTGCTTTCTGTGGGGTACTTCTCCTTCCTGTTGTGAATGATTTTTCTAAGACGGGAAAATCCCATTCTTTTTTGCCTTTTTTGATTCTACTTCTTTTTTGCATCCTTGTAAGAGTTGGTCATGGCAACATGTAACTAGGTTTTCAGTCAAGTCAGATTTGTTGCGAACAATTTACTGAATGATTCTGTTTATGATTCCTTAGAAGATTTTGCAATGTGTCATGTAAAAGGCAAAATCAGTTTCTGTATCTGCTTTTGTTTTGGATTTGCATGTTTTCCAGTTTCTGAATAAGTTGTCATTTTTTTGCCCTGGTGCCTTATTTTCAGTGAATAACTCCTCATACGTTTGCATTGAATCACAGCTGATTCACTGCAACTGCATCTATTCTGTTAAATATTTGACAATGTAATATTTCATAAACCTATTATCTAGGTGATTTGTAAATTTCCAAGCAATGAATAATTCTTCAGCCTTAAGAGACTTGCAGAAATAGCTTGGGATTTTCAAAATGTTTCTGAAATTCTTGTAAAAATCAGTTTTGTTTTGTTTTGTTTTTTTTGTTTTGTTTTTGTACTCATCCAGAATCAGTAAGGCCTTTGGTACTGTCCCTTACGGCATCCTTCTGGACAAATTGTTCAACTGGGAGATGAACAGGTTCATGCTATGCTGTGTGATGAACTGGCTTGATGGTAGAGCTCAAAGGGCTGTAGCAAATTAGGCTACATCTAGCTGGTAGACGGTCACCATCGGTGATCCCCAAGGCTCAATTCTAGGGTCAGTCCTGTTTAACATTTTTATCAATGATCTGAGTGCATGACTGGAGTGCATCCTCCGCAAGTTTGCTGAGGATACTAAACTGGCAGATGCTGTTGACTCCCAGGACGGATGAGAAGCTTTGCAGAGGGATCTACATAGATTGGAGCATTCAGCAATCAACAACGGCATGAAGTTCAACAAAGGAAAATGCCAGGTTCTGCACCTGGGATGGAGTAATGTCAGACACAGGTGCAGACTGGGAGATGAGTAGCTGGAGAGCAGCTCAGTAGAAAGGGCTCTGGAGGTACTAGTCAACAGCAGGCTCAAAGTGAGCCAGCAGTGTGCCTGGCAGCCAAGATGGCAAACCACATTTTGGGGTGCATTAAACACAGCATAGCCAGCTGGTCAAAAGAGGTGATTCTCCTGCTGTATTCAGTGTTGGTGCAGCCTCACCTTGAATATTGTGTGCAGTTCTGCACAATATAAAAAGGATGTTCAGGTACTTGAAAGTGTCCAGAGGAGGGCAACAAGGCTGGTAAAAGGGCTGGAAGGCATTACCTGTGAGGAAAGGTTGAGGATGCTTGAGATCTCTAGTCTGGAGGAGGCTGAGAGGTGGCCTGACTGCTCTCTGCAGCTTCCTGAGAAGGGAAATGGAGAGGGAGGTGCCGGTCTCTGCTCTTTGGTAACCGATGACAGGATGTGTGGGAACAGAACAAAGTTGTGCCAGGGAAGGTTCAGACTGGACATTAGGAAAAATCTCTTTACTCTGAGGGTGGTCAAACACTGGAACAGGCTTCCCAGAGAGGTGATTGATGCCCAATGCCAGACAGTGTTCAAGAGAAGTTTGGACAATGCCTTCACTAATACTCTTTAACTTCTGGTTATCCTTGAAGAGGTCAGGCAGTTGGAGTAAATGATCTTTGTAGGTCCCTTCCAACTGAACTATTCTATTCTATTCTAGTCTGTTCTAATAAAGGGAGACAAAGTTTTGACAGTATTCCCTCTTTTTCCACCCAATAGAGCAGTGTAAGTATATGTATATCTTATGCCTATCTTTCTCTCTCTAGCTTTCTCCATCTCTTTTTCTATGGCTATTGGTATCTGTATATATGTTTAGGTTATTTTAAAATACAAAAGGAATGGAATTATTATATATGTTTTATGGAAATAAGTTACCACATATTTTGCCTGGATACTAGCAAAAGATTTCTCATCTATTGATAATAATGATTATATATCTATAATATGCTGTTGATCCTTTTTTAAAGCAAACAATATGCTTTTTTTTTAATAGCATTTGCTAGTGTTTCTATTTTCACTCTTATTTTTAAAGCAGAATTTCAGCAACTGTCCCTATGATTGCTAGGCTTGTCTTGGTCCTGAGGAAATGCATGTGCTGCTGAACAATTCAGTTGAGTCATACTCACTAGGGGGAGGTGAAAGATAAGATTCCACACAAAAAAATTACCTTTTTTTTTTCCCCCTTTTTCTTCCCAAGAGCCATCCCAGGATCCCAGGTAACCTTCTTACCACTTCTAATGTTTGCTTGATGACATCCAGCTGAGTATTGTTGAGAGGAAAATTCAGATAAACATAGAAGCTAGAAGGAACCCACTGCTTCACTAGGTACAATCCACAATCTTTCAGGTACTTATACTATATATGTTCTAAGACATATATAGATAGTAACTGTCATGTCTATAATCTACTGGTGCTTCTGCTGTAAATGGGAAATGTACTGCAAAGAGAGAGGGAACGTTCGTCCACCTTAAATTTGTCACCTCCTGTTTATTTTTCATGTTTCTAAAAATGTCTGTCATGTACATGGTATATGCACCATTTATAATATATGAGAATCAAGGAATATATAATACTATTTTAAATNTATATAATACTATTATAAATAACCTTCCTCACTGCCCTTCCCCCCCGCCCCCGGTAAATTGGATTTGTCACATGTTGGCATGAATTTGTTTCTTTCTGTTTTAAGTAGAATGATGCACGCTTGCATTTACAGGTTCATAGTTTTCATAGACATCTTTCTGAAAACATAATTCAGGAATGTCTGTAGAAATCAGTGAAATGAGATTTTCTGTGACTGAAAACATCTTGAAATTAATATACCAAAGCTAAAAACATTAACCCTATTCCCAAAGCATGTGGAAAGTAAGTTAAACAGGTGTAACGTACTTGAGTAACCTAGTCAGTTTTGGCTGTCTGATCAAACATGCTACTCCCCCTCCACCCCCAAAAACAACCAACCAACCAACCAAAAAAAAAAACTTATCAGTTCCTCATGGTTTAAAAACAAAGTGAAAGTTTGCTAAGATTAGTCACAGAAGTCTGAACTGAGTAGTCTTGAATGATAGACTCAAAGAAATTATAATGCTTTGGAAGCTAGAGTTATTGTTTGGAAGAATGGAAGAATGTCATAAGTATCGGATTTAACTGAGAAGGGAGAGAATTTTAAAACCTAGATCAGACATATTTCAAAACAAGAGCTAAAGGCTGCATTTATAGAAAATCAGTTCTACAAATTGCTTGAACATGGCAAAGAATTGACTATAAAAAGATTTTCATGAGAACATACCTTCACCAATGTTGTATCCATTTCATCTTTATTTTGAAGATCAGGATGTCTTTGGTGACTTAACATAGGTTCAGTTCAGATCAAAACTTTTCTTTCTATTCAGTAAATGCAGTAATTCCCCCAAGAGTCAGTTTATTCTTTCAGTGAAACCACAAATCCAGAGTAGTACAGAAGCCCAATTCAGCTAGTAATGTCTGTTAAAAACCATTGAACAAAGAGTAAGAAAAATGTTTGGCACAGTGGAAAACAGCTATTGTCTGCCCTGATACCCTGATAAATGTTTCTCTCTTTATGCTTTATTTAATCATTTGATATGACGTTTTTGTTTTTGCCTTTTAGGATGACAGGTAGAAATATTTCAGAGCAAGATTATGTCATTGCATTTCTGATGAGAATATTAGCTTTTTTTTTTTCTTCTTCAGATTATGACGTGCTGTTAGTGGTAAAGTGTTATCTATTCTGTCAGCTAGCTTACGATGGACTGCTCTTGCTGGCAAATGGAAGCTGACTGGAGTCTTTCCATAATAATTGATGAGTTAACAGGTGAGGTTTGGTGTAGGACCACAAGTCACTACAAGACATACCTTTGCATGTGTAATTAGGTTGATCGGTATTTCCAGATCCTACCGTAGGTTAGCGTATTTGCTAAGTCAATATACTACAGTACTCTATCCAATATCCAACAATGTGTAGATGTATGCATGACCATAAAACCAGTTTAAGTCTCCTAAGTAACTGGACATTAACCTGACAAATTAGTATTTTTCTCTTAATCATAGATATAAGCCCAGTTCTAAGTATTATGATTTTTTTTTAATAATATCCTGACATGGACAGTATTTACTGCTTTAGACATTATTATAATATATGACCATTCATGTATGCATATAAAATTTGAATGAGCAGAAGCCATAGAGATGAGTCAGCACTGGAGACTTACGTCTGTTTTAATGTAATAAGAAAGATACTCTGAGAAGACAGGAAAAAAAAAGATTTAAATTCCTGTCATTTAAGAAGTGAAGCTGCTCTCAGCAGCACCTGAATACCTTTAAGGAGGTACAGGAGGACTTTTATTAAAATTACTTTGTGCATTTGAAATAAAGGTGATTCAGAGTAATTATGTAGGACAGTCCAATATCGTAGGGCAGGAAATTACCTGAGTCCGTTAATTTCATTTGTGTCCTGTCAGAGAAAAGTCAATTAGAGATATACATCAGGGGATTGTACTTCTTAAGAAAAGGTAGAGTGTATAAAAAATACCTTTATGTGTCAGTTCCCCCAGATCACTGTTTGGTTAGGGGACTTGACATGAGGTGAGCTAACCCCAGCAGCTATCACAGTACCAACACAACATTAATCAATTGGGTTTATATGACTCCATTAAGATATTGTGTGAGTGCCTCAGAGACTTCAATGCCTATACGTGCACAACAAATCAGAAACGAGGAAATGTTAAGAACCCCCTTATAAAGGAGCTGAGACACAGAGACTAATATACCTACAGATTGACTTGGATGGACTTCTAGGGTAGGATTTGTGTGGTCTTCTGCCATCTAAACTGGTCATCTAGGATTCCCTTACAGTCAGTGGAAGGAGAGAGAGGCAATGCTAGTGATCTATTCTCCTTCTTGTAGAATGGGATGAACCACCTTGAATGAGGTGTTCTACAGAGGGGTCCAGTTTAGGAGATATGCTCTAGGTAATACGTTTGGCACACTAACAGGGCTGGATGTCAGTCCTGTGGAAAAGGATCTGGGGGTTCTGGTTGACGGCAAGTTGAACATGAGTCAACAGCGTGCCCTGGCAGCCAGGAGGGCCTGCCATGCCCTGGGGTGCATCAGGCACAGCACTGCTGGCTGGTCGAGGGAAGGGATTGTCCTCCTCTGTTCCGCACTGATGCGGCCTCACCTCAAGTACTGCGTGCAGTTCTGGGCACCACAGTATAAGAAGGACATGAAACTATTAGAGAGTGTCCAAAGGAGGGCTACAAAGGTGGTGAAGGGTCTAGAGGGGAAGACATCTGAGGAGCGGCTGAGGTCACTTGGGTTGTTCAGCCCAGAGAAGAGGAGGCTGAGGGGAGGCCTCATGGCGGCCTGCAGCTTCCTCACGAGGGGAGCAGAGGGGCAGGGCTGATCTCTTCTCTCTGGTGACAGCGACAGGACCCGAGGGAACGGCATGGAGCTGTGACAGGGGAGGTTCAGGCTGGGTGTTAGGAAAAGGTTCTTCACCGAGAGGGTGGTCAGGCACTGGGGCAGGCTCTCCAGGGCAGCGGTCATGGCACCGAGCCTGGTGGAGTTCAAGAAGCGTTTGGACAATGCTCTCAGACATAGGGTCTGGTTTTTGGGTGGTCCTGTGTGGAGCCAGGAGTTGGACTCGATGATCCTTGTGGGTCCCTTCCAAGTCAGGATATTCTATGATTCTGAACAAAGCACAGACGCTGTTTTATTTTTATTCAGAAACAAAGTGAGTTGATTCTGTAGCTTCAGTCTTGGGAGTGCAAGGCTTATTTCCCTTCCTGATATTTAAGACTTGCATCTTGTCCACAGCTGAATTACTGCCGGAAGAGTGCCCTAGCTGTATTACTGCAGGTTAGCCTGGACTGTAAAACACCCTACCTCACCCTTTGAACCTGCGCCATTCAAATGGATCATTAAAGATTTCCTTAACCAGAGGAAGAATAACTGACTATAAGTTGCTCAGTAGACTACCCCGGAGAGAAAACATATGGGGTCAGTTGCTTCCCCAAGGACAGTTAAGATATGTTCTTTAGACCAAGCATGAATTGGATAAAGTATATAGACAACTGAACCCACAGAATGCTTACCATTGTGAGTGCTAGACTCAAAAGCAGACACAGAAAGGATCTGAGTGTTGGGAGAAGCTGCATGTTGATATGCTGGAATTTTGATAACCTGCCACTGCAGGAGTCATCAACATGTACCGTAACACAAACCCTTCTTCTGCCATGCCTGTTGATTATTCATATTCATTATCCACTCACATCGGCACCAACATTTCTATTAGAGCTGAATATTTGTGGACCAGTCTAGTATTTCTGTTTATTTCATTGCCCATAGTTATTTACCACCGTAGATGTACCCAGAGTGATTTTTTTTTTTTTAACCTGGCTAAGTTCAGATGAAACAGGAGAGCCTTGGAAGTGTTCATAAGCTAATAATTGAGAAACTTTTTGGTGTTACGTCAACTGTGAAATTTCACTTTGATCCTGACCTTTCTGAAGATACTATTCTAAATACTATTACTAATTTGCATCTCTGAGCAAAAAGTCATCTCAAGCCAAAATTTGGAACCTTTCATTTATAAAATGTCGACGGGATGTTGTGACAACCGTGAAACTTTTCTGAAAATGTTTTTAAATAGGGGGGGGAAAGAAAAAAAAGCCCTTAAAAATCAGCACTTTCCTTCTGAACAGCTTTTTGGTTTCAACAAATCAGCAACAATAAAAATTCAATCAAAAAGTGCTCAGGAAGTTGAAGTCAGCATGGAAGTGATGGCCGCTGCCTTTTGCAGTACTTAATTCTGAATTCTGTGGCATCCTGAAGTGAATGAAGGCTCTGTGTTTGCAGAAGGGAAGTTTTGATCTTACTCAGGATAAGTTCTTGCCACAAATGTCTGTTATGTGTTTTGGTTGGTTTATTTGTATTACGCTACATTCTGTGTCCTAGACAAGCTGCGTGTATTGGAAGAGCTGCTTCTGTTTTTCCAGGCAGGATTGGGTATGGCAGATACGTGGCTATACCTGCCATACTATATCAGCAGGAATCTCATTCTTTGACATCTGAACTTTTTAACATAAGTAAATCAAGAACCCTACAATCTTATTACATGGATCATTCAGCCTGTACTTTTTACAAGGATCAATAGAACTGCTTAGCCATGTCACTGAAGCAGCTTTTCATAGCCAGCTCTACACAGAGTCAATTTTGAGAGAGAATCTGGGGTTTTGATTAAATTTGGGTCTGTCTACCTAGCAAATTGAGAGCAGAATCAGGTTCCTTTTCTTTCCTCTTCTAAGCTAACCAAACATTTTTCCATCCAAGTTAGGGCAGTGCTCAGTCAGACCTACCAAGATACAGGATATGGAGGTTTTGGCTTCTCATCATGACACTACGGTTCTGCTTGCTCTAAGCAATGATGAGACAAACCCGTATCTCTATGTATCTGCAAAATGTCATGTTAGACCATGTGCCTTATAGTTGTGTAGTGTATCTAGTTGTTGGCTTAGTGTTCACCATGAGTAAATGAGATTGGCTTAGGTTCCAGGACTACTTTAAGCATATTTGCTAAGCAAGCATCTTTTTCCCAATTTCCAAATAAATGGTGGTAGTGGGGAACCAAAATATTATATCTTGAAAGAAGGATATGAAAGGATGCTGCTTTTTTTAATTATTATTATTTTATGCCTATTATCCCTTGCCTTTGAAACTAGAAAAAGAGAAGCCATCTAACATGTCACCAAAATAATATACTAAACAGGCATTCTACATGTCCAATAGGAACATGAAATGCATTACTAAACTAACTCAGAACATCAGTGATTTCCTCACCAAAAATTTTGGGTCATTTCACTGCATAGCATAAGCTTGATGAAACCAAACAAGATACTACGTACATCGTGGGTAACAGATGCATGTCTCTTCAGTTCAGGACTGAACAGAGACATTCAACAATCAGTTCCACAGTTGCTACGTACAGACACAACCTCCATAATGAATTTTTTTCTCTGAGTTGACTGACTAAAGGCCATGAGAGTGATATCTGAAATCTGTAGCTGATGCCCATACAAACCACACAGTTAAACTGATTTTTGCCTTTTAAAATTATCACTATTGAGGTTGACTTAAAATGCCATTGCCCCATCCTCTTTTAAAATAGATCAATTCCACACAAAATGATCTTAAAAATGAAGCAAAGCAGAAGTTCAAATATGTTTTCTTTTTTACCATTTTAAGTGAACCTAAATACTCCTAACTGGAAAAGCCCTTTGCATTTTCTTTTGTTCTACATCAGAACATATGATGATGACTGCAAATCAAAGGCTTACAGTAATGTGGTGCTCCTGCTGTCTATGCCTACCCAGAAATAGTTTCCACTTACTGCTTCACATTGACAGTAGTTATTGATAGTATATGCAATGAAATACTGCAGTATAATGTTAATTATAGCTGTATGTTCAGTGAAGTATAAAAGTAATGCCCCTCTTATACTCAGTTTTTTCCTAGAAAGTCCGAAGGTGCCCTGGTTGTAGATGGCTGTATAAAATTCCTAGCCAGAAATAATGTCAAGACTTGACAGAGCTTCAGCTCTTAAAATTGTTGTAGCTGCATTTACTTTATTAGAGCCATATCAGTTTACTTCAGATGTGGCATTTACATTATTATTATTATTATCATTATTATATTTATTTCTTTATTTCTTGTTCATTTCTTGCAGCATATTTTATGTGTTAAAATAAGTTAGTAGAATGGTAATGCAGACAAGGGAAAAAATAATGTTGCTCTCTGGCTGGCTGTTGAAAAAATCCCATTAAAACTATAATTGATTTGATAATACATATTTTCTCACCTTAACTCCATTTTCCAAGAGCCTGTAATGGCAAAGTAACTTTCCTGAGTGGTGAAATCAGCTTGAGATAGTGATGTGATAAGAAGAAAGACCAACCAGATTGGATAGCAAAATAAACCTGCCAGAGAAGCAAATACTTTTTTTTGTAATCCTTAGTGCGGTTAATACTGTGTTGACTCATTGTTGACTGAAATCCTCTTACACACCAAAACTTAATTTAGTCAGGAGCCAGAATAAAAACTCTTTCAGATAAGCATCTTTTGTCAAGACTATTTTTAGAGATTGGGGTTTCATTGGTGTCCCAGGGGCAATAATGGAAAACCATGCAGGTTTTTAGATTTTGTGGCAGGTCCTATTGAAATATTCTAAGGCAAATAAGCAATTGGCAGTTGTGACTTTACAGGTTTTGGCTCAGGGATTTCTCATAGTTACGCCACTTCAATAACGGTTAGATAGGTAACCTACACCCTTTTTAGTGGAACATCTGTTGATGTTTGAATTGGTTTGCACCAGATTAGCATGTTCCACCTTATTTTGCAAGATACCATTTTCAGTTAAGTTTTTCTGTCACATAGTAGACGTTTCCAGTTCTTCAGTCTCCACTTCTTGTCAAGTATGTTCTTTGCAATACATTAACTTGCATCTTGTTTAAGCTAAACGAAGCCTGCAACGTACTTCTACAAGCTTTCTAATCTAAACTTATTCCCATAAGACTATATATATAGTCCCGCTATAAATGCAGTTACTGAACATTGATTTAGATGAGTTCTTGTTAAAATATGAAATGATGAAATCCACAAACATTTTTGACTCAGTTTTTTTTCTTTAGTCTGACTAGTGGCAGCTACCAGGCTAATAAATAGACAGTGACATGGGAGACAGTTAATATCACCAAACCTTAAAGCTGCATTTTTATTGTCCTGTCAAATCTATCTCCCATTTTAGGAGCAGAATTTTTATCTTCATTACAAAGAAAAAAAGTAAAGTGTAATTTTAAAGTTTCATTTACATATTCTTGAGGAAAGCAGGATCAAAGAAAAAGTGTTTAGGAATTACTGAAGCATCTGATTAATTGCAGACCTTTTCTCACTTAGTTACACATTAATCTTGAATTGCTACCTCACTCTTTCTGGTGACTGAAAGCTCTCCATTATTCAGGGGACATTTCCAACTGTCTGTGTTGGTAGCAGCAAATGACACTCATAGGCCTTTGCTAAGATACTGCGTAAATCTGAAAGCAAACAGCACAACAACATCATGACAGAGCCAGAAGATGCTTTGGGGCTGTCTAATCAATCACTTGCCTGTGAGAGGAATACAATATTTTCTTGAATTTGTTTCTAGCAAAATGAATTTGTGTGTAAGATCCCCATAGGCCAAATTTTGTTGTCACAACACTGGTAGAAGTCTACTTTACAGTTACTAGTGATTTACCCTGTTGTAAATAGGATGGGAATATGACTTAGTGTCTTCATATAGCAGAGTCTAACATTGTCTTTAGCCATAGCCTAAATGATGATCATCTAGAAGAAGTTCCCTGCCATTCCCTGCCTTTCCATTCCTCCATCTGTCCAACTTATGTTAAACAAACTATATATTTTTTTTCTATCTAGCTACCCTGCAATAGGCACAGAATTACAAATATATGACTCATGTCCAACTCTTCACTTTGTAGAAAGAGGTGCTAGGTTTGTCCCACTTTCTTTTTAGTTAGTGCTTTTCTGTACTCAGGAATCGCATGGATATGATTTGAATGAATCTGCTATCTTTACCTGAGCCACATACATAGAGAATGAGAGCGAGAAGTGTGAAGGTAAATAAAAAAAAAAAAAAGGAAGGGTTGGAAATACCTCCCTCCTGCATGCCCCCAGTATGGGGCAGCTGCTATAGGACAGAAATAGTGTTTCCCCGTCAGTGCGTGCCCTGGTGTAATTGTTGGGGCAGAGTGAGAAGCTATATTGCAAACTGTGCTGAATAAGAGAGCTGTGAATCATTCCTGCTGCTTGAGTCGTTTTTGAGAGGCTCCCTGCAGAACTGGATTAAGCTGGGCAGGGTGCAGTTGCTATAGCTGCTCTATGCAGGTTCTCCTCTCTCTCTCTCTCTTGCTCTTTCTTCCCCCTCCTTCTCTAGTACAAAACTCAGAAAGAGTGATGCAGGGAGAAGCAAACCCCAATCCAAGCCCTGCCTAAGATCCTTTGCTGTCTGGATCAAACCCTGGTGGTAGGCTGTTGTCTTTATTTTTCCCTGTCTGAGAAGTCAAACATCTTCAATGACTCCTCCTCTGCTTTAGCAAGTTAGTGGTTGTGGGGAAGGGATCATGTCTCTTTGGGAGGTAGGGGTATAAGGAGGACTTCCTGGCATTTGTGGCATTTGTCCTGCAGGGAGTCAGAGACAAAGCACTACTTTTTTAGTTCAGCCTGGAGGAGGGAAGGCATTGCCCTGGTGGCAGTTGCTGGAGAAGGGCCAGAAGACTGTGGTGCAACAATGGGCTCTTGGTTTGCAGAATGATGTAAGGTGCCACTCCAGCTGCTTGGGGATCTGCTGATTTTGAGGACAACAGCTCAGCCCTGGGGTCCATGCATCCAGGCAGAGATGGGCTGAGGAAGTGGTAAATTCCTTGCAGTCACCCGGCAGATCCTCTGCAGCATGCCTGGTGTGGGTGAGGCTCTGCACCCGCTGGGCCACACAGGAGGGGGCGGAAAGTTCAGTCTCAATTTTTGGGCGCTATCACTTTCTGGGCTGCCCGCATAGTGCCTGACACAAGTGCAGAAGGGTGAAGGCAGCGGGGAATCACCTTGTCAGGCAAAGAACCGGTCCTGCCACTGCTGTGGGGACTGCAAAGAGACTCAGTTGCGGAAACCAGACCAGATTCCTGGGGATTTGCTTGAGGAAAGAAACCTCTGTTGACTGTTCAGCTACCTCAGCGTGGTCCAGAGTGGGAAGGTCTAAGCACAGCCCCTGGGAAAAATGTTGGAAGAGGTATGCCTTAGGTAAAGGAACAACTCCCAACAAATCCTCCCAAGGCTAGAGATCGGTTTTGGTTTTGACCACTGACAATCCTGAGCTTTTTGGTCTTTATTATGATAGAAAGGATTTGGGTGGGGGGGCTGGCCAAATTACTCATGAGGTTGACACATTGTTCCTGTGTTCCTCCCTGAAGTATCTTGAACAATGTCTGCAGCCAGCATGAGGTCTGGTTATCCGTGCAAACTGCCCTCCCTTCTTCAAAAAGGAATAGAGAGCTGTTACTATTGGTGCTACAGCATTGATGAAAGCTTGTTTCCTTTTACTGGTCTGCTGTTCTTCAGAAATATGTTCTTCCCCATGACTTCTGAACAGAAAACTAGGTGCTTGGTCTCTTCTTACCTTGCCAGCATTTAATTCTCAGTGCCCATTGCTATCTAATCCAAAATATATCCACTGCAGATAGGAAGGCTCCTGTTACTTTCAGTGGTCATTCACCAATTCTGCCTGCAGTATGTGGAACAGGGACATATATCAAAAATTAGCTGGCCATAGTATCTTAATGGCCTACAGTATCTTAATTGCCTGCAGTGTTTTTCTTTTTGGCTATTTTGTATTCTCAGCCCTTATTCTTTAATTTCAGTATGTAAGCAAAATTATGTTTTCATTTTAATGCCAGTTGAGAAGTAAATATTATTGGTTCTTATTTCAAGGCATTGCCATTGGAAGTTGGGAAACTTTCATTGCGTCTGATATCTGCGTGAAACTATAACATATAAATGAATTGCAACATCATGAATGAGTTTACAGATTAAATTGTGCTATGCACAGTTAACATAAAACTTACTGAAAATGGTCATTTAAGTACTTTAACAGTGATTGGCATTTATTGCAATGGGTTCGTGACTTGTGAAAGATGATTGCTTCCAAACATGTATTTTTCTCCAGCTTACACACAGTTTAAAGGTAAGATGTATAAGTTTAAGATCAGCTGTGGATTCTGGTCAGGATTCATAGACATTTTTGAAGCCTGGTTGGTCTCTTGACTTTATTACATATGGTAAGGATTGCTCTTTCTGCTTACTGCTTGTTCAGTGGACATAAGCAAGAAATAAAAGTTTCTAATAACGGTCCTCAGAACGGGATGTGTAGACGTCAAACTTTTACCTTACCTGCTTAAAGAGAAAACAGAAAAGCAGCTGATGTACCCAGAACTGAAGCTGTTCCCCTGCTGTTTGTGGAGAGCCAGTATTGATAGCTGGGGCAGGACATAATTGCAATCCCAGAACAAGTTGATTTCTGTAAAACATGGAAGTTGTGGTGGGTAAAGTTGATGTTCCAAGTCTTATTGATAAAGAAATGGGGAAATGTGCACTTATTATTTATGAAAATATTTTAAAATATGTAAATATATGTGCACAGAATAGAAATCTTTTGGACAGGTACTATTGGGATTATAGTGTTTGTATGATTGATTTTCATAAGGCCAATGAGAATAGCTTCCTCAAAGTGCAGTTAAAAGAATTTCCATTGCACCTGTGTAACAGCTTATGTCTTACAGACTGTTATGTTACTACCATTCTCCTTTAGTTTATACAACCAATGCTTCTGAAATTGCAATGGGACCACTGGCTGGTAAAGGCTGGATAATATTCTAATTCAATCCTTTCATGTATAGGTAAGTCCTGTTAACTTGGGGAAAAAAAAAAATCATTCAGACAACTCCCGCAATAAATTTCTCAAGGTATTTTCTATGCTACTATTTGTTTGGCAGCAATGGAAACTTTCGGCTTCATAAGCGCAGATGCCATCTCCTTTCTGTCACAGAAAAGGCTCACCTGGTTCTTGGATAGGTACATTCTGGTTGATACAGGTTCTCTCTGTTGGGACAGAGAGAACTGTGAACATGTGTAACTTTAATTACCAGGGTTTACCAGGGCAATTACTTTTATTAAGTTCATTATAGCGCCCAGTAATTAGCATTGTGTTTATGAACTCCTGATTATAAATGCAACAAATATGTCCCGAGATAATGGGAAAGATCAAGTCTTCAAAAGGAGATATGTTTCTTTATGCTAGTTAAAGCTGACCTGTTTACCTAGCTAAATCTATACTTAAAAGCGGTGTATTTCTTTGTTGTTATTTTCGTCCATATATGCCAATAAATTATTGGAAAATGTAGTGCTAAATATAATTCTTTATTGTTACTATTAACAGTGTAAGTTTGATATTTAGGCCTGCTTCAACTGAAATCGAGTGAAATTTTGTTTCTCATTTCACTGAGAGCTGGACTGAAGCAGTTCCTATAGATGTGGGAAATGACAGTCGCCAAGTTTTCAAATGTGGTTGAACATATGTAATAAAACATAATGCCATCGTTCATATTAATAGTCATGATAAAATAAATACTTTTCGTAGAACCTACCAGTTATACAAATGAATTACAGTCATTTAATTGCAAAATATTTTAAAAGTTGTGATGATAACTTAAAAATAACTGCTATGCCAAATTTTAATAAGGTAGTGACGGCTTTATTAGCTTTAAAAATGTGCATAATTTACAGGAATGTTGTATTAGCATTAAGGTGACATTTTCTATTTTATTCAGATTAAAATTGTGTAAATAGGCCATTTGAAATGCTCACATTGTATATTAAAATTAACCATTCAGGAATTAATTATTCAACTTCTCATAAGAGTTATCCTTACTCACACAGGAAGTCCCATTGTCTAATGGCATTTCTCAGGCATAATCAGATGACAATGGGACAAGTATGAGAATTGCTCATGTGGAATTGGAAAATACCAATTCCATCATTCTTTGTTAAAATGTTTGCTGGTAATGGTTCTTTTCCTGCAACTAGCTGTTTCATTGTTCAGTGCTGTACAGCAGACAGTGGGAAATCCATGATCTCTGTGGGTGATTAGTTTGTTCCCTAACACGTGATAGTAATGAAATGAAATCCAGTAGAGACAACATTGAAAGTGTGGAAGTGGTATGGGAAGGGCACAGATATTTTTTAGCTGGATAAATCAACATAAGCCATCTAAAAGCATGCATCAGGTGTATTTGTGAGTCCAGATTAGTAAAAGGGCCTTGTCCTACCTTAGAGCTAGCTTGTTTTTAAGGCTTATGCTTTTCAGAAGGTGGAAAATTTTAAGGAAACTGTCAGCGTGAATAGTTGGGATTTACTCTGGTCTTCCAGTGCCGTTCGACACCGTAGACAAGTGTATCTCATCTTCTCACTTACAGCCTTACATGAAGGAGGGGGGGCTGCTTACAATCATTTCTAAGATCTAAACCAAATCATGTGATACATTATCTTCTAACATTAATTGCTGTGAGTACATTTGTCAGCTTTGAAATATTTTTATAGAGCAATTCTAGCAGATCCATTTTTTTTTCCTCTGAACCAGCTTAAAGTACCGAAAAGAACAGAAATCTGCTATTATGAGTGAATTATAGGGAAACTCTCTCTAAGACAATGGGTTGCATGTGTAGGGCTTCTGGGCGCTAAATTAAGAATATCCTAAGTTGGCTGAATCAAATGCT
>VXAL01015053.1:193981-205178 GCA_013399475.1 Chauna torquata | reverse complement strand
TTGATCGCAGCAAATAAATTTTAATAGAACCCAGGCACATGGTGCATGAAGCAGGTGTATTCATAGTAATGGATGTTGCCAGTAGTTTAAATGGAGAGACAGTGATGGAAAATCACATGGAATGGGACAGACTGACTCTCTAAGAGAAGATGTGCATAGGGAAAATATTGAGAAAGTGTGACAATATGTAGTAGCATCCTCCACATGATGGCAGTACAGACTCTGTATGTCGTGCACCTCCAGGAAAGACCATGTTCTCCTCCCAAGATGTTTGGGAATTAGTGCATCTAGTATACTAGAGGAGCTGGTCTCATTAAAACCAGACTTCTCTCACCATCTGGTATATGTGTTTCTGTACTTTTTTCTCAAGGGCGTGATGCTTATGAGACTATGCACATTTGCTAGTTTGTGCTTGAGAACCTTTTGCTCCTTCTTCCCCTTTAACTTAACAGACAGTTTTAACCAAGTTAAGAGAAGATAGCTATTGTATGCATTTCATGAAAATAAGTGACAGAGTAGAAGGAAAGTCAGAACAACACTGCCATTGAGAGGAAGCACAGTACAACTCAAAGCCCATCTATTCCAAGGGCACTTGCTAACCCTATAGGTACTGGCAGTAGCCAGTGCCTTCCTGCTGCCTCTAGTCCTTCAAACCATTAAAAGATGTGGAAGGCAGGTGGAGGTAACTGGAGCCTGGAAGGAGCCATGAAGGTTTCTCTCCTCACCATGGGGAGATGCAGGGAGGGATATGAAGAAGGAGAATTAGGAGGAAATACTCCAGTGGGAGGAAAACATCACAGGAAACAGGGCAGGTGAAATTTGTGCTGCTGGGGAATATAGCATACTGGCTTCACTAGTTCGATAGCTTTGCTACATTGAATATTTGTCTAAAAGATCAAACAATATTTTTGTTCTTAAGGTATGTGTTTTCATCTCTTGCACCTAACAAACAGTTCTTTTGAAATATATTTTCTAGTTTGCTGTTTGTATGACAAACTGTAAATTACTGTATGTATGGCAGTGGTGTGCCACAGGGAGATGGAGGAGCAGAGCTACATAAGTAAGAAGGAACGATTTCTGATTTTTTTTTCTTATTCCTGCCTTTCTTCATTGGGCATCTCACTGCTTGGATGTGAGACAACACTTCAGGGCTAGAGTGGGCTGGAAAAATTCAGTGAAGCTTATATGCCAGAAAATGTTGATGAGTGCAAATAGCAATATTTTATTGAAAGTATTCAATTTTGTTAACTTCTGATTGAAAATCTACTCATGAGATTTTGAAACCTGTCTGCTTTCTTATTTACAACCCACAGATCCTCTGGCTTTCCTTTGAGCCAAAACCTTGTGATCGTGGGAGCAAGAGGTACATTCCTGAGTGACACCAAAAGAACAGAAGTCCTTCTCATTCATGTCTCATGATGTAGTGTGTACAGTCTATGTCACAGGACATGGTGTACCTGTAGGACTAGGCTACTGCCAAAATGTAGCTATTTCCAAATGGCAATAGCTTCCTCATGGCCACAGGAGACCCTATGTTGCCAGGCTCTGCAGGTCTCCAGCAGCCTGCCAAGTTCATTGATCCAGCAGCCCAGGCTCTGTGACCTCCTGCTGGCTTTCAGGCAAAACTGTCGAGATCTTTTCTAGTTTTCCTGCTGTTCTGTCACCAAATATTAATCATTTTAACTAAATTGTGATAGTTTCAGTGTTATAATTCAATAATAGCAATGAAACTGTAATAGTAATAAGAATATAATTATTACCAATAAGACACGATATTCAGTAATTAATGGCAATGAAACACATAGAAATTGTGTCTAGTTCAGAGTGTTGCAAGGGTTTCCACAATCCCTTGTTCCACCTGAAATTGGGTTTCCTTGTCAGCTGTATAGTATTATGAAATAAAGAGTCAGCAGAAGAAAGTGATGGCATCTGTTACGTTCTTTTTTTATTGTTTTTTTTCCCCTTACCAAGTAACAGAAGCATCCTCGCAATTCTTAATGACTTAGGGGGTGAGAAGACATTTTATGATTATTTTTTCTTGTCTTGGCTTTCCTTGCAGAATATGAAGATATTCCTGAAACCATTCGTTAGATGCTTATATTACCAAATAGGTACAGTTAAACTATTCTGCAGTTATTTAAATCTGATGCTTTGGAAATTCTTTTATTACCAATTTCTGCAGAGGTTTTGATATTTTTCTACTTTCATTATGAAATAAATAATCTGTATAATATTGTGGTTATTAATGTAAATTACTTCATGTGTCGGATCAATGATGGACTCAGTGGGGAAAAAAAGCTCTGGTAGATCGATCTTGATTAGAAATTTTATGGATCCAGAATGGTTTGAGTGATGGTAATGTAGTGGGACAAATCCTGATTTTATTTTTATAGGTACTTTTTAATTAAAACCCTACCTAGGTTGTAATTCAAAGTCTTCTTTTTTCTATTTCTTTATTAATTCACATATTTATTACGAAAAATATGCTTCTGTTATAAGGCTCTGAAAAACATTGAATTAATTCTATCTGAATCTTTAATAATGACGAAAAATTAGGATTCTGGAAGAATGGCATGCAGCTTAGCTCAGTGTATTGCTTTTAAATGATAATTTTGCTAATGTGATGAAGGAAACACTGGATATTCTTGCAAAAAGATACAAGCAATGATCTTTTTTTCAGCAGCATGCATAGAATGTCTCCTATTTATTTTTTATTTTAGTATCACACGTAAGTGATTCAGAAAAGTTATATAAATCAGAGTCACAAGAAGTGCTAACTTGTATAAAATACTTCAGTATTCTTAGTATTAGGTAATATTTCTACATTTTTATTTATTCCTCATATATGAAAACTTTCAGCTTGGTAAAAACAAGCATTTCTGTTACTGTGAAGCAGACCTCTTTTTCTTATTATTAAAAAAAAAAAGCTTTAATAAAACTTTATAAAAGATTAATACAGACCTTGTTGTCTAACTTACACCATGAAGACAATGTGATATGCTTCTACAAATAAATCTTCATAAGAAAGGTTTACTTATATGACATTTTTTGTTGTATGTAAAGACGTGTGTAGAACTAAAATTACATTTCCATGATGCTCCTTGTAGCAGAAAATATGTTTCCTGAGGATTATTTCATACCACATTTTCTCATTTGTAGGCACTCTTTCAAACTCAGAATTCGTTAAGTCAAATTAGAAGCTTCAATGGGATTTTCAGGAAATTTCTATCACTCAGGTAAGATAACATGAAAAACACAAACTATTTCATATTTAATTGTTCATGTTTCTCTTAGCAAAGGATACGCAAATATTTTATTACAGTGATGTTATATCTATTGTATAGTGGATTAACACAGAGAAGCTGTTGGGAAGCCTACATATGAGGAAAATTTCCTAAAAATGTTAATATAAAACCACTGATTGCTTTCAGTTTTCTCTGCTGACCCTCAGAGTCTTTGTGCTTCATTTTAATTTATATGATGAGATATCTAGGTCTGTTTCACAAGTGAGTCATGTAGAAAAATTGGACATAATATTAGGAACTTCCAGAGACTTCCTTCTGAAATGGAGAAAATATTTCAAAACATGAAAACATAAATTAAAAGTCAGCTCACATGGTGTATTATGAAATACAGTTAGACATATCTAAATCCCATTAAGTCAATGGAGAATTCTTTTGCCTCAGTGAGAGTATCTGGTTGATTTTTAAAACTGAATTCCAAATAGTCACTCATAGCTGGCTAGGTGATTCACAGCTGTTCACCTGCATTTTCAAATCCTTATCCAAGGAGCAGAATGGTATTTGTTAGACAATTCATTAAAAATGGTGATTATGATTGTTTAGATATAGGTGATGAAATAAATTTGAAACTGCTAAAAGACAGCCCAAGAGATATAAAATGAATAGTTAGACCTTAAATCCATATTTCAATACATAAGTCATCACACTGATTTGGGAATTACAGGGAAGGTTTCATAAGTGCTTTTGACATTACAGAGTGATAAGTGCTAACAGTTCATCATCTTCTGGAAAATCCAGGCCTTGCTTAAATCTAGCAAAAAAGTTATTCCTCAAAATTCCACTGTTTTTTATAAAAAAGAAAAGAAGGTATATATTTTTAAATCTCAGAATACTCTTTCTTGTTTTGTTCTCTTTAATATTTTCATAAATGGCTTGGATGTACGACTAGAAGGCATATTGAGTAAGTTTGCAGATGATTCTAAATTGGGAGGAGCTGTTGACTCCCAAGCTGTTGACTGAGAGAGGCCTTGCAGAGAGATCTTGACAAATCAGAGAGCTGGGCAATCACCAGCAATATGAAGTTAGCAAGAGAAAGTGCCAGATTCTGCACCTGGGAAGGGGCAACCCTAGCTATTCAAACAGGCTGGGGGACAAGAGGCTGGAGAGCAGCCCTGCAGAAAGGGATCTTGGGGTTTTGGTTGATGGCAAGTTGAACATTGAGCCAACAGCGTGCCCTGGCAGCCAAGAGGACAACCACGTCCTGGGGTGCATCAGGCACGGCACTGCTGGCTGGTCGAGGGAAGGGATTGCCCTGCCCTGCTCTGCGCTGATGTGGCCTCACCTTGAATGCTGTGTGCAGGTTTGGGCACCACAGTATAAGAAGGACATGAAACTATTAGAGAGTGTCCAAAGGAGGGCTACAAAGGTGGTGAAGGGTCTGGAGGGGAAGATGTATGAGAGGCGGCCGAGGTCACTTGGTTTGTTCAGCCCAGAGAAGAGGAGGCTGAGGGGAGGCCTCATGGCGGCCTGCAGCTTCCTCACGAGGGGAGCAGAGGGGCAGGGCTGATCTCTGCTCTCTGGTGACAGTGACAGGACCCGAGGGAACGGCATGGAGCTGTGACGGGGGAGGTTCAGGCTGGGTGTTAGGAAAAGGTTCTTCACCGAGAGGGTGGTCAGGCACTGGAGCAGGCTCCTCAGGGAAGCGGTCACAGCACCGAGCCTGCCGGAGTTCAAGAAGCGTTTAGACAACGCTCTCAGACATAGGGTCTGATTTTTGGGTGGTCCTGTGTGGAGCCAGGAGTTAGACTCTTATCCTTTTGGGTCCCTTCCAAGTCAGGATATTCTATGATTCTTGTTCTTGTAATTTTCTCCCCTCCCCTGTGAAATAACCATAAAAAGTAAGAGCAGGTGAAGAAAAAAAATATCATGGGTTTTGTATTATGTTTTGCTATTTGTAAAGAAGAAAGTTAAAGGCATGACAACATGGTGGCTTGGCTGGGTAAACCAAATATTTTTCTGGTCCTACCTAGGTAGAAGGCATAGAGGTTTCTAACTGAATTGTCCAATGACTTCTATGGCTTGTAGAAATTCTGGTGCAGTTCATGCTGACTCTAATTTGCAGGTACTAAGGAGGAAGACAAAGGCAGTATTGCTGAAGTTGAAAGAGAGCTCCTGGTGTTTTCCCCATATGTGGATTCACCTGCACCCTCATTCAGAAGGAATCATCGCTGGTGGAGCACATAGTCCTCAGCACAGAATTTGATTTAGTCCCTGGTCTCTGAGTTTTAATGTCATTTATGTTGCAGCATGGCTACAGCATTGTTTATTTCAGAGCAATGCTGCAGGGTTCATTCATGTATGTGATGATATACTCAAAAATCAATATGTTGGATCAACAGAATGGTTTTGGTTGGTGTTTTTTTGTTTGGTTGGTTTGTTTTTTTTTTTGCTTCATGTTGACAGTTTACCTGGAATCACAGTAATATATGATCTTAAGTGAAGATCATGCCTCTTTATTAAGGCAATGAACAGAACATGAGAGCTGTTCATGAAGGGTTCACTTTCTTTTGTTAAGTGAAGAAATAAACAATCTCAGAGTGGTCAATGATTCAAAAAACAGCTGACAAACTTTCATGCCTTTGCCTTAGATGCCATAGGGTCAAACCCATTTTAACTTAGTGGTCAGTCAGCCTCTTGGTTCTCCCCTATGATGAGACATAATGTTTCTAGACCTGATTTCCTGGACAAAGTTGTGACAGTAAAAGATAAGTGTATTCCTAACTGATAATTTGGTTTTAAAAAAAAAAAAAAAGGTCAAAAGAAGGAAAAACTTGATTGAATAAGCCAAGACTTAGTGCCCAGTTCCCACAGAGACCTTCTTTTGGCATCTGGGTTAGCTAATGTCCACACTAGCTGTTATTGCAGAACTGTGGTATAGGTTTTTCCCAGGTCCTTCATTATATTATTTTTTTTCCCTGTGATTCGTAACAAAGTGAACACAGTACACTTTGGAAGGGGTACAAATTCTAGGTGGACCTTAACTGTCACTGTGGTGTGAAAAGACATGAATGATAGTAAAGAATCTAGCATTTATTTGAATGATAATGAGGCAGTAGGTGGAAAAGTATATTTACTTGTAACTGCAATGAATCCTGAAACATGGTTGTTCTGTTTATCATGTACCTTGGTGATGATTCTGATAAAACAGAATATCTCTGAGTTTTCTTACCCTATTTACTTCATCAGTAGAGCAAAATTTATACAAAAGAGATTAAAAAAAAAAAAAAAGACAAGGCAGCTTGCAAGATTTAACCTACTCTCTTTACATAGGTGCAACAATATGAAGGCAGTCCTCATATTTTTACTGTGAATGCTAACATTTTTATCTCAGTGCTAAAGGTATGAAAGGAATAATAAAGAATTCATGCTCAGGGCTGCTATTTTAGTTATCAAGAACTACTTTCTAGAGCTTGAATGGATCAATTGTTCTCGTTTTTACCAATTAAAACAAGAGTAAGTCCCTTGACTTTAATGAATGTACACCAGTAAAAACATGATGTAGATGAAAGCAGGCTCAGCTTCCAGATACTGGAAAGTATGGACAGTTAAAGCACATATAATATGAGGGCAAAAAGTGTTTTGCACTTTGTAGTGACAGAAATTGCTTACCTGGCAAGAATTGGGACTGTAAAATATCCTACTCAACTCTAATTCTTGTAGTGAATGATTAGTATTGTTCGAAAGACATTAGTATAATCTTTCTCATTCCAACTTGTATTATTAATGGCCTCATTATTCAAGTTATATATTTCAAGAATCAGTGCAAAAACACTGAACACCGTGGAAGTACTCTCTTTTTCTGCTCAAGGCAAATCAGGTCATTTCTTAAGTGGTTTCTAGAAGCTCAGCTTTTTGTAATTATCATTTTGTAGTTCACAAATACTCATCTCTAAATTTTGATTTTAAAAGCACCTTGAAGAAAACTGAATTCAACTTGTGCTATCTTGCCTAGTGTCAAAATGCTGGGCTCACTGAGTGGTGCCAGATAGCTAGCACTCATACAAAATAGCTCCTGGGATTGTATGTTCTCCTTCACTGTCTGTCATTGTGAATGCCATTGTGAATCGAAAACAATAAATTCTTTGGCAATGACTGCAAAATGCAGATTGCAATTTCATTCCATTTCACTTCATTTTCATTGACACCATTGTCAATATTTTTTGTAAAAACTATTTCAGTGCTTATTTGAATTTTTAATGCTCAGCTAATACAGCAAGCTTGTTATAAACATTTCATCCTGATTTACGTTACCAGAAGGATATGGCCTGTCCTTAGTATGTAGTCCATATTCATTTCCTTCTCTGTTTGCTTTGGAAACCAGATCAGCTGATTTTGAGAAAAAGTCAGATTCCAACACTATCTTTTGATACTGAAACCAAAATCTGTTTTTGTTGTTATTAGTGCCCATACTGGTAGACGGAACTGCTTTAAGATTTTCTGTTACTAGTGCCTTGATGTGAAGGTAAGTACAGCACAAACTCAAGCAGGAAATCCAACCAAATCTTACAAAGGATATAATATGCAAGGGGATTGGTATTGTGTCACAGCTGCCAAATTACACTCTGTATATATTTATTTTAAGTTTAGGTAGGTCTGGGTTACAATAATTTAGCCAAAAGAGGAAAGACAAAGGTGGAAAGAATATTGTTGAAAGGTAGAGAAAGGAATATGATAAAAGAAGAAAAAAGCAAGGTAAAATGCATAATATTTCTGTGACATATCAGCATGTTTAATGAATGACAGAAGAAGAGTATAGTCTACAGTATTATACAGTAGGTTCTGTTTATCCCTTCGGTGCAAACTCTTCTAGGATGGAGGAAAGTTCAGACGTTGTCAGATGTTTACTCTTTTTTCATTTAGCATCAGAAAGGGTTCAACTGTTGTTTTTGAAATACCATAAACAAAAATCATATTGCCTAGAATAATACAGTGAATAGAGGAGTTAGGCAAAATTGGTATGCCTGTGTTCAAATATGCAATAAATAAATAAGCTTTTATTTCACCACTGAAACTTATAAATTCCTTGTTATCTTATCCTTGACCACTTCAAATTAAGCTTCTGTATTTGATCTCAGACTGCCTGATCTTAGTATCTCTAGCTTGCATTAATCCCTTCTAACTTTAGGTACTTGCCTGAAGATGGAAGTGTTAGGACTTTATTAATCTTTACAGCCAATACGTAGAAAGAGGCAACTCCTAAGAACAACTGACACCTAAGCTGAAATGACTATTGATTGCCCTGCTTGTTTCCACTGACTGTTGGGAGCCTGTGCTTCTTTCTTCTCTTTAAATCCACCTACCCAAATTTGTGGCCACCAGATTGCAAGCCAGTCCAGCCAGAAGAGAGCTAGCTGTCTCTGAAGCAGACTAGCCACCTGCACACGGAAGAGCACCAGAATAATGTGAAAGTTAATTTGCAGCACACCAGGGTGACTGATCTATAGGCTGAGTATGTAGCTTTGTATGGTGTGCCATGAGATGTTGCATCAGAGCATGTGGAGATGTTTGATTGCACACAAGCAGCTGGAGTAGTGTTGGAGAGCTGTACAGAGCAGTGCTAGCAGCTGCATATAGCCTGATCTTATCCATCCTTCCTGGGTAGGAATCCTTGGAGAGAGCTATTCCCAGATCCACACCTTAATTTCATCTCACAGTAAGCTAATTAGCTGGGTCTAACAGCCCATAAACAAACTTGTGTGTATTGAGCAGGTGATGAATGCACCAATATGTGGGTGCAAACTGGGTGCTTACTTACCTGACAGTATATGCATACCCAAAGTTATGTGTTGAACAGGCTCCTGAGCTAGGAATGAATTCAGAATTTCTTGTTTTGTGGGCCTAAGTTTCTCTTACCTATTTCCCTGAAGAATTCTACTGAGTACCTTTTATTGCAGCAGTCTTCATAGGTGAAGACAGCTCTATGAACCTGTGGCTGGCTCACACGCGTGGTATTCCACAAAGATTATCCTGGTAGTTGAGAACATCCAGGCTGGGGAGCTTTTCTTTATCATTGTTCTTAACGCAGTTGGTATTTGAAATGTATCCCTTTATACTAGCAATACATAACAGTGGAGGTTAAAGAAATAAAAAATCATGATACAAGGTGCCAGGGAGTACCAGCAAATCTAATACATAATAGATCTATCTCAGAGAGTTTTCATTTTCAAGATGGAATTGACAGAACTTTATCTGATAAGCTACAGTAATTTTCCTTAGTCTGTAAGGAAGATAAAATTCCAGGAAATATGCTTTTTAATAGTAGCGAAATATTTTGGGGGATTTTTTTTTTCAGTGGCATTTAGTGGCAAACTTTTTTGTTTAGTGGCATTATTTAACATGGTACTAACGGGAAGTTTGCAATTACTTGGGGACTCAGGTAAAATGACAATCTGCTGGCACTGCAGAAACACAGGTGGAATTGTTTACAATTCATCATGTAAGATAATCCAGAAATTAAAGTGGAAGACCAACAGGAGAATAAAGAAGAGAACATCTACTATTAGTAAAAAGAAATACAACTAGAAGGGAAGCTAACTTCAAAGAACAGAAAATAT
Source organism: Chauna torquata (assembly GCA_013399475.1). Lineage (NCBI taxonomy): Eukaryota > Metazoa > Chordata > Aves > Anseriformes > Anhimidae > Chauna > Chauna torquata. Next base: position 195,322 of record VXAL01015053.1, on the reverse strand, counting down.
ATGTAAGTGCATAGTAATAAACTCAAAATTTCTTCGTTTTGTAGATATCTATTACATGTTCCATCTTCAGCTGGAGAAGGAACTGAAAAACAAAGTACACGATACTCTGAATGACAGTACTGCTAAACCATAACGACAGCCTGGCTTGTGCAAGCAAGAAATGAAGGGAGCAGAACTGCAGCTGTTTTCATTTTCTCTGAAGGAGATTAATCATGCTACCTGAAATATCAAAGATTAAAGCAATAACTTGTATAGAGGACTTATACAGCACTCATCAGGTGTGATAATGTAAACCAAATGAGCTAATCTATTACAGTACTACAGTCATTCTAGTAACCACGCACTAGGGGAAGGCTTGCCACACACTGCAGCCTGCAACTATTTGCCAGTTGAAAAATGCTTTTACTCCAAAACAGCAGGTCTATCTCCTGTACATGCTGAGACATACATACAAGAGACTATGACGTACATGGAAGAGGCTTCACTGTTTTAAGAGCCATAAAAATGTATGATTAAATGTGCTGCCCTCTAAATGGGAGCAGCACCAGGATTCCAGCCAAAGAGTAACAGGATTAATCGCAAAAGCATGTAAAGCAGTACTTTAGCAAAATGCGAGTCCTCCCTCTCAAACGGTTGTTAGAAGTGTGCAACTTTTGCTTGTTTCCATCATATCTGCTTAGGCTACTTTGCAAACATTTGATTTATTCCTATAGTTCTAAAATAAATGAGTATATTTATTTCTGCTGGCTGGGTCACCTACAAATAAATTGGCATGGCATACTTTCCAGTAAACTACTTTAGCAAGCATATAACTGACTCAAATATTTTGTCAGAGTTCTTGACTTTTACAAGCAAAACCAATAACGGGGGGAGGGGGGGAACAACTAAAAAACTGCAGTAGTGAAGTACAAAGCTCTGAGATAAAAAAGTTAATTTCCTATGAAATACACCTAGACACTTTGATTATTAATTACCATCTTTAGTTATTTAGTTCTTGGGTGCCCTAGGAACATGATAAATGAGAGTGTGAATTGTAAATGGGCTTGAGACAGAAATTAGATGTAGCCTATTTCTTGTTTTGTTTTTAGTAACATATATCAGGGGAAAGACTATGGATTCAAAGACTTTGCCCAGTTAAAGAATTGGGGATTAGCTTGGAGAATTTAGAGAAATCCAAACACTACATGAAAAGATGCTTCTTAGTTGGTATGACAAAGCTATAAAGACCAATGACTTGCTTACTAAAGTATCAAATTTTATGTGAGATAGCTCTTTAGTAATAAATATACTTTTTTTTTTTTTTTTTTTAGTTTTAAACCACGGGGCTATTTTCTTCTACTT
>VXAL01015053.1:117850-193969 GCA_013399475.1 Chauna torquata | reverse complement strand
TTTTTTTTTTTTTTTGAGTATAAAACCACAGTGCTATTTTCTCTAATCTTTACTGGGGTTAAATGCGTTATGATACAGTTAGTAGTGTTTTCTTTAGTGATATGTTATCCGAAGAAGTTTGTTTTATTATAAATTCCATCCTTTTTAGGGCAAAAATAGTTCATTCTCTCAGTCCTCCTTTTTGCTTCTCCTGAAGTTGTGAGTTGATAATAGTATTTAATGATGCTGGCAGTTGTTTCTGTTTCAGTTAGAAATAAGACTTGAAATAATTGATTTTAATATGTATTATCAAACCTCATTTGAGTTTAGTTTTATCCAAGTTGTCCCTAAATGTCTCTAAGTTTCATTTAAACGTGGAATTGTAATAAACAAGTATGTGTTCTTCTCTGATTTGGCTTGCAAACTTTCATTAAAAGAAAAAAAATATGTGGATGACAGGTAGGATAAGAAAAGCATTAAAAGCCAGCAATCCTATCTCAGCTTTTTCTCCTTCATTTAAAAGTAGATTTTTTGTGTCAGTTGTCTTTTCTGAGTGGTTTACATTAATTTGGCATGCTGGCTACATTATACACTCCTCCCTCCAGGATTTGTGTTTATATTGTAGGCATTGCTTCTTTCAAGCTTGTGTTTATTGTGTTGTATTGTATTTTATGTGTCCATAATACAGGAGAATGTGGACTATAATGTGACCCTTCTCTTTTTTATATTACAGCACATCAAATACTTTTCCACTGTCTGCACAAAATTCACAAAAAATACTAGACTGGCATTTATTTCAGCATGGTTTTATGGAACTATGGGGTACTTTCTTTGGCACAGTATGCTAGATGCTTTAAGCTGGTATGGGTTAGGACATCATAAAGCTTTATCACAGAAGAGGTATTAATTTATCTCAGGTGGCATCCTTTGGATTTGTGCTTACTGTACACATGAGGATCTGTTTTGAAGGTTGTAAGGCAGTTTCAGTAGTAATCAGCAGAATTCTGTGGGAAGGCACAATCAAGCCAAGGCAGCGCTTTGAATCAAACCGCTGTTTCACAAGGAGCTAATTGAAGGGTCCTTCTGCTTTGCTGCGTACCCTTAGTGAAATATAGCATGTGTTTAAACTTTATGACTTGGAACCGAACTTCTCTTATGCTATGTAAAATTTACTTAAACGTTCTACATCTATAACAGAATTGTAGTCAAACTCAGGACAGCAAAACAGAGAAAGCAAAGCTGGTAGTTTGTGTTCATAGATAAGTTACTCTATTGTTGAGTATCCACGTATGCAAGGGGGGAAAAATTAAACATAGATGTTCAGTTCAGAACAGTGTTAAACCTTTTAAAATATTTTCCAGCCACAAATCACATGTGTTGCAGTGTTCCCTGCAATGTTGCAGAGAAAGGACTGGAGAAACCCAGCTGTTAAAAGCGGTTGCAAAGGATATAGCAATGTAGCCACTGGGATCAATTTTTATCATGTGCAGTGATTCAAAGATATTCAATAAGTCATTAACAAGATTAATGAACTCTAATAAAAAATGCAAGCTCCTGTTCCATATTTTATTTAGCTCACTGTAGCTTAAAATTACATTTTATGATTTTATTAAAGATATTACTTAATTTTTCTCAAATTGGTCATTTTATTTAAGTTAAAATATATTAAATAGATTTTTTTCCATAGAGAAATAGGATTAAAAAAAAAAAAAAGACTTTGTATGATAAAGTACCTTTATACCATAAATAGATATCTAATCAATAGGCTCAAGTCTGCTCTATTGTAATAGCATAAAGCTTAGAGTGGTACTTTAAGACTCGGCGATTGCATAATTGCACTACTCTACTAGGTGCCTGGAGTATAAGCAGTGTTATATCCCAATCATGTATCACCTAGTGAAGATTTTCTTTTGGTGACTTGTGCATTGATGGAGCCCTGCTAAATCTCTATCTAATCGCTCTCAGCCCCCCTGTTCAAGAGGAAAGTATTGCTTTTGTGGGGTTATGCATTCCCATATGCAGAGCTTTAGCAATAGAGGCTTGAATCCGTTTACCCCGCTGTGAGAGCGGACCATCGCTTGGGCTTGGATGAGAAGTCTGCTGCAGCCACTGAAAATGTGAGTGATGGCAGAATCTGGCACAGGGGTCTGTCTGTCTTGTTAGTGTTCTGATGACATTAATGCCAATGAGAGGATAGTGCTGTAGACGAATATTCATGGAAACACAGCTAGGCACATTCTGGTATGGAGAACCAGCTTTCCACTGAAGGCAAGCCAGCTTAACGAGACCTTCCGTACAAGTTGTCCAGGTGATACTATACAATGTATAGGAGCATATTTGTTGCTCTTGCTGACAGTTGTCAGACTACTAAATTGATTAATGGAAAATGACTCACAGAAACAAGTTATTCTTTGCCAGTGATTAAGACTAAAAGAGCCTTAACCATCTTCCTGCATCTGTGTTATCCCTGGCCTTACTTTTTTGCATGTAATCCATTTCTTTAGAGTGTTTCACCTGGTCTAAATAATTCAAGGTTTGTGCAGCATCTGAGAAGCTGTTTGTCTTTTATGTCCTACTACTTAGTACTCCTCCACGGCAAAAACTTCTATTAGAGATTTATTGTAGATTTATTGTAGGCCTACTATTTTCACGAATGTTCACAGTATGCCATCTCTGAAGACTAGAATTCTACAAACAAACAAAAAAACAAGAACTAAGTTCTAGTAAGTAAAACTTAGTGGGCACAGTGGCCATTCTTTCAAAATGTAGTTTTCAATTAGTGTGCTGGGAGTTTGTGGCTGACTTTCAGCTGACACATCCTTTTATGTTCCACTGTGATTCTTCTGAGGAAATTTGCCCTAGAGAAAGTGGTCAGTGTCACAATGCAGTTAGTTACCGTTTGTGTCTCCTTTTGTGCAAGTTTTACTTAATAACCACCTCAAGTCTTCCTTTATAAAGCTTTGCTCTAGAGACCAGATCTAAGTGTATTTTTATGATTTAAAAGTTAATTTAAAGGACATATAGCATGTTATACGGTACAGGAACAAAGCTTATTTTTGATTCTTAGGTCCTAGATTGATTGGTTTAATAACATTTCTTAATAAAGTAAACAATGCATTTTATTTCTGTGGGCTCGTGGGATGGAGAGTAGGAAGTTTCACTTTAAAACTTGGTATCTTTGACTTAGCAAAGGATATTAGTGAGTCCTATGCCATGTAATTATTGTTTTATGTGCACAACCCTTATTTGAAAAATGTCTCCATTACACTTGAAAATGCACATACTTCCAGAGTATAAATGAGCTTTCAAATTTAGCTATGAAGTGCAATCTGAGTATTTATTTAGAGCAGGTCTTTTGTACATCCAGTGTTTTGTCCATTGGCTTTGTGGTCCTGAGGCGTTACTTCTGGAAAGCAATTGTACTGGGAGGAGATTCAGTGATTTCCTCAGTTACGAGTTAACTTAAATGTTTTCTTCTTAGTAAAATCTTGCACACACACACCCAGTCTTTTCTTTTCAACATACATTTATATTGTTCATCTCAATTCTATTCTATTTACTTGCCTTACATAGGAAAAGGGAGAATTGCTGCAATATTTTAAATATTATGATAAGCAATTTGGGAAAGTGCTGACTTCTACCGAGTGTTAATTTATTGTATTCTTCTCAGAAAACATCTAGAAAAGCTGTTGCTTTATGGATTTCAGGAAGGCTTTCAAGAGCTGATAAATGTGAGAAGTGACCTTCAAACTATAACTGAGTTTGGATCTTAAACCTCATTTGTTTTCAGCAGAATACGTGCTTCCAAATGTAATGAGCTTCTGAAAATCTCCTGTCTGCTTGAAATGAGAACATGAGAGATGTGTATTTAATCTTACTGAGAATCTGTGAAACAAGTTCCTTACTGAGAAACAACTATCCCTCTCTACTTAACAAACTCTATCTAATATATTAGATAGAGCCCTCTGAGATTTCATATGTATATAATGAGGTGCAGAAATATGTTTCCAAAAGTGTTATGTTTTTGTATTCTTCAAATATACATGAATGTAGAGGACATTAGTTGCTTGCAGCATTTCGAAGGAGTCTACTGATAGCAAACCTGCAAAATGAAATACGGAGGGTGATAAACCAGGAGAACACTTCTGAAGGAAGACAAAAAGAACAAGCACAGGCATACATTGCAGAGGCAGGCAGTAAGTCTGGCTCTAATATTCATTTATGGAAAAGCCAGCTTTCCTTTCTCATTGTTATGAATTTCTGGCATTCATACTTTTATACTTTCTGTGTATCAGAGGCTTATGGGAGAAAGAAAAAAATAATTTGAAACGTGATTTGACATACTTCTTTATAACTTATCTGTGCAGATGTATCAAATTCTGTAATTACAAGATTCAGGAAAAATATTTCTTATTTTCCCAAACTCCTAGCATCAGTGAAGGCGAAATATATAAGCGGCATAAATCTAAACAGGCAGAGTTAAACATACAGTCTTGGTTGATTCTCACCATGATCACACGTGTTGGGGAAGAAAAGGTTCTATGTTTTTGAAAATGAAATGGTTCTCAAATGATTTTATGGTTTGAGAACAGAAATCATTGAGAGTTTTTTGTCATTTAGAGAAAGACAATTTAGTAGTCACTCTCCTGGGATCCTGTGGAAAAGCCATTGGAGGATCCAGATACAAACTAAAGTATGGGAATTCAAAATGCAGAAACAGACAAGTAAATGGAAAAGTACAAAGCAAAATGAAAACACAAGTTGAAAAAGAAGCGATATATATATGTGTTCTTACTGTTTGAAATCAAGTCCATAATATCTGTTGTTTTGCAGAACTTTCCCAAACAACAAATTGTTTCTATTAAAATGTCTCCAAAAATACAGTTAGAATCATTGAATAATATAAAGGTCCCTATGTAAATGTCAGATGATTTCTAGTCTCAGTTTAGCCACCTCATATATGCCTCTTCTACCGAACATTTAGAAGCTTTTTAGAGTGAAAATAATATTCCTTCCTCCCTTGTTCCTTCCTGATTAAAGCATACACAGTGCCTCCCCTCTGCTGGCCTGAAAAAGTTGTCTCAGAGGAGATGATCACTTTGCTTTCTCATTTATACTGTGCAAAAAGTTGAATACACAGGGGCATATACTAACAGCAGAGTAATGCCACAAGCCTTGGAAGAATGGCTGTTTTGTTTGTAATTTATTCATCAAAAAGGTCAGCTCACACACACAACATCTGTTTTCCACCGTGATCCTGATTTCACCAAATAATTTTGCATGCTGCTGAAGTTTTCAGTAAAAAAGACAAGATTAATTGTGTGTTTCAGGGGACTTTCAAAAATAATCTGGAATACTGTTACAATTATGAGCGCATATCAAAATCATTCCGGATGAGATTCAGCTTGGTGTCTTACAGGGAGAAGCTTGGGAAGAGATACCATGAGATGAGAAAACAGCTAGTTCAAAGGAGAACCATTATGGGATAGGATGTATACAGTTATTAAGTTGGAGAATTGAGCCTTCAGTAAGAGAAGGATACAAAGTGATTTTATAGCCTAAAAATGTATTAGTTAATATTTATAACATGCATCCATCTTTCTCTGTTTCCTGGCTGTGTGCTTAGCATCAGTATTGGCTGGACTCGTATCAAGTGAAAATGATTATACAAAGCAAAGTGATTAATGTCTATTGAGGTAATAGGAAGGCTTTTTTCTTCTTTTACAGTGCTGCTTTACGTACAGCATATATGCATGGTACATAAGGTACAACACAGATAGATGTTTTATTGATCTCCTTCTGTTCCACTTCACTAACTGGAGTTATTCTCAGTGAGGTGTAGCAGCAGGATAATCAAGTATGCGTTTAACGCTAAGATTGGATGTAGCTATCAGGAGAAGCTAGGTCTAATGAATTCAAAGAAATAGCAGACTTCTAAAACTTACGATGAAGACAGGAAGATCAGGAGGAAAAAAAATCTTCTGAGGCAGTGAGGTTAAAATGATTTCAAGCACACTGAGGACCTAAAAAATGGCAAAGGCAAACTGTTCTCTGAAATTAAAAGATGTCTAGGCAGATTTTGAAAATAAGAGTTTTATGTTCTAAGCCATATATATGCTTTTGAAAACGCTCACCCAAACTGACTAATTTTATGCACTGCAAAAATAAAACAGAGAAAATTATTATGTAGAAATGATGAGAAATAAGGGGTTTGTGTCTATATACATTTTCAACATATTTTTTTCTACTGACACTTTCTATATAAAAATACAACTACTTTGTAAATATTGAAAAACAGAAATGTTTGAGCTGGCTTGAAACACCAAAAATGTAATTAGAATCTGATTCATTATTGAATAACAACTTTAGTAATATATTTTCCCTGTAGACACAGTTGGTATAACTCATATTAAAATAATTGAGAAAACCATGTCTTTATGTACAAGAGATACATATTATCTGAATGGATTTAATTAAATTATATCAAGAGTCAGTCTCCCAAAAATTAGGAAGTATCTGATACTAGCAATCTGAGAACATCTTTAATTTATCTCCACTTGTATTTTGGCAGTATTAATTGCAAGGCCATATTATTTTTTCCATATATGATATCATAAATATACAGTAATTTTATAATAATTTCAAATGTACAAAGGGGGATGAAACTAGTTAAATGAGAAAGAATAAAAACAAAAGACAATTGTTAATGCTTTACTCAGGAAGTGGCCTCATTCTCTGATATCTCAAGATCAGCCATTAAATTTAGTCTTTATATTTTTATTTAAAATACAACGAAAATGTGTTAATTAAATTCACAGTACATACGGTATGGCAAAGTGCTAAGAAAATGTTGTGAAGAGAAATAAATCCGTTAAACTGGACTCAATAAACTTACCAATAGTGAAATGAAATACGTTGTAATCCACTATTTCCCTTATTATTATCACATCACGGAAGCCATTTAAGTAAATGTGCCTAAAGAATCCCATCATTTTACAAAATAACTGTTCCTGGGAAGAATTTTTACCTACTTGTTATGGAAGGGGAACTTAAGATGTGGAGACACAAAATTATTAGCATGAAGTCCTACTGGAGATGAGATATGAATCAGGATCTCAGTGTTCCAGGTTAGCGTCTAGAGCATAAAACTATAAAGGGAGACTTTTAGTCTAAATTGGAGGGAAAATAAAGGCCTTCTTGATTGTAAGGGCATTTGTCATATTTTTAATTCTTCATTGTACATTGCCATAATTCAAAAAATCCTTAAGAAAGATGGTGGTCTTAAAATTAGGTCTGAAGTGTGCTATATACCAGGATTTCAATGAATATAGAGGTGGAGTAATTATACCTACTATTGGCCCTGGGACAAAAGATAGTTAAGTGCAAGTCTAACATAATGAATAGTTCTGGTTAGGTCAGCTGAACTATATTTATACCAAAAGTAAATGCAAGTTGGGATATTAAGTATGAATACTAGTTTCAAATTCTATTTATCAAATGTGATTCGGTAAACATTTTAAGTCTTAGGATACATGATACCATGATACTATGGATTACTTGTTTTAATTGCCTTTTTTTTTTTTTTTTTGCAGTGATGTTTATGTAGCTTTTCAGAGATGAGAAGATAATTAAGTGAACATGGTTATGCAAGATGTAACAGGAACAAATTTATGCTTAATCTTAGTGTGAGAGCAATTCTTAAGTCTTGCAAAGACATTTTTTTGTTAGTCTTTGACTAACCAATTTTAGAGTATTAGGAAAGTCCACCGAACTAATTCTTCACTTCTTTCCACTTGCCATCATTTGATGGAGTGATTCCAAGATCTAAAAGCATTACAATGACCTCAAACCTGGCATTGTAATCAAGATCAGCATCTTCATGACCTATTTGTGGCCCCAACCATCTGGGGTTATACACCTCTGTGAACCTGTCCATTCATTCGTTCAGAAGTGGACCAATTTGAAACTGCAAGTATTTTTTTCTTTCTTTCTTTCTTTCTTTTTTAGGAGTGGTTGGTGTCTCAAAGTCATAGTCCTCCAGCTATTCTGGTTCTTTCAGCTAGAGACAAGAATACCAGGCAGATCTGTCTAAAAAAGTGTGTGTAAGGTACTATTGCTTCCTGACCATTTATATCCCCTAAAAGATTTTGGAATTACCCTTACCTAATTAGAGCTGATACCAATATTTAATTAGCTGTAGAAGTATTTATTCTTTGAAGATACTACTTTTGGTAGGCATCATACTGAATGCATTTTTCAATTTGTGGTTATATTTCATGAATATTCATATATGCACTTATAAAAGTAGCAGTTCTTTAGAGAAACAAAATTCATAGTGACAGAAGCTATTTGAAATAAAAATAAATATAAAAGTGTTAAATAAACACTATAAATTTTGGTGAGTAAAAGGCAAAGTTTATTCAGCATCTTCCTTATTATGACTCAGACAAAAAGGACCTACCGGAAGGATGTCAGCTGAGAATGGGCTTGTACCCTCAAATACATGTATCGGGCCTGCAGGTGTCTGGTGAAAGAGGACAGCTGGAAAAAAGCTCTCACAGGGATGAATTGTGCTAGCGGGCTTCAGGCTCCTTTGAAACTGAGCAGTATTACAGCACTGAGTAGGTGCAAATGAAAAGGTTCTACAGATCACCTGCTATGCTTTTTTTTTTTTTTTCCTTTAGGATAATATAAATTAAAGACATTAAGACATCTGGTCAAGGAAAAGAGTTGTGACCGATTACCTGAAATTTTTGTAATAGGACCTCCGAAAACTGGTAAGAAACACAAGGGAAGGGGATTTAACTGTGTAATTTTTTTTCAGAGGATGTACCAAAAAAAGTCCAGGAAGACTGTAGTTCATGGTGTAATCTGTCTAAAGCGATGTTTCCCCTTAAATCGTCGTAACTGAATATTAGCCTGTATCTGCTTCAGAACAGCTGGTTTTTTTACGCATACTTTTCAATAACTGAATAGTCGTGCCATGTATTACATAAATACTTACTCCTCCTGTAAAACTTGTGAGTTCGTACTTGCTGACACAGCTTTCCATTCCCATTTAACTCCCACCATTTTCCCATGCCAAATCCTTTATACCCCAGGGTTTAGATTTTCCTGCCATAGCAACCATGTATGGCTATTATGTGTTTTGTCAATATCTTAAGTAGCAAGAGCAATTTGTGTCAGACATTGAAAGTTTTTGATGATTTTTACAGGAAAAAGCAGAGCTTATCACAAAGCCATTATGAAAATTACTTTAAAGGATGTGTCCTGCAAGATCCAGTGCCTTTGGTTCTCACAGAAGGTCACCAAAATGTGTAAAGTAAACAAAAAATATATATATTTTTAAAAAGTAGTGTGTCTCAGAATTACTGAAGTCATGATAGTGGGAGGGAAGAATTTCTTTGTACTGAATCAAAATATTTTAAGTATATCTATGAAGAAAGAATATACTAAACTGTATTACGACATTCCAATTAATACTATGCAGTAATGAAGCAGCAGGTAAAACCTGCTCCTGTAGCAACTGCAATTATTCCATAAATGAAAGAAAAAAACGCTTGAGAGAGAATGCTTATCAGGCACTTGACACAATCAGGCTACTTTAACTGTGTTTTTCTTATCAACTGTACAATCCATGGGTGGTAATGGTTTCTAAGCAAGCGCAGATTCTTTTGAGATGTGTACCCTGCATTTTTTAATGTGTTGTGTAAATACATGATTTACTAGTTAGTTAATAATGATAAAAAGGGTGATTAAATAAAGGTGCTGGTTTGGCATAATTAGCACAGCTGCTTGTGGCTGCTTTTCAGATACCAGTAATGTTTATTTTGCAACAAACATATAAGGCATAATGGACCTGTTGGGATTAGTTGGAAGATTCTGATCACAGGAGCTGTCTTATGAACAGTTTCTTATCAAAAGGCAGCCAGAGGTCCTACATAGAAAGGCAGACAACCCTACCTTGGGCTGTGCATCAGGGAGGGGAGCAGCAATGGTTAGGCACTCTTCTCAGAATCCTGCAAGCAGGAAGGAGGCATGCCTTAAACAAACGAAACTGTTGTGGCTTCCAAAGATGCTGCTTACCTCTCAAGAACATTAAGCCTTTGTGTACACATTTGCAGGTAGGAGTTGACAAACGAGGAGGATGAATGATTCCACAACATGGTGAAAACACTGAGCATCAGTGGTAGGAAACAAATCTCCGTCAGCCAGCTGTTATCGGAAGACTTTAATTTTATTCTCTCTCTCTCTCTCCCCTCCTCTCTCCCTCTCTCCCTCCCCTGCCTTTTCCCCTGGGAGAAGTTGTTGGTGCTCAGAACCCCTAGCTTGAATTTTCAAGTTTAACGATTAGACTTGTCTGGTTGCAGTACCCTGCAGATAAAAGAACTCATTCAGCCAGCCTCGTCTGCAATAATTAGTACCTGAGCTTCATAAATATCTGATTTTATCAGTACTTCTGTGACTATATACAGATGAAGTCATAAGCTACTCTGGGTGTAGACTATACATGAACTGGTAATATTTACTGAATATGATATAAAGCAGGGCCCTTTAAACATAGTGAACAGGAATCAGTATTAAGGAAAGAATTGTAAAATTTCAAATTTTTTTTGCTCTGATAAATAGATTGCTTGCTTTGGGCTCTTATGTGAGGAAGCAGCCTAATAATTCTACTAGCACAGGAGCAGAAATCTGGAGGTCTGCTTTTCTACTTACTCCGCTATAAAATAGTGACAATACCTGTAACCTCATATATTTGCTTGAAGCTTTCCCTATATACTCAATCCTAGTGTCTTTAGATCCTTACAGTCTAACTTCGGTTAATGTTCATCATTTACATGCAGAGATAAATATATTCTGGAGACACACATTTTTCCTGTCCATAACAAATTAATATATGTATTTATAGCTAGTAGCATTGGATTAGAATATCTCTGCCTTGTGATCAATATTTCTACCTCTCACTTGTCCAGGTACATGGACTTTTTCCCCATTCCAGTCAACGCAACTAGTTTTTTTACTCTTTGAGAGAAGTGCCAATTATTTCTATTCTGGGAAAGCTCCCAAATGAGCTGCTTCTCTGGCCCCCAAGGCCAAGATTATCACCATTCTCACAGATCCATCAGATCAGTTTTCCCCTGGTATCAGGTATAATGATGTAGTCTTTTGTTACTACCATTCAGCACAGTTTTTTTCCTATGTTAAACTATCAAAAGAGTGCAGTATGACACCTACCATGCTATATCTGAAACAGTCACATTTGTTAATGTTACCCTCTGAATACATTTAGTGTGGTTTTGTTACTGTACAACACTCCCAACAATGTATTAGGATTTAAAAGCAATTTTCCAGCAGCAGGATCCAGCAGCCTTGAAACACAGCTTCCCTGATGTGGTCACAACGGGACTGCAAGTCCCAGGGGAGGTGCAGATCCTGCAGAAGGGATGCCTTGAGCCAGAGTGGCTCACGTAGGAAGACGGTTATCTTGCTTTACCTGCCTTCACATGAGAAATAGAGAACTAGATCCTGTAAGTTTAGAGAAGGTCCAGCTTTCCAAATTCACCATCTAGGCTGGGCTGCTTTTTTTTTTCTCCTCCACATGTAAATGTAGTTATCCACACTTAAAACAATTCACATTTAAAGTTCATGTCTGTCTATTGTAACTCCTTCTCCTGGTGCATACCAATAGCTTTGTATGAATCCTCAGGTCAGCAAATGAGGTTTCTCTTTCTTGTGCCTTCTGAAACCTGATCTTGCATAGCATTCCTCTCCTTCTAGTGACTAGAAGAGGAAACAAAGGTCCCAAATAAATGGGTGTGTTGTCTTCCTGGCATTTGACAGTCTGTACGACCATAGCTGATGATGGATGTGTGAACTAGCTCCTAGACTCTGAAGGAGACTGTCTCCCTCCTCTAACTGTTGAAAAGCCACATGGGACTAGCCTCCTAATTTAGGCAGCTATCTTAGAAGTCTAAAGCTAGATGGAGCAAATATTCCGAATAATGGGATTTATATATATGATGAAAATAACAACGACTAAAGAAACTGACATCAGAAGTAGTCTGGTAATACCTACTCTTAGCAAGTCTGATCAATGCACACCACAATTGGTTTCCTGCACTGCCTACTCTAGGGCTCCTGATATTTTTTGTATCCAAGTAGCTAGAGTTATGGCAGTAAGTTTAGGAATTACTGCAAAAAAAATGCAAAGGCAAAGAGACCACTGGGAAAAGAAAAAAACTTTTTTTTTTTTTATGATGATGTTGGCGTCTTTATTATATTTAAGCAACAGCTGAAAGAATTTGCATTTTGTTGGGGTTTATTTAATTCCCCCATCTGTTCTACCCTTTTCACTATCTAATTCCTTATTTTTTTTTCATTTTAGATGTACCTTCTGATTATAATGGAATTTTATGAAAGGCTTTGGCGAAACCGTATGTGTTGATGAAATGAGGAAACTTCTGAAAATAAACGTTTTGAAAGTAGAAGTGTTTTTTAGTCAGAATGTTTAAAAAAATGCAGAGAAAAGAAAAGAAAATCTTCTGAGTATACAAAGACATTGTTATAAGCAAAACAGATTTTTCTATTCAAAGTAATTATATAATAAGGTAGATAAATATACATTCAAGTCTCTGTTATATACCAATTTTTAGACGCACAGACTTTCTCAAGCCATTTGTTGACACAGTCTGTCTGTTGTTTTTTTCAGGACCTGACCCAAGCCTAATTAAAATCAAAGGTATAACTACAGTAAGTAAAATATGTTCATCTACTACTTTCTATCGAAACGTGTGCTGGAAAAAAGATTTGAGACAAAAGGACGTAAACAAATTTCAGCTAGCAAGAAATTTTGTAACTTAGTGGCTCAGAAACATCTGCGTACCAGCACTTTGTGATTGCTGGCAATGTTTGCGTGGCTTAGAGGTGTGAACCCCTATTTAAATACATATTGTCTGAATTGTGTATTTTGAAAGTCTGTTAGAAAATCAACCCTCTTAGCACAGAATTTTAAAATCTGTACTGAGCCTTCAATATTGCTTAAATCTCAGAGGGACTTAAACTTTTGCTTGAATGCTGTCCTTAAGAGAAATTTTCCTAAGGAAGTCATTTTCTAAAACATAGCCTATAAAGGCTCTGAAAAACAGCAAAGCATTGTCTTCCCATTTCAAGAACCTCAGATCAATTATAAAAAATACGAATTTTTAAAAGTTTTTCAGATCAAGCTATTTTTCTGTCACACATGTGGCTGTCAGTCTCATTTCCAGCTGGCAATTTGAAAACCAACCTGCCGAAACAGCTATCTTTGTCATAAATTTAACTTGACAGCTTCTCTGCAGGGCTTTCAATTAGGATCTTGAAAAAAAAAATTAAAAAGAATGAAACTGTCAGTCCAAATGTGATGAGCAAATGCTATTTTATGGGAGACCTATATATACTACTTTTTGTTCAGACTCCATGACTATCTGAAACCTGCAATGCCAAGTGTTGAATGAAAAGTGTTGTGTAGTACTTTAAAAATAAATAAATAAATAAAAACTCATTACAGTAACATAAAAATACCTCCATCTCCCAATTGGTAATGCAGGGCTTGGTTTTGCCATCATAGCAGATATGTGCATTGGATGCCACGCAGCGCTAGCAGCCTGGTGGTACGTACTGCTGAGCTGAGGGATGTGGACACAAGATAGTGGAGTGGATCTATGATGCTACTCAAATAATCAGATCTCTTTCACTTAAAGTTTTGTACACATGATGGAGAAAATTTCAAGTAAAACTCATTTCAATTGTTGGTTGCTGAAAGCTTTTATTATGAAGCAAGGGGAGCCCGTGTGCCTAGAAAGAGGTGAAAACCTCAGCTGTGACAAAAGCTTTCTGTGCCTCGAGTGTAAGCTGTTCAACAGTGCTGGCAGGACAGTTTGGTCAGCTTGTCATAGCTGCAGCCTCTGGCAGCTCTCCTTCTGTGGCTGCCCGCAGGAAACCCTCCCTGGTTTTAAGTCACGAGTGATCATGTCTGACCCTATATCAGGATTGCCACCGCTGGCTGTATCTGTCTTGGTAAATTTTATCATCTGGGCTCTGGAACTGAAGGTTTTCTTGTGAAGTGTAGAGAGAAAATTTATAATTAAATTTCCAACTTACAAAATGGTAAAAATAACCTTGAAGCAGTCATTAACTGTGAATCGATTCATCGCTTTCTGCCTGAATCTTCAGAAACCTTAAACAACACACTTGGCAGGTGTGAATGGGAATGCACAAGCCCCTGTGTCTGGCTGAATGAAGGGCCAATTTTTGAAATCACAATGACTTTAGATTCATCACTGAAACATGGAACTAGAAAACTGATGAAAACCTTAGGATAGGCACAAGTGGTGAATATACAAAGGAGGCCAAACAGCACCCCCCAGCACACGCACACCACACACACTCATTGGAGATATGTACCACTCCAGCATTCCTCATCCACTTCCTCTCTTTCAGATCTAGTAAAACTGTAACTGTGGTAGCTTTAACCAGCTATGTGTTAAATTTGTTAAAAATACTCTTTTCTTTTTATAGCTATTAATTATAGGTGAGCAGCAACTGAGAAGCGATGCAATTACAGAAATGGATGAAGTTCAGCAGTTTGTTGGAATATCTCTGCATTGTAATTATTCCCAAGTCTTAGTGAGAGTTATGTGATGAGTATTTTGCAGAAAAAGGATTTTTAGCAAAATGTTTTCACACACCATTCAGGATGGGATAGATTGAGGGGGGCTGAAACTGATGGTAACTTACAACCAGCAGATCCTTATGATTGGTGTTTTTGTGGTAGAGAGAGAGTTATTACTGAAATGTATTTATGAGCTCTGCATTGCTATACACCTGTAAGGTCTGCTTTACCCAGCCGTCCCAGCCATGCTTTTCCATCCTGATTAACATAGGCCTTGAGCCAGTTAAGAGTGCCTTAAAAAGCTCCCTGGAATTGCTCTCTGGAACAGACAAAGCCAATTACAAACTCTGTTCAACAGCTTTGACACCCTCACATTAAGGCAACACATGCCTGAAAGGAGGAAAGGGCTCTCGGTAAGCATTTCCCACTGTTATTCCAGAGTGAGTCTGGCACATTGCAGGGCAAAACAGCCCTTCCATTAGTAACGTGTCAGCAGCCAGAGGTGCTTCACAAAATCTGTAACTCAGCACAATGGAAGAGTATTTCTTACTGTTAGAAAGTGCTCTTACCTGCTTTAGTGTTAGCAACTCAGTCTCTCTTTTCTTCATCAGTATTGACTTGCTTCTCATTAAAAATGAGTAAGTAAAGGGCTGTGCCTGTCCACAGGTATCTCTGCCCCTCTGTTTGACGATATTAAATCTTACAGCTAGACTGTATGTATGATTTTCCTAATAATACTCTATTTCCTTTCTCACTGCTTATATTCTGAGGATCTAAAAAGAAAAATGGTGCATGAGAAAACTGATTGATGCAGTGTGAAGTTCACGAAACAGAGTTTTGTTAAGCCAAGCATAAATATCTATTGTGCATCTGTCTGAAAGATGAACATGAGATAGCACAGTAATGCTACTATCAGATTGCCATTTTGGATTCAGTTAACTTGTGTTAAAGTTCTCCTGCTGTTCCACACCTCATCTTCAGCTGTTCATCACCCTTTCCCTGAAATTACCAGCCTTTCAGATCTGTCAATGTAACTGCATGTGTAGTTTCCCCATAAGCCAGTTTTGCTAAAATGAGCTGTGTTAGATAACCCCTACTATTAGAAGTATTTTAGCTGTTGGATTCATTTAGACAGAACTGGGTTAGAAGCAATTACACATGCCATTAGTTGACAGTTTGGAGAAGTCTGTAACCTCCAGTTGGAATGAAATGGGCAATGCAATCAGCAGAAAGAAGAGCAATAACCTCTTAATGTGACACATTTGCTGCCCAATGTGTACTTAGCATCAAGGACGCCATGTGGGGAGTTGCATTCGTAAATACTGAGAAACTAATACAATTATTATACCTGAAAAACTGACAGACAGGGTTGCTTTCCTACCTGCTACTTCTTAAAAGTGGCAGAATCAGACTCACAGTTAAGCTCACAATTTTCTGTTATGTTAGGAAAACTTTTTTTTATCAACTTGAGTCTTGAGTGATTCTGAAGCACTCAATGGCTAAAACCGCAGCAGGTTACCCTTTTGCTCATTAAAAAAAACAGTTGTCCTAAGTGTTTTACTAAACACTAAAAGTACGGAAGTCAACTAAGATGAGGTGAATTACAGCAGGTTACAGCATATTATGTCTGTGAAGCTTTCATTGAGTGTGTGTGTGATAATGAGATTGGAAAAGGTGTCATAAGCCATGCGTTTTTCCCCATTCCTAATAACCTACTAGTATGTGAACTAAAAAGTGACCATATTTTTACGTATGACATTATTTTCGAATTTGAGCAGGAGAAGGGGTTTTGACATTAGCTGGTAGAAGAAGAAAAAAACTAAATTCACAGAAGTGTGAAGACCAAAAATATGTATCAATGAACCAAGACGCAACCTTTAAGAAAAATTATAGAAGTTTTAAACACCAGTATTTAGGGTATTGGAGTATCAATGCAGCCTGAAGATACTATTATAGATGTAATTAGTCTAGCAAAAGTCTAAATTTATTTTAAAAATAAATCTGATTTTCAATGCAAGATTGTATTTGCACTTCTAACTTGATGAAGCTTTAATGAACAGTTACATGAAGGTGAATATTTTTCCTAATTACATTATTTTCTTTTAAAAAAATTTTCGCAGTCCAGATCCTTTTTGCCAAGCTATGACAGAACTGTCCAAGCCTCCCCATCCTGGCTGGAACAAGAGCTACAGAAGGTAAGATGGCATTGAACATGGGAAGGAAATGAAGTGCTCCAGTCATGTGGGAAACTCATACAGCCTAAAAATAAATATAAAACTGAAAACTAAATCATTAGGTGTAGACACTTGGAAGTGTATTAGCATTTCCATGTTTACTTAGATTCTTGTGTAATTAGTTTAGTTGCTGTAAACTTCTCCCAAGGGAATAAATTACTGAAAAAAAAAAAATCCCTTCACAAATACTGCATTTAGTGAAGTAAAAGAGGTGACCTTAAAAGAACAGCATTAATCCAGGAGAAATGGCACATTCTCATGCAAAAGATTATTGTATTTTTCTACACCAGGAGAATAATTCCAAAGCAGGAGAGGAGAGGAGGGGAGAAAACCAAAACCAACCAAACAACAACAATAACAACAACAAAAAACAAGTAGAACTCCATGAAAAAGAGCCTGCTTCTGAAATTTTAAGCAGCATTGAAGCATGGAGGGGGTAGGGCACAGTTTTGCCTCTGAAGGTGGCTAAGTGACATGTGAAACCCAGGCTAAGACACTGATTTCACACTACAGTTTCTAATAAGCAACATAATCCCACATATGTACCACTGACAGTATGCACTGTCCTGCATGTGTCCTGATTGATTAAAATGTAATTCTGGGCATTACGTAGAGTCCATTATAGTAGGGTAAGAATACTGAATGACCAGATTCTGAACCTGTTTTTAAAAAAATTGTATATGTTTCTGGCTTATAATTCTGCCTGGAAGAATGAAAAAAAATGTTCTAAAAGTTATGCCCTCCCCCCCCATTTTAAGAAAAGCAATTAAACACGAACATAGTCTTGGACTTCCTGGGCGGATCACTTGACCAAATGTTTAAGATCCAGTGACAAGAGCAGCATTTCAGTGTGTGTGTTGAAATATATATGTTTTGGCGGGTTCAAGAACTGTTTCTTGGGCTGACAGCAGTGGCAAGAGGAAGGAAAAAAAAAAAAACAACCTTGCTTGTGGGAGGGTTGAGTTTGTTTGTACTTCTGTGTACTACATTTTGTAGATGTGTCTGAGTTCTGTGAACAGATGTGTTTTATAAACCTAAATAAAATACCAAGAGAGTGCATAAACACCTGGAAAGGCTAACAGACAGGTGGTCATCTGTTTGAGCCTTCAATTGCATTTTCCTCTATCATTAGTTGTCTAATTGCTTTTCCAGAGTTGAAGCTAATGTATTTACACGTGTAATTAATTATACTTAAAAAAAAAAAAAATTCAAACAACCTTTTTCAGTTCTTCGTCATTTTTTCCTCATTGGTGGAATGTCAAACTATCATGCTGCTGAACTGTTATCAGTTTTATTTATGGACTACATTATGACTCCATTCTGTTTATGTCTGTAGATGGACATATGATATCTAATTATTTCTCAGGCTAAATAAGCAAATACAGAAAATCAATTGCAACTAAGTTAAATATTGTGGCCAATGACAGGCAGAGCAGGAATACCTTGAGAGCATGGCTGGGGAGAGACCTGGGATGTTCTGGCTAGCCATGATTTTTATTCTGGTTTGTTGTTGTTGTTTGTTTGTTTTTAAATCAAGAAATGGTCCCATTGACTGTTATCAGTATGTTCACCTTTCTGAAAGCTGAATTTGAAGAGGGAGCTTAGCCTTACTAGCTACATGAGATACTTGGCAGACTTCTGGTAGTGGGCAAAATTTTAATATTAACTTCTGAGAAAATTCTGGTGTTATAAAGTACTTAAAGAACAGCTTTGCAAATGTGCCTTTTTCCACCGTGCATGGGGTAGATGACAGTGGCTGCAGTGTTTGCAGGACTGTGCCTGTGGACAGGGCAGTCGCACATTGCCTGTTCCCCAGGCGCACACCCTTGTGTTTCTGGAGTGGTGACCACTCGCGGCTGTGGCTGAGCTGCCGTTTTAACTCTTCCAGAGTCTTCTGCTCTCAGCTGTATTTAAAGCTCTGTTTGTGCTCAACTTCAGGATCCCTGTGTATAAGCCCTTTCCTGCTCCCTCCCTATGCAGAATCTGGATATCCCTTGCTATACACTTCCCACGTTTCCTCCTATTTCCTCTTCTGTCAGTGACCTGTGAAGCTGCCACAAGTCCCACCTTTCCCTTCCTTTTTCTAGGATACTCTGTCCTGTGGCCAGCACTTCTAGGACAGAGAAGAGAGCCTGGGTAAGCCACTATGCTGTTACTCAAGCTGCACAGTAAAATCAAAGGCGAATGAAAGAGAAAAGCATCACTTACAATTCTTGCTAGTCTGTCCAATATTAACGTAACTTGAAAAGAACTGCTATTTTCTTTTGAAGACCACTTGAAGTGTTGATCATTATTTCTAGAATTAACTGCATTTTGGGGTAAATTCACCTTTTACAGATTTTGTTTTTGCTTTTAAAGTGATAAGCCACCTTCAATCTGTTATAGTCACTGGAGAGTCTGAGTGAAAAAAGAAGACTGAGGAGGGACTGTTGTAATAATTAAGAAATATTCACAGCTGCTGAATGGATTCCAGGATGAATGGTAGGGAACAGATATGTCCATGACGCTGTGAGGTCAAGTGCACCCTCCCGAACCATCTGGCAGTAAGTAGTGTTAAGGACGGTTGTTGTTGTGTTCAATGTAAAAGAGTGAAAACTCACTGTATTCTGGGAATAGGACTACTAAGGTTGCTGGCTGAAGATCTTAAGATGTAAAAGGTATTAGATTAGATACTATTCTCTGCTTTAACACATAAATGCTTTGTTGTGGTCAGACTCAACTCTTGGATTCACAGTATCAAATAAATCAAACTCAGACATATCAAGCAAAAGCAAAAGGAAATTTCATCCTAAATTCTTTGAACAGATAGCTGAAGTTTCATAAGGCACCTCTGCATGGACCTGTGCGATGCTGTGTCAAGAAAGTAGTTCAAGCCCAGAAAATGACTCAACCCTTTCAGCATCCACAGGGATCCATGCCACAGCCAGTGCTCCTTCTGCAGGAGAGGAAAAAAAATGGTCAGAAATAAAACTGACAGGACGAACTTGTTGAGCTATTAAAAATGAGAACTATAACACCACCCAGTTATTCTCCTAGACCTCTCAAAATTAAGAACACTTTAAACGTTGTATTGCCAGTTCATTAATTCTGTAACTTTAACGATGCATTAAGGGTGAACAGGGTATTTTGCAGGGCTTAGCAGGTGTATCAGAGGATCAGCACTCACAGAGTGTGCACCTGGTAATTACAGTGTAGTTAATTTTTTCATAGTTTTAAAAGGTGATATCTATGTAAAGTATGAGTTTACCCATATTCTTAACAGTTAATTACTGTAGCCCCACTTTGAGGACGATATGAATAAATCATAAAGGAAATGGCTCATTTAACTTGCATGTCACTGGCCTAAATCTTATAGTTGCATCTGCTATTAGAAATGATGAATTAAGGAAGTTTGCTCTTCAGAAAACTATCAAAGAAAACGAAAAAAATGTGAACATGCAAGTCAGCAGACAAAGAAAACAGGCAGGCTGTAAATACAACAAAAGGAAATATGTCTGAGCAACAATATGGGCTCACTGACTGAGCTAGAGTATGAGATCAGTGATGATGACAAGAATTAGATGGTTTGGGAAGAGTTACAGAAATTCGGCGGTATGCAATTAGAGATTCACCTTCTAGGAGGATGAATTTCTTTAAAACCCTTGTTACTAGGAGACTCCAGATCTCTAGTGTGGGATTTTATATTCTTTTAAAAACTGTTTAGTGATAGTTAAGAGTTAACTCTGGATGTTGTTATTATCTATAGATACGTCCCATTCACCTTTGAAGCCTGCTAAACCGTTAGCTCCAGTAATATGTTGCAATAGTTGGACAAAAACTGCCTTAAGGATAGAAGCAAAAAGGAGAACCTTTTGGAACTTAACTTGGGATGGATTGTGGTATGTACTTAATTCACAGTGACACTGGCAAATAACATTTCATTAGAGAACATATAACTAGGTCGCAGCACCTCAAAAAAAAAAAAAAAAAAGTCCCTTGCAGTGATTTCTGTGGACTTATGGACTTTAGATCAGGAATAAAAAGAGGAAACAACAGAATAAGGTGGCTAAAAAAAGACACCGACTTTCCAAAGTCTGAAACAGCCCCCAGCTAACTGGTGTAATGATAATAAAGATGCTATATACTCGTTTCAGTGCTATGGAAAAGACAGAGAGCTGGATTCATTTGCCCCAAACCAGATGTTTAGTGCCAGAGGAGATGCCCAGCAGTAGTACATGAATTAGCTGCTGCCATGGGGCAGGATGGGTCCACGGCCATGGGTACCAACCCCAGGTGCCATCGGCGGCTGAGTGTGTGGGGCTCGTGTCTCGGGAAGGAAGTCTGGCTCCAGGCAGAGCTGGCAGGCTCCTCATGTCCCTGGTGGAGGCAAAAGCCAGTCAGAACAAGAGATGATCCTCCTTTGTTTCCTCTGATTATCTATATATCAGGCAAATAATCAGTATTAGGTCATATTAAAGCAGTTACACTGCAGTAAGTGGCTGTGGTTCCCATAGATAAAATGCTGAATGAATATTCTGCAGACATTTCTGCTCTTGATTGCTTCAAGCTGTTTACACAGAGTTAGATGTGAAATCAAAGAAAGAAGTTTATTCTGTACTGAACTTTTTACCTGCAGCCATTTGGAGATGATAGCTAATACTCATTACTCAAGGTAAAACTCATTGTATTGCTTCATTTCTGTCATTATAATGAAATACTGCTTTGCTTCAGATCTGAAGTGTGGTATAAGCTTATCTTCTTTCTGACAGATTTTCTTCTGGGTGTAACTGTTTCCTTATGCCACTGAGCTATGTGTATTTTTTCTTCTCTCTCTTTTTTTTTTTTCTAGTTTAATTAATGTGGTCACCTGACCTATCGTAAATGACCCATGCAATATATATGAACCACCTTCTGCAGTTCGCAAGCTTATTTTACATATCAACTTAAGGTATTGTGCAACATCACACAGTGTTAAGACAGGGCTGGCAATTTTCAGGGTATTAATCCGTTACCATAAGAGAATAAATCTGAAATTATTTGACGGGATAAAACTTTGTTCTTTTGTCCCATTTCCAACTACAGGATTTCAAAATGCTCTCGGCTATGGCTGCTTTCAGCACTGACTCTCCAGGCATCCTTATTCCGGTCTCTGAGGTGCGGGAGCCAAAGGAGTGGAGAGGGGAATCGTCTGAAGCTATTGAAAAAAGTCTGACAAAATGCAGTGTAGAATTTTCTGAGCTTAACGATAAAAGGTTTCTCCTCACTAAAGGCAACTGTCGGGGGAGTGGCAAGGGGGGCAGAGGGATGGGACAATTTCTTGGATGTAGGATGTAGGCATGTGGGTGTTTAATTGATGGAAAGTCTCAATTCGGTAACCAGACTCCTGTGAAGACACATTTTATGTACCTAAAGCTTGTAATTATTCCAAAAATCTTTAAACTATCTAATTAAGAAAGAAGCCATAGCTTTAGAATACTTTTTTTTTTTTTCCTTCCCTACACTGTCGCAGCTTCCAGAGGTTTAAGTAGAGAATATGGGGAGGGTTGGAGGAATGAGAGAATTCAGCCATGGTCTTACTTTAAGTATCTGTTACTTTGAAGTTGTAGTCCCCACTTTGTGTCTGCCTAACGCAATTCACAGTTTGAAGACAGACATTTTGCCTGCAGCATAATGGCTTCTGAAAAGGCAGATACCTTGGGCTGTCTTGCATTATTTTTATTTTATAATTAATCATTAACTGTTGCCCTTTATAAAATAAAAATCAGGCACAGCAGATGAGCTATTTGCCTTTGAAAAGCTGTTACTATGCACACAGCATGCCTTTCTTCTTGTCACTAATAATATCACAAAGATGTAAGGAGGGAAAATGCTACACTGACATCGTGTTATGTCCAGTACAAATGAAAGTGCCATAAACATTTGAAAAACATATGAATAGGAAGAGCTTCATTGACAAATGCTTCCACTGGGCCATCACAAAGGATGATATTGAATGCATCATTTGTATGCAGGCATAGAGGCTTAGGAAATGTTTCTATACAACTGTCACTGTCAAGCCATGTTTTGAATTTGTTTCTCTTTACAAGTCATCTGTTTACCTTCACATTATTCTTATTTTTGTTCCTCAAAAAGCAATGGAAAAAGAGGAAGAACTCATTAGTGGATAAACTTCTGCAGCAAGACTTGAGCCCCTAACAGCATCTGCTCCAATAATGTCAGTGCCCACTTTGACCCAGTAAACGTACATGAAACCATACCATGCATGAGAGTCGATGTAATTAACTATGACCATGTGAGAAATATTAGCATTTAAAATGGATGGGAGAGCCACTAGTCTGAAACCACACCATATAATAGTGTATGAGCTCCCCCTGAAGTCAGATCACAGTCCATTACATTCAGTAAGCTGTCCCCTGAGATGGCTGGGAGTTGGGTGAAGAAGAGAAACTGAAAATTTAGGTAGTTATCCTCTTTATGACTACATAACTGAATCATTTGGGATTCAGAAAGGAAGCTTTCGAGGTAGTTAGAGCAGAAAAAAAGTGATGCGGAGGAGTCACTGGATTTGAGAGCCTGCATAAAGGAGAAAATCTCTACTCCAAAAGGTGAAGGCAAGTGGGATGCTGAGGGCAAGGTGCTATGTGAGCCTTTAGGAGTTGTTCCTTCCCTAGGGGATTTTTCTGCTGTTCTCAAATCAATGGGGTATGGACACCTACCACTCTCTCGACTCCCTTCTTCTGTCATGAGTGACTGCCACCCTCAGTGCCGGGCAGAGGCGACCTCCCTCCAATGTCCTCCCTCTCCCCTAGGAGGCCCCTCTGTCTTCTTGGTTTTTGTCTGCTGCTCAGGGGAGGGGATGTGGCCAAGCTGCTCTCACTCCTGGGGGTGCATGAAGAAGGGACTGAGGAACCACAAAGAGTGGGATTTTGAGTCCCTGCTTCGCCATGTGTTGGCAAGATATCTGTGTCCTCCTTGCTCACCTGATCCTTAGTGCATTATAACTTGCTGTTCTCCATTTTTTCTTTTAGAAGAGTGACACGCAAATGAGTGTTTGTGACTGACAGAGCAGCAGAGGGAACTCAAAGAATTAATAGTCTGTCTGCACACACATGAACACACAATTCTGAAAGTGTGTAATCTATTTAATTGTAAAGTAGCCTAGTTTATGTCTCTGACTACTTTTTATATTGTTAAATAAGATCAAAGTGTGATTGATGATCTGTGGATCCAGATCTAGGCTTCTAAACTATCCAACTGCATCTACAACCCTGTCATGAGAACACCCTGTCATCAAATGCCACATCTTTTCAAGGCAGCTCACATATCTCCAAAGCACTCCCTAGTAATTAAATGACTTTATCACTATTATAACAAATGCCACTCATAATGTTAATGAAAGCATTAGGCTAGTGTTTCAACTAAGAGCCTAGCAGGGGATGTTAGTATATTTTGGATTTTGTTTTAAACTTTTTGCCTTTTTTTTTTTTTTTTAAATTGGAAGCCTAATTTGAATATAGAATAAGGAGGTTTTAAAAAGTTGCTTAGCATTTAAATACTTTTTTTCCCTGCAGTGGCCTTTTCAGATCTTTTTTTAAACACATTTAGTACAAAAGTCAATCATCAATATAGTACATAAAAAAGATGGATGGATAGATGTAGAACATTGATATATGTTGTTGGTGGTAAGCTTGACAGCTGTCAACTTTGCCTGTATGCATTTATCTTGTACTCTGTATTATACATTCATCTGAATCATATTTGAAAGTCAAGCAGATGAAAGGTAATGTAAGGTAAATTAAGCCTGTTTACTGCAACTAGAGATCAGAACTGAGTAAAACACCTATAGGACCAGGGCACCAGGGCATTGTTGACTGCTTCCATACATGAAGTGTTTCCCTTAAAAACATTACTCAGATTGCTCAAGGGTAACTAGAATCTCTACCCCCAGAGCATCTTTAGCTTATCCTACTGAGTGTGTGCATAACAGATATTTTATATTTTAAGCTGTCTTCAAATGATTGAAGGAAGGAAAAGAAAGAAGGAAAGGAGAAAAAAAAAGAAAACAGAGAAGAAGCAATCTAAAGTGAGAGATGGGAAACACCAAGGTGCATTTATTGAAGGATTTACCTTATAATGAAACATCACAGCCACATTAAGAGAATGGGAAAAAATGCAGTGCAGTTGAGGATACTTAGGCTAAGCAGATATGTCCTGGTACAACTGAGGCCAAATAGTGATGAAGCAGTCTTGCATGTCCTTTTATGCTGAACTAGATCACAAAGTACAACTAGCGGAGTTTCAGACTTTCTCATCTCCTTGTTTATGAGTTGTATTTGACTTTATGTAGCTTAGCTTAGGGCAATAGAAGTGTTTGGGGTATCTGTATTTTTCAGCTGATGTTGAGTGTTGAGCTGGGATGCTGCCATTGCTGCTAGCTGTTGCATGAAGGATGATAGGTTGACCTCTATCTGCATCGCTTTATGCTGTGAAGTATTCTTACCACTATGATTTGCATTGCCTTTGTTCAATTTTATCCCTGCTATATAGTAGTAAATGGCCAGGGAAACCTGGGTAGAGTTGTATTAATCATCACAATGAAGGGCTCTGGCTTGAAAAAATCAACGTTAAGTGATTCAAGCTGGATTTCTTTTCAAAATGCTGGTTAACTAATCCAATTAAAGTTTCCTGTATTTGTTAGTTTGTTGGTTTATTTATATGAGGAGTAAAATTTCAGTTACCACACAGCACACAGGTGGTGTGAGTTTGCTCTGTTCTCAACC
Source organism: Chauna torquata (assembly GCA_013399475.1). Lineage (NCBI taxonomy): Eukaryota > Metazoa > Chordata > Aves > Anseriformes > Anhimidae > Chauna > Chauna torquata. The sequence goes on along the minus strand of VXAL01015053.1, from coordinate 168,344 downwards.
TTTCTGTCATCTCCTACCATGTTAAGACAGCTACTCTTCACAGAGCAGTGCTGTCTTGGAAACAAATCTGGAAGCTAATCAATAACTCTACAGACTCTTGATGGTTAGTTTTATTATAGATCTGGTTAAGTCAATAACTGTACTGGGTACTCAGAGAACTTGAAACATAAGCCAGCTTTTCTATTTAAGTGCAAACATCAAGGAAGCCTTTGCTGAGATAACCACATGTTATAATAGATTTTTTTTTTAATTTTTTTTTTTTTTTTTAAATTTAAAAGTCTGTGGCTAGAGTTCTCTATCAGGATGCTCCCACTGATACAGTGGGAGCACCACTGTATTTTTTTCTTCTCAGCATTTTGCACTTACACCTTTAGAGCTTGGGAACCCTGTCAGCAATAAGTAGATTAGGTATAAAGGGTTGTCTCTCTCTGATTTTGATAAGTGCACCCCAGGTTATATAAAATATGTGAGTATTTATTAGAACAGTGAGAATTTAAGAATGAATTTATAGCCAGAGCTTTAGGGGATATACTGTGACAAGGGAAAGATCTGGGTTCCAGTCCCTACTTCCATTAATATTTAACTATGTTATACAGCAGAAAAGATTGAAACACCTCTTTCAGCCTAGTTGTTAGAGACTGTATTACCACTGTGTTGTCCCTAACTCACCAAATTGTCCCTGTCATCACTGGGCATGGTAACACAGCCACACTGCTTTTATTTTCAGTGGTTGCTCACAAGGAGCAACCTTGGATCTCTGTACATTTGATTTACACATCCAGTGAAGCACTTCGCTATCTATGCCTGGCCGGCAAATGGAGTTTCTTGAAACTGGGGACTTACTGGACAAGACAGGTTTGGAAAATCTGAGCAAGGGAATTGCGTGCTGACATTCACTTATTCACAGAAACTGTATCCTCCCTGGAGTCCAGGAGGTATCTGAATATTTAAGGTGAGGCACAGTATTATTCCAATTGTCCTTGTAAGGAATTCATTGTAAATTAAATACAGTACTAAAACCTCAGCCTTCCTTTGGATTTGATAAATCTGAGACTTTAATAATAGCATTTGAGGTCAACTCTGAGCATTCATCCAGAAAGAGGGATGCACTTTCAGCATATTGCAACAAATTCTGGAAAGCAGCAGAGTAGTTAGTTGGTAGAGAATGAGCGAAGGCATTACAGAAGGATTGTTTTTCTGAAGGACACATCTTGCCTTGAAGAGGGTCCAAGAGCACCAGGTGGGGCCAAACTACATTTCCTGGATTCTGGAGCCTCACATCATGCTCCATGGTAACATTGCTCTGACAGTCCTGGGTTGTTTCTACCTTAATGTTTGGGAGAAGTTCTTTAGTCAGATGCTTACTTTTATGAACTTTCACTAAATACATATTTTTCAGTTCTTTTTCAGGATGGAATAGTTTCTGATTTTCCTTTTTAAAGATGGCAAAACTCTGCAGACAGTTCAATGAAAGAAAAATATTTTATGTTATAAGCTAAATTTGTTTTGCTGTGTTGCCTACTCACCACATTTTTTTTACCTCTTTTGGAAAATATGACAGAAATTCAGATATTCCAGGCATGTGTCATGATTACTGCAATCTCTGGACACATCAGGATTCTTGGTATCATTTACCGCATTTCTGTAATCACATTTTTAATGAAATTTGAGAAGAGACATTCTTTCAAAATAACTTTTTTTTTTTAATAATAAATGTGTCTGGAAAGCTGTGCTTCTTATTCAGCTAAAGAATTATATTATTTGTATGCCCATAACTTAGTTTTTAAATTAAGTTACTAGCGTGCTCCAAAACTAACCATTTCATAGCGTAAGAAGGCTTTTCCTGTCCTTTCAGGTTACTATGGGATTGATGCTGCTTTAAGTCATGTGTGGTATTAGCCATGTGATTTTCTTTTTGGTTGGAACTCCAACAAATAATTTGAACCTTTCAAACTGCCTAAATTATTGGTTAATAGTAACTAAATTTAGCAATACCTAATAGTAAGAATCTATGACTTTGAATATCTGTTTTATACAGGTATATTTAAAGAAATCTAACTTCCTATTTAGTTCAGATTTTTGCTCCATAATATGAATAAATATATCCAATAGCTGTAACCACTTCATATGGATTCTATGGTACTACATAAACCACTCTTTCTTCATCCTCATTGTAGGTGCACCAATATGAAAAAACAACAGACAATAATTAAGTGTCCCTTGAAACAAAATACAGCTCAAGCTGATATTCACATTTTGTGTTTAGAGCTGTGTTCTTTCTAAAATATTTAGAATGCAAAGCCTAATATGGCTTTAAAATGCCGTGAACTTGGTAGTGGTGCTCAAGGGTCAAAAACGGAAGACGATCGCTCAAAACGTGAAAAGTTGAATTTCCGAACAATATATTCATCCAGTCTAGACAGAGAATTTGTTCCCCTCTGAACCAACATATTCAGATTTCATCTGTGCGTTTTGTTTTTGCTGCGTGGCTTTTGCTTGTGGGCTGATGGCAGGTATCCATGCAGAGTTACTGTTGAGGGATAAGCAAGTGCTCAACTTCACATGTGTTTGTGAGGTGCCAAACAGCACAGTTTGCTGTCTGTCTGAATTACGTTTGACTAGATTAGAGATGCCTTTAGTCTATAACTGTCTCATTTTTTATAAGTGTGCAGAGTTGAGGCAACAGAGAGGAAAAAGGTGTGCCCAGTCTGGGGTCTCAGTCTGGGGGGCTTTTTACTTTCACCACAAAGTGGTTGTTGTTGTTGTTATTATCATTATTATTATTACCATTATTATTATTATTTTAAAATCTCATTCTTGATTGGTTTGATGCAGACTAAAGTAAGGGAGTTTGAGAGATTTATTTTTTCAGTACATAAAAGAAATGGATTAAGTTGCTCTGAGAGTTAAGTGGCAGCTAGCAGCTGAAGTGGAAATGGTGTCATCACAAACCAAGCAACAATGTTGCACAGAGAGAAAACTGTGTATTTTTTCATGTCAATTGGTCCATTTCAAGCTAATGTTAATGTACTCCCCTTTTGTGAAAAATAATTGGTTTTCTTTGTGTTTTTAGGCATTATTTGAATTTGAGTTAACAACAATGCAAACCTATGGAACGTTACCTTGAAGAGCAGATGAGTGCATACTGGGAAGTGAGCAGACTTCCCTAATGTTCCAGGACAGATGAAAGCAATGCTATTAATCTCCATACCTTTCAGAAAGTGTCATTCATCCATCATCAGCAATTTTAAGATGTAAGATAGATGTTGTCATTTCAGTAATTGCGTTAGCTTAGTTATTCTTCTGTACATTAGCCAAATTCATCATTTAGTTTACTTATGAAGATAGGTTAAGGACTAGCTTTTGGAATATGTACTCATGAACAAAAACAGTGGATACTACATTTGATTTTTGTTTATTAACTCTCCTAACTGTGTACTTCTTGGTGCAATTTTTATTCTGCTAATTTCAAAATTCTTTACATTCTGCAGGCCATGTACCCTGTGTGCAACACCTTACCCTGCCTGGACCATGCGTTATTGTCCATCTTTAACTCTAAACTGTGCCGTCTTTCTTCTCTCCACCTGCAGTTTCCAAGATAAGGTGTTGCTGGCATAGGGAAGGGCACAAGGATCAGATTTGCTCAGTGTGGGTATTGTAACGGTCACCCAAATATCCCATCCTTTTCACAACAGGTGCAGTTTCCCTCTCGCCTGTGTCCATCACTTCCCTTGCCCACAAAAGGAGCTGGTGGCCAGACAAACAACTTAATTTCTGGCACAATTTCAAAACAGACTTTCATAGGCCTCTTTCCAAAGCACAGCCCTGTCAGGTATGTTGAGGCAGGGAAATAATATGGGCTTAAATTGAAAAGTATACCTCAGCACAGGCCAGTCTCAAGAGCCAGGATGCACCCCAGGGCAATAAGCTTCATCTATCCTCTTTATCAGGAGCAATTTGAAATCTGCGGCAGGGAGACCACAGTAAAAAACCCTGATGGTGTTTGGCTGGACCTAGCTTCAGTGGATTGCCCAGCCTGAATGATGACCCACCAATGCTCAGCACTCTCAGTGTGAGGATTGAAGGAGGTGCTGCAGGGTGGAGCTCTGGAGGATAAGGTCTTCTCCACTTCATCCCTCAGTGGGATCAAGCGAGACCCAAGTCTAAAACTGCTTTAACACATTGAGCTTAACTTTTGAAGTCTTTGACTCATGTTCGAGTTTCTCCATCTTTAAGATGGGGATATTATTAAAAAAAAAACAAAAACAAAAAACAAACAACCTCAACTACCTCGCAAAGGTTTGAGATGATATGTTAGATGATGTGCATAGGGCAATTTGAAGATGAAAAGCACAAAAGAAATGCTAACCACCATTAATGTTAGTCCATATGGGAATGAAACAGTAGTAAACAGAGGATAGATGTCCCAGACATTTGATAGATACACTGTGTGGAAAGTTTAATGCCCTTCGAATGCTTCAGAAATCTGCTTTCCATAGTTCAGAGATCTCTGGCTCTTTGTTTCATTTTTATCCCCTCAGTAGAAAGTGACAACAAGCTGAAGTATTATTCTAATAATCTTATACTTCTTGTTTATTGTTGTTTATAAAAGGGCTTCTGGATAAATGTTCATTGCTTTTTTCTTCCTTCCATTTTTTTTTTTTTTTTAAATGTCCCAACTAATATATAACATGACTTTATGGATGCACTAAACAAGATGACCCATTTAAAAGTTTTGAAGACTATCTGAAAAGGCATCATATGCTGGAAAATAGTATATATGCTGTATGCAACAAAAGCAAATCTCCTTTTTCATTTGAAGGAGAATGGCAAAATAATAAATCGTGACTGGTGACATTTCCCCATGCTACCATGTATTTGTAACACACTTATTTAAAGGCTGCGTTGGTCATATCCATTCATCTTTCCTCCTGGGTCAATTATGCTATTTGCATTCAAATCAATCCCTTAATCAAGCCCGTTGATAATTGCAGCAGAGCAAGGGAGGTATTTATCATAGAAATGTAGTGAAGGCACTTTTTGTTCCAGTGCAGCAGAGTCTAATATTGTGCCGCCACAGTGGGCCATTTATGCATACGTGTGTAGTTTATTTTCCTAATCAACCGTCTCAGACACAGGCGTGCTTGGATCTCACTGATGGGGTTAGATGGGCATGATACTCACCTTAAAACCGTTGTCTTCAGGGTTTGCCACGTTGTCTCTTGGCATTGCTAACTATGGGAAATTTCAATAACCATTGTGTAGAAGTCTCTATCCTTCCAAAGAGAAGCAATCAGAATTAGACCTTGCACATAATCTTTAAATATACCTTACCACATACAGTGGAAGTGAGAAAAGGATGGACTCATGTATTGGGTTTACATGGTAAAGGTTTGGTAGCAGGGGGGCCACGGGTGGCTTCTGTGAGAAGATTCCAGAAGCTGCCCCATGTCAGATAAGAGCCAGCTCCAGCCGGCTCCAAAAGGGACGCACCGCTGGCCAGAGCTGAGCCAGTGAGCGATGTTGTTTGTGCCTCTGTGAGAGCAGATTTAAGAAGGGGAAAAAACTGCTGCGCAACAGCAGCTGGGAGTGAGAGGAGTGAGGAACAGCCCTGCAGACACCAAGGTCAGGGAAGAAGGAGGGCAGGAGGTGCTCCAGGCACAGGAGCAGAAGTTCCCCTGCGGCCCGTGGTGAGGCCCATGGTGGAGCAGGCTGTCCCCCTGCAGCCCATGGGGTACCACATGGAGCAGATTCCCACGCTGCAGCCCGTGGAGGAGCCCATGGTGGAGCAGGTGGATGTGGCCTGAAGGAGGCTGCAGCCCATGGAGAGCCCCCGCAGGAGCAGGCTCCGGGCCGGACCTGTAGCCCGTGGAGAGGAGCCCACGCAGGAGCAGGTGATCCGGTGGGAGCTGCCACCCGTGGGGGACCTGTGCTGGAGCAGTTTGCTCCTGAAGGATGGACCCCGTGGTACGGACCCATGTTGGAGCAGCTCTTGAAGAGCTGCAGCCTGTGGGAAGCCCACGCAGGACCCGTTCGGGAAGGACGGCATCCCGTGGGAGGGACCCCACGCTGGGGCAGGGGCAGAGTGACCACGAAGGAGCGGCAGAGACGCAGCGATGTGGGCTGACCGCAGCCCCCATTCCCCGTTCCCCTGCGCCGCTCGGGGGGAGGAGGTAGAAGAGGGTGGATGGGGGGAAGGTGTTTTTAGTTTGCCTTTAGTTTCTCACTGCTCTAGTTCGCTAGTGATAGTAATAAATTATATTAATCTCCCTATGTTGAGTCTGTTTTGCCAGTGACGATAATTAATGAGTAACTTGCTTGTCCTTATCTCAACCCTTGAGCCCTTGTCCATTGTATTTTCTCCCCCTGTTTCTTTAAGGAGGGGGAGTGAGCGAGTGGTTGTGGTGGAGGTCGGCTGTTTAGCTGGGTAAAACCACCACAACTCACGTGTACAATTCAGACCTGGGCAGAGAATTAGCTGTAGAACTGTGGAGGCTTCCTAAAATTTAAATTATATCCTTGCTGGTGGATGTTTGGTATGCTAGGACAGGCAAAATTATTGTTTGCATAAAATTATTCCAGTGTAAAACATATTGCAACTGCTGATACTTGTTATCTTTTATCACTGAAAAATTATCAGTTGAACTTAGAAAACAATATTGGCGTCCAAAGGCTATAATGGCATTGGCTTCAGAAACTGTCTGATTTTCAAAAACCTGCTTCTCACTCCAAGGAATGCTCTGGGTAGAGTTATTAGTGAGAAAGTTGTATGCGTGATGGTGTGAGAATGTAAAGAGACAGGGTTTGTTAGGAAAGATAATATCTCCTATTAGATTAAAATATGTAGCCAGGAAAAGCCCAGTCATGTTATCTGAATCACTAATACATTTCCAATCTGAAACAGAAATAGCAGGCTTTAATCTGCAGATAGTACTTACATATCTCCATTTGTTTATATGAGAGATGAAATGAACCCAGGTTTTTCCTTTTTTGTAAAAGCATTGTAAAATCTTGGTGTTTTTATTTTTAGTTTTAGAAGCATTTGTAACAGCTAGCTCTTGTTTAACTTGTTATGAAATTCTAACAAAAAGATGCTTATAATTGTCCTTGAACAACAAAAACTCTTGCTTTAATAAAGTCCAGGTAATTTGGATTTAATGAGCTGAAGCAGGTGGAGCCACAAAGCCAACATGCCTTTGCCATTTTCTGACCCCTCCAGTTTTCTTTGTAACGTGTGTTGCATCTGATGCAGAGGACTAGGTCCAGGGGATTCAAAACAGAGCCCGTACATCTTTTGTGACAGCTCTCACCCAATTTGCTGACTGCATGGTGCAATACAAAGATAGGATGAGTAGAAGCGTGCCTTTCTCCCAGTTTCTGCTGAATGAGAGCAGTAACTCTTGCCTCCAGGCTGTACACGTAGATGATGCAAAGCTGTCTTCCAGTCTGTGGTGTTCATCTTTTCTTCTCTCTTCTTCTGTAAGAGGTCTAGTAAAATAGGGTTTGCCTTGGTTGTATCCTGTACCAGCTACCAAAGTGTAACTTTAGCCAGTAAGTTTTGATTCCTTCTAAGGGAATTCAGCAATGTTCTTCAATATTTCATCTGCTAGCTAATGGCATTATGTATCTAGATTCCTTAGCGTCCTTTCAAAATTTCCCCCTGCAGCTTTAATACTGAACAATGTAAACTCTTTTGTACATAAAGTGTAGTCGCTAATTAAAAACCTTCATTGTAGATAACTACAGTTCTGTGGAAAAAACATGTTCATTGTAGAAAAGCAAGTAGCCCAATTCTACAATTACAATACAGTTCCTCAAAATAATGTTGTCATGTCTAACATCAGAACACAAGTTTAAATGGATGTGATGAATCTGAGCTTACAGAAATTAATTCAAAAGAAATGAACATTGAAACAATTTATTTCTGATGATTCAGTTTATTAGCACATAGTTCTTTGTGCAGCCAAGCCTCAAATAGAGCTGTACTGAAGTTTTTGTACATCACTTAGTAAGGGTTCTATGGACTGCCATTCAGCTCAGAAATGCTCTGTAATTGCCTCAATTCCAATTTCACTTTTTATTTCAATTCATCAGGCTTCACCCCTACCCGCCTGTCCCCCCCTCCACTGCCCAATGTTCTCTGGCGATCTTACACAATCTACAAAAATTCCCATTTTATTGCCCTGGTAATAGTGTTATTTGAGGCTTCAGATTGGTTAGGAGCATCCCAAGTAAAATACTTACCAAGTGCTGAAACTTCAAAGCAGTAGTTAAAACACTACTGATGAAAGGGGCCTTGCTTTTTCTGTTTCAGACTAAAACTGAAATTCTGCTTAATTTAGAGTTTACTGGCACTTATCTGAGTTTAGGCTTACATGAGTAGCCCACATTTAAATAAAATTCCAGATTAGAGACATGCAAGATCTCTGCTTGGGCTACCTCAGACAAAGGGGTGGTTAACCTGCTAATGTGTATCCTTATGGGAAACAGAAGACAGACACAAATTCCCCTGACAACATTTTATGACAATTAGAATATCAAGTAGAAAAACTGCGCATTGGTGGGACAACTGAGCCTGACTTTTCTAATCAACTGGGAAATCTCAGTGCTATCTAAATGGCAGTTTTCCCCCTATTTTTTGTGCTATAAACCAAGTAATGACTGATACATTACTAGCAAAGAATATGAGCAAGAGCTGTTCGTGGGACTGCAGTGTCTCAGCTACAACCTAGTGACCTAGTATCAGCATGTTTGTTAAGTAGAACACAAGCCAACTCTAATAACAGGTCGGGACTGCCAGCTGCCTTAAATTTAAATCTGAACCTACATTTTACAAAGCTACCAGGAAAAAAAAAAAGTTGCCTATAATAACTTGCCCTGTAGTGTCAAATACACTTAATAGATCTACCAGCAGGGTTCGAAAGCAGTGTAGTTTCCTTGGTCCAAGTGAACAGAAGCACCATGCTTCACTTGCTCAGAGCTGCTCCTTCATTCTCCCCCTCCCCTTCCTCCTCCTCCTCTTCCTCCTCCTCCCCCTCCCCTTCCTCCTCCTCCTCTTCCTCCTCCTCCTCGTGCCCTTTCCAGACACTGCCTTGGTCCTGCAGCCTGTTCCTCTTAAGCAGCACTAGCAACATAGCATAGCTGGGGCATTATGGGACATTTGTGCCTGCGCTCCCTATAGAGATGTGAAATGCTCTATGAATTAATAAGAGATGACTCTTAACATGGCTCATTAATTCAGGGTTGGGTGTTATGTGAAAACATCTCCCGTCTCACATCTCCCAGGCTGCTTAGACCTCGCTTTCTCGCTGCTGCAAAAGCCTCTGTAAGGTGCATCCTCTATTACTGAGATTAACCCCAAGTTAGCTGAAAAACAATGTGCATGTGTCTCTCATGCTCAAATATGTGGCTTTTTTCTGAATGCTGTGAGCTACATTAACCTCAGTGTAACTCATAAATTATTTGGCCAGAAGTTCAGTTATCCTATCAGAAATTACAGCAAGTATTGCAGTCCCTGAGAATTGTGCATTTGACAACAGATTTGGACCTCTTGTGGCACTACTACTTCAAGCAGAATAAAAGTTCATCTTCAGCTGGATAATCAAGTATCTTTCAGATATTAGTGAGTTGAACTCACAATTGTTTGTTCTTCAGAATATCAGTTTTTAACATTGTTGGGCAGCGAAAGTAACTGGGAATCAGTTCCTACCAACCGTCAGGATTTTGTAATGTCAATATGTAATGCATTAGTCGGAATTACAGAGACGGCATTGGGAACAATAATGTTGGTTTAAGTCACTATTGACCTCTCTTTTAGTGACATTCCTAGCATAATTTGAGAATAATTTGAGACACTTATATTTTTGAAATGTGGTTGCATACTATTTATGCAAAATAAATACCTTACCACCAAATATTGCTTCGGTACAGAAAAGAAATCAAGACAGAAGACAACGGCATGTGTTTTGATTTACAGCAACCACAAGGCATATCACGGCACAGCAGGGGCTGGCTTTATTGGACTCAAATACGAGACCCCTTGCTGCCTGAAGTAAGTGACAAGAAAAATCCAGATAAAAATGATAACTAGTGCTAGAATATTTTTTAAATAAGTAAATAGGCACTGGCTTTGATTTTTGAGCCCCATGGCACTCAGCTGTGAGAGGAAAGCCGTTGTCACTGGTTTGTCACAGTTCTCCACTCACAACCTACCTGCAGATCTTGGCTTTGTGCATGGCAGTGCTTGGGGCGGTGTTTGCACACGTGTGCAAGGTACTGGCCCTCACCATCAACAGCGTATGAGGTGCCTTTTGGAGACTGCGACGCTCTGAGCTGTGGTTTGCTGCATTCATTTTAGGGTAGCAATCTCTCAAGAAGCCTAAAATGGTCTCAGTTGCAGATCAATGGCTGTGAGTGAAACTGTGGTACTTGGTGTCTCTGAATGGAGCCTGGGATTGATAAATAGGACTGTTGGAGACAAAAGAGCTACCTGTGGAATGAAAATCATTTTTCATAATCTGGTACCAGTTTATCAGAAACTGACAGCTGATATGACTAGCTTTTTTTTTTTTTCTTTTTCCCTTTAGTTTACTCAGTTTATTATGAATATTAGAATAGAATGTAAAGTATTATAAATGGTAGAAAAATGTGTATACTAATTTTAGTTCATACTTCTGATCCAAGTAATGTGAGCAAGACTAATAATAGTAGAATGCATGAGCTTCATATTCTCCCATTATGTTAATCTCCTCTCACATTTCTGTGGGCCATAAATCAAGTGTTTTCTGCACCTTTCAGACAACAATGTACAAAGCTAAACAAAACCATGTGGACTATAGGAATTTAAAAACAGTTTACATGGTACCACTAATAGGCTACCCATTTCATAGTAATTTATTGGTTATAAACAGTAGTCTATTGCTTTTTTTCCCTCTTGAACCATGAGAATTAAAAATTTTGGCTTATCCTGTCTACCATCAATAGAATACACCTATTTTCACAATAAAATTGTCAAAATAAGTTAAGAATGTAAGTAGGCTAAGGTTACTTAAGTTTAGGTAACTTATTGTGCAGGTGCTTAAATACTGCCAAACAATAATGAAGGGTGTTTTTCAATCCAGGAAAGTGCAGTAAACCAAATTCAAAGGGGATTGTCTATTTAAGAAACATCTCTACTGTTCTCAGTTAACTCATGGTGTTTAATCCAGGATAAATTGTCACTTTATACCTTAGTACGCACTTATTCATCAGTTATCCATTTCACACCTGGGATTAAAATCTGTCCATGCTGTAAATAGCATGTACAGTCCTGCAAAGCCATGGTAGGTCATTCGCAAAAATGAGCACTGAGCTCCCGAATAAACACAAGAGCTCCAGTGTGCCCGGGGAGGAGGAGCCTGGGTTCCTGTCCTGCCGGAGGAAGGACACCAAGCAAAGCTAAGGCCTTCGTCACACAACCGCAGCACTTAAACTGGAAATGAATGCCTCCAAAGAGATGCAGATACCCCATGTTTTTCGTTAGGGTGAAAAGGAGATTAGACAAAGGCATGAAGGAAATACCCATTTCCTCATCTGGATTCAAAGATCACATCTTTGCTTTATGACATCTCTCAGCCACGCGCTGCTAGGAAGTGGGAGAGCAGAAGAGAAATGTGACTGTATGTTTGATCCAAGTCCCTACACTTCTCTATTACCTCTTATTGGAGACAGGATCCTGGACAGACCTTCCCTGTGATTTAGTACAGTCATTCTTAAATTTACAGAAGCGAGAGTGGAGCCTTTTCCCCATCCTAGTCCCTCTCAGATCTCCCAGATGCTCTCAGAGTCCCCAGAAAGCGAGCCTTCTCTTTTGCCTCCCTGCTCACCAGTGTTAGGATTAGTTAGCTTGAAACAGGTAAGCATCAGTAAGTTTTTAGTTAATAAGTTTAATTGTACTTCTTTCTGGTGTTGCTGCTCGTAAGATATTTACGCACCTACATTTAGACAAAGCCTTAAAGTCTTCTGTTTTAAGGTGTTAGAAGAGCATTAGCTTCAAAGCCAAGTCCTTCACTCTGTATTAGAAGAAACACTTTCAGCCATACTTTTCCAAAAAAGAAATCAACATTTACTCATCACTCTGTGGCTGACAGTACAGGTCACTTTCCTGCATTTCAGTCAAAATCCCAAGTCCTATTGTTTTAAAATTATACAATTTATGAAATAACATTGAACAACAACCTTTGAGATTTAAATGCAAGCAATCCCTACTGACATGAACAAAAGGAATGTAAGAGGGCTGGGAAGAGTTTTGCTGAAAGAATGAATAAATATGAGATACAGAGAAAATAAAGAGCCATGCAATATCTTGATTTTTTATTACTTTATGCAAGGGGATCTTCATTATAGTTAGGCAAACCCTGGCACTGAGATGTTTCTCAACCATGCTCCCAGAAGTTGGACCTGATAGCAATTTTTCTATTCAGACTTGTAGTCTGTTTAGCACCCTGAGGTTTACACAAAGAGGTGGTTACACAGGACAGGCAGCTGACTGCTTTGCTCTGTTTTCCCATGTCAGATCCCAGCCCGTCTGTGAGGCAGGTGATAGCTGGAGCTTCTTTCAGGTACCCGCACATAGTCCTCCTGGGGCTAGTGCTGACATGGAGCGGCCAGCTCTCTCTGGAATCAGCGTTTCACATACTGCGTTGCTGTTTTTCCATAGGGAGAAGCCCTTTTTGCTTACCTGAGGTATTAGTTACTTCCCTTATGACTAGGAGGATTATTACAATACCTTTCAGTAAATGTTAACTGTCAGAAATAATTAATATCAAGCACAGTGGAGAGCACCTGAGCAAAAATGAACTCAGAAATACTATGGAATGTTTCTGTAACTTGATGGTTAAAGACCTTCTTTGGATAATGAACATGAGACAAGCAATACATGCTGCCGTAGCCATGGGTCATTCTTTGTTTTAGGAAAGTGGAAGATAAGGTTATCATATCTTTGAGGTGACTCTTGTGTGGCTTTTGTGTTTCTCAGTATAACAATTCAGCCTTCCAAAAATGCTGAGTAAATAGTCTTTTGTCTATGGAAAATATATCCTAACATATGCAAATGGAATAATCCAATTTTTTCATGTTTCTCATTCCCAAAGAATCTAGCAATAGGAATATTTATAGGAAAAGCTCACCAATACAATGCAAAAAGTTAGATAGCCTTTAAAATAAAATTAATTAATGTTAGGTATGTTGTTACTCAGTTCAGAGGACAGATTTCTGCATTTATGTGTGAGGAAATCCCATACGGCTGTGGCCAGACAATGTGTTGTCTCCTGTAAGGAATTTCTCCTTGCCATGGAAGATCTCGGTTTTGGTTTAACAGGGACACCTCCCCATAGAAGCCATTCGGAGGGGACAATACAGGGCCCCCTGTTGCTCCACTCCGCCTGACTTGGTGCCTGCCAGAGACGAACACGCACACATTTGCGCTGATGGTTTTGGCACCACCTTCTAAAAGACACCCTGCCTGACTGCCTCTCTCTCTAGTGCTGAGTCCCAAGTCCTGCTGTAACCTGTGGCAAGGAGAAGGACTCACCACTGTGCCCAGAAACGGCGTGATGTGTCATTGGGATGCCTGGGGTGGTCAGCAGGGCAGCTGTGTTACCACGTCCGCAGTCAGTCAAGGAGTTTGTGTCAGGCTGTGCTATGCAGCTTCCCCATGCTGCGTAGCTGTGATTCATTGGCATTTAATGAATAAGCTTCAGGGACTCCTCAGCCCAGAAGAGATCACGTAATTTATTTAATGCAAGTCTCATGTGCCCCATAAAGGCACATATATCTAGGCACAGGCACTGACATGGTTCCAAAGAGTTTTTTAAATGCATTCAGATGAAGGAGAGTTAAAGTTAAATGGCCGCACTGAGAGCTGCTCTCCCATACATAGTATTGTCCACTTATTCTGCATTTTTGACTTGATATCGAGACTTACAACAAGCCCAGGGGTGCCATTGCAGCACATGCACTAAAACCCAATGACTTTTATGCAGGATATGATTCTCTTTGCATTAGCTCTGTGCAGATGTCACCCAGGGAAATACCAGCTAGCATAGCAATGGGTCAGAAAATGGGTTTCTCCCCTATCATAGCAAACCTAGATCTGATTCATTCAGCAACACAGCAGGAATACTTTTAATGGAGGCCCTGTAATGTATAGATATTTAGACCATCTTCTCCATCCCCATATAGCAGAGACGCAGTCAGCATTATAAGGTGCCTGACTAGAGAAAATGCATTTCTATTCATGGTTATTTCTATTTCTTAGCAGTCCTTGTCAGTGCGGTAGCAAGGGATCACTTCCATAGCAAAAGATAGTGTGGCTGTAATGTGGGGGTACTTGAATTCACAAAAACTTGGTGTTTTGTTTTTTTTTTTCCCCAGCAAAACCATTATGTTGAAAGGGAGTAATGGGTGGCTAATAGAAAACAATGCAGATGTGGATTCTTTTGCTGAGACTGGATTAACAAGAAAATGAAATGCCTCTGCTTTTGAGAATGTCATTTTTTTCATCAGCCTAAGGAAAACACAGTATTCCTGAGGATGAGCTAGTTCGTTGCTCCTTTCGTCCCACATGTGCAGCACTGATTGAGGTAGCTGTGACATCTCTGTGTAGCAGCAGTGCCAAGAAGTTTCAGTGGCATCATCCCACCAAGCATGCACATGAGCCATTTATCTGCTCTCTCTTAGAGAAACATTGTTTACAGCATGGGAAAAATAAACTGGTGGATGTTTAGGGAAGCCTGATATTACGATACTGCGAGGATGTGCTTTTGCTTAGTCTGAATTCTTGCCTATGCAAATGTTAGATTATTTGCAGTAGATGTGTTTCCGTAAAGGGTAAATGCTCTAAACCCCTTTTTGGCTGAAACTGGGGATATGTAAGTTTGCATAAAGCCATTAATGTTCTGAAAAATATGTGTTCTGGTAGGTTTTGCTTCAATATTTATTTCTGTTGTCAATATTTCATTGAAAAAAAGCCAGGCCCAAGAAAGTCCTTTGTTGTTGTTAAGTGCTGTGATCAGCAGTGGAGTTGTGTTTCCCGCTAGCTTGCCCTACTGGTTCACTGAGGCACCCGAAACTGGGGTCTGAAAGCTGCAGGGACCACCTGCCTTCACTTTACCAGCTTTGAAGCAATAGCATAGGCCTAATTTTGTCCGATGTGGAGATTTTCCAAGCAACAGTAAGACAATAAGCATGGAGGAAACGGCAGAAGGTAGGAGGAACAGATAATCCTTGGGTAGGTGGTGCCACCATTGCTCTGTGCTATTTTTCTTTAAAGATGCATGCACATGTAGTACTCAGGAAAGCAAGAAACAGCGATCTAAACTCCTGCTGACATGAATGGGGTCAGGAGCTTGCCCACATTCCCTCAAGTGGAGGGCATGGTCCAGATGGGACCAGGGCCTGAGGACGGCCTGTGTGTTTCTGTGATGGGACCACACGACCTTCTCCGCCCAAATGAACAAGGCCTCAGTTGAAGCGTATCTAAAAAGGCCTGATGTCCTTATGAGAATGGGGATGTTTCCTGCTGCCCCTGTGGTGAGGTGTCCCGGTGCTCCCTGTTGGTTACAGCTCCCTGACCGCCTGGTGTGGTGAAGCCAGAGAGTGGGCAGGTGCAGCAGCAGAGCTGCGAGATGGTGGCACTGCTCACACCTGCTCTGAGCGGGAGCCAGCCCCCCACTCTGTCTCAATGTGTGCCCAGAAAAATCCCCTGACTGCTACATTTCTCTGGAGCAACAGTGACATCTTGTGGGTTAATTTTAAGTGTGATCTATATGGAAATGGCTCCCATCTCCTCTGCCTCTGCTTGCACGGAAACCTAGCAGTCTGAATTCAAGTGGCATCCTTGGCCATCTGCTCAGTGCATTGCTAGACCTTACAGCAAAGCAACTGATGGATGGCAGAGCTGATCGTAAAGTATTATGCCAAGGGCTTGCTAGAAAATTCGATTAGCAGGATCATATTATTTGGAAATAGCATTTTAATTGGAAACTAACTTGTAAGTGGATATTGCACATATTTCATTAAGACGACACATAGAAAGCTTAGTTCTACATGACCAACAGGAGACTGAAGAATTTCTTAACATGTGTGTTTTTGAAGATGACAGTAACGTGAATTTGATTTGCAAGAATGGAATTAGATTAATGTTGTTTCAGGTCTCCAGTCACATCATGGTAACGCTTCTTTTTATTTTGGCTTTCATCACTGAGCATAAGTTCTGCTAATGTGTTTGCCAATTTGCACCAGTCTGCTTGTAGGGCTTTATTTGATTCAGACCTGTTTTTGTTTGTTTGTTTGTTTGTTTGTTTGTTTTTTATCTTGGCATGTTGAATTTGTTGCTCCAGAGGATTTTTTTATTCTGACAGGGCTTCAGTTATTCTCTGATTCCCACAGGGTTCCATTCTGAGTCCTACTGTGATTTGCATTTGTAGACTTCTGATGGGTAAACACTATAGCATCTCAAACTCTGTTCTGTCACATCCTTCTGATGACACTCAGCTCCTGCTGATCTTGTGAAAAAGAGTGATGCTTTGCGTAATATTCTGCATGACATTCAATTATGGAGATCTTCACATCTAAAAAAAATGTAGTTGAAAGAAAAGCGATCAGATATTAATTAGCTGTCCAGTGCACAGGACTCATGTTGATTGTAATGGTTCCCCTTGGTTATGGTTTTATTCATCCATAGGAAAACATGCCATAATAGATATTAAAATTTCATTTCAAAGGCATACTGCCAGCTTAAAAAAATGGAAATTATTCTTCTAATTTGTTAATCTTTTTAATAGAACAGTTTTAAATAACAAGGTCTGGATTTGTTAAAACTATTTATTTCCAGCAAACTGGAAGGTAACATCTTTGTGTGTGCCAGCACATATTTGTGCACACATGACTTGAACGACTGCATGAGGAAACTCTGAAATCTCCATTATTGAACATACAACATACTTAGGCAAAGTTTAGGAATGGACTAGTCATCAAAAGAGGGACCTTCTGAGCTGATGTTCAGGTTCTTTCCACCTGCTTCCTCTCGGTATGTCCCTACACACAGGAACATGCCCACGTATTTCTGCACATACATCCAAACATAACTTTTCTTTCTTTCTAATGAAATTCTGAAAATTAATGTTGACAGCACACATCTCTTCTTCCTCATCTCCTTGCATCAGTCTCATTTTAAAATCTAGTTCCATAATTCCCTGATGGGACCCTTTCACTTGGCCTTGTACAGGCTGGGAACCATCCAGAAAATGGTGACAAGTAGGTAGATGACACTTAAAATAAACTGGATGGGTGAAAACACAGGTATTTTTTCTCTTAACTCTTTCCACAGGACTATTACATGAAAATGGCACAGGAGTAACAGTTAGAATCAGCTTTTCAGCTGGAAATATGATTTTGAAGTTATGCTGTGTGTTAAAAATATACTTACAGGCAGTATTTTGGAACATGTGAACTGTCATCATAGGTCAAACAAAAAGTGCATCCAGACCAGGATCTTGTCCAAAACTGTCAGGTAATGGTAAGGCTGGAAGACACAGTTCAAATACAGAATAATTCTTGCTTTTTCTGCAGCTTCAGAGCTTCTTGCCACGTTTGGAGAGCCTGGTGTTACATTTTACACTAGTTAATGAAGTTTACCTGTATACAGCTACTTGCACACACAGAGGGGTGCCAGCCTGAGGCCCTGGTGCTCTCAGGCTGTGACTTTATGCAGGTTTCTCAGGTGCAAAGTGGGGGTTCATTCATTGCAGATGTTATGCTTGGATTGCTTCGCTTCCCGGCGGTGAGGATCCCTTACCAATTCCTCCCTTGCCATTAATACATCCTACTGGCCTGGACTGAGGACTGCCTGGTGCACCTACCTGAGGGAATGGAAACCTCGTACTGAGAGGTTTCTGTGGGGGCTGACCTCTATGCTGCTTTTTGCCCATGCCAACAAAGAGCTAACCATGATTTTCAGCACCATCACACATTACCTTTCTTGTAAAAGCAGCAACATCTACAAGGGTTCTCTTGTTGGAATCATACCTTTAAAAGTGAATAATTGTGGGAGAGAGCCCACAACCCAATAATCTACTAATCTTCTAAAGCGGTAATTCATCACGGTGCCATCTAGTTAGAAACGTTATAAATCATGTGCCTTCCCTGTACCTATAACGATGTCCATAGCAGAAGGGTGGTTTTTAATCTATTAAAAAGAAATTAAGGGAGATAACAATCTGGCAATCTATCAGTTTCAGAACTACTTTCTGCTGGACACTAAACATCAATTAATTAAATAATATATGTGCAGTTTGTCATTGCTATAATACATTTTTTTATTGCAATCAATTTTTCCCTTTTACAAACTTCTAAGGATTATCAGTTCTGTTCTTCTAGTGATACATGCACTTAACAGGGTGAGGAGATACACGTCAGAGCAAAATATACTGCTACATTATCACTTAGCATTTATTCTACTTTCTTTGAAGGAAAATGATTTTTACCATGATTCATTTTGCAGTGCAACTCAACTACTGTTTTTGTTGCTAGTTTTTCTGGGTTCTTCAGGCCTTGTTATTTTTTATCCAGTGTTTTTTTTTCTACTTGTGCTTTTGCATACTTACTAAATCAGAAACATAATTATATTGCTGGTGTTGGTTGTGGAAGTACCCTTAATATGCTGGATGTTCTCCATGGGAAAGTAGCTACAGACTTGCATGTGTGATACCCAGGAGTTACTGAAAAAAAAAAATCTTCAATAGCTTTATGCTTATTAGTACTCATATTGTGTGAGTTGCAAAGACAGAAGCAGTTTCTGAAAATTATGCTTGAAGTGCATTTAGATCTTGCACTTTCTTTCCTTCAATGGTTAAGCGTGCCAGCGAGGAGAACTTTATTCCAAGGGAGAGCGAGGGAGAGGGGTGGTTTCTTCAGAAGTGCTGCCAGTGCAGGAGCTGTCTACAGCAGGAGTCGATCATCTCATCCATGCTGCAACATAACGTTATCTGTCTATGTGGCTTGTGCATCCTTTAAGATGTGATCTAAGAAAAGTCATTAATTAAAATCCAACAAAATTGTGAGGAAAGATATTGCCCAATGTATTTGCAGTTTGCTTTGCAGGTAGGTCCAGCTGGCAAGGGGTATTTGTCAAGTCAAACTTTCCCTATGTCTGGGATGATTAAGGCCTGAGGCTTTCATTTTTTAGTGATTTTTAATGACCTGGAAGCCAACTGGAAAATTCAGATATAAACTTTCCTAAATTTGGGAGTTTGCAGTTACAGTGCTATGATTCAAGCTGGTTTCAAGTACACACGTTTTCTTCAACAAACCTCACAGTGTCACTGGCCTTCCCAGGTTCAAACAATTTGAAATGTATTGCGCTGAGACACCTTTAGCACATTTTGCTCTGGAATTCAGGTAAGTTTGGGATTTTCCCTGTGTAGCTGAGAACACGACACTTACATTGAAAATGCAGTACATTAAAATATCTCCTGATATCTTAAAAAATAAGCAGAGAGACTGACAGTTATGTCCTGGAGACCTTCTTAAATCTCCTTGATAATTTGCAGTATTTTCAAGAACTGCAAAGTGCTTGACAGTTTATTAAGAATGACATTTAACAAAACAGTCTCTACTCACCGGTAGAGAACTGATGAGTTTCTGAAACACAAATGGTGATTGCTTCTAACTACAGACTTTGAGAAACTGGAAAGAGTCAGTCTTTTCATGCCATTTTCTAAAATGTGACATTGATTTTAAACTTAGGTAAGAAACTGAGTGACAAAATCTTTGTATCATAAACTTAAAGATGCCTTATTTCTTTTTTTTTTTGATCAGAGGTGGTACTAAACTGCTTTTCTTCCAAAATACCTCCTCTGCCAAAAGGGTAGTAGCAACTACGTTTTCTTTAATTGTAGTTCAGAGACTTAACTGAAGACATGGGAAGTCCTTAAGCACAATACACAAAGATGGGCTAAAAAAGAGGAAGATTACCCTCCTCCCAATAATTTTTGTAGACAAAACATCTGGAAAATTAGAAGTATTTTTCAAGAGTTATGGCCACTATCTTTTCTCAGAAGAAAATGCCTGTAATTTTGCTGTGTTCAAAAGGAAAAGAGTGTGCCTAGTTGCTAGATTTTGGGGAGGTGAAGTTGAGGTTGTGGTGTTCTTTTCATTTTTAAATAAAGATGTGCCATTTAAATAATGGAAAGTATGAGGCATCTCTCTGTACTTTTCCATGTGTGCCAGCTGGTATCTGTTTCTGGGAGTGGAGCGGGAAAGATGTTTCTTTAGTCTAGCATTGACTGCAGTGTTATAAATTGGGAGAAATACAGCCTCATTATAGCCATGAATGAAAGCAGACATTTACTGTACCTGCGAATGGTGGGTGTTCTCTCACTAACAGAAACAAGTGGCAATTTTTTCACAGTTGTCTCATCTTCTCTTTTGAAAGTGCTTTCTTGGGAAATTAAAAGTGAAAACTAGTCTAGATTGATGTGTCTTTGGCATTTACAATAGAAAGACACCGAGTGGGACAAACCCTCCGCACCATCCCTGGTGATTTATTCCTGTGCACTGTACAAAAATGATGAGAAGTGTCCTGCTGCAGGATCATGTGCCCCTTGCACCATTTTCTTCTCCTAACAAGACAGCAGACACAGGTGTTCATAGTGTAGGCAGCACACCAGAGCTGGCTTCTGTTAGAAGAGGTGGCTATCTGGCCCCCTTAATTGCCATTTTTTTCTTTGTTTTCATTTAAAATAGAATAAAAATCAGTCATTCTTTCCTCATGGCCTGATGGTCTTTGAAGTTGGAAACTGTTTGTTTTCTCCTCTTTGTTTCGAGCAGGTAAAAAATATTAAGGGAGCTGGCGGAGGTAATTGCCAAACCGCTTTCCACCATCTATCAGCGTTCCTGGTTATCTGGAGAGGTCCCAGAGGACTGGAGGCTTGCCGATGTGACTCCTGTCTACAAAAAGGGCTGCAAGGAGGATCCGGGGAACTACAGGCCTGTCAGCCTGACCTCGGTTCCAGGCAAAATTATGGAGAAAATCATCTTGGGTGAGATCACACGGCACTTGCATGGCATCCAGGGGATCAGGCCCAGCCAGCACGGGTTCAGGAAAGGCAGGTCGTGCATGTCCAACCTCATCTCCTTCTACGATAGGGTGACCAGACTGGTAGATGAGGGAAGGGCTGTTGATGTGGTCTACTTAGATTTCAGTAAAGCCTTTGACACGGTCTCCCACAGTATTCTCCTGGGGAAACTGTCTGCCCGTGGCCTGGACAGGTATACTCTTCTCTGGGTAAAGAACTGGCTGGAGGGCCGTGCCCAGCGGGTTGTGGTTAATGGAGTTAAGTCCAGCTGGCGTCCCGTTACGAGTGGTGTCCCCCAGGGGTCGGTACTGGGGCCTATCTTGTTTAATATCTTTATTGATGACCTAGATGAGGGGATTGAGTGCACCCTCAGTAAGTTTGCAGACGACACCAAGTTGGGAGGTAGTGTCGATCTGCCTGAGGGTCGGATGGCCCTTCAGAGGGATCTGGATAGGCTGGACTGCTGGGCTGAGGCGAACGGGATGAGGTTTAACAAGGCCAAGTGCCGGGTCCTGCACTTTGGCCACAATAACCCCATGCAACGCTATAGGCTTGGGGCTGAGTGGCTAGAAGACAGTGATGAGGAAAGGGACCTGGGAGTGTTGATCGATGCAAGGCTGAACATGAGCCGGCAGTGTGCTCAGGTGGCCAAGAAGGCCAATGGCATCCTGGCCTGTATTAGAAACAGTGTGGCCAGCAGGAGCAGGGAGGTGATCATCCCCCTGTACTCAGCTTTGGTGAGGCCGCACCTCGAGTACTGTGTTCAGTTTTGGGCCCCTCACTACAAGAAAGACATCGACGCCCTGGAACGTGTCCAGAGAAGGGCAACGAAACTGGTGAGGGGTATGGAACACAAGCCTTATGAGGAGTGGCTGAGGGAGCTGGGATTGTTTAGTCTGGAGAAGAAGAGGCTCAGGGGAGATCTCATTGCACTCTACAACTTCCTGAAGGGAGGTTGTGATGAGGAGGGGGTCGGCCTCTTCTTCCAGATAACTAATGATAGGACTCGAGGAAATGGCCACAAGTTGCGCCTGGGGAAATTTAGATTAGATATCAGGAAAAACTTTTTCTCTCAGAGAGTGGTCAAGCACTGGAACGGCCTGACCAGGGAGGTGGTGGAGTCACCGACCCTTGCGGTTTTTAAGAGGCGTCTGGACAAGGTGCTACAAGATATGGTTTAGTAGCTTAGTGGGTAGTATTAGTGATAGGATGATGGTTGGACTAGATGATCTTGAAGGTCCTTTCCAACCTTGAGATTCTGTGATTCCTATGTGATGAGTTGCTATGTACTTGCTGTGGGGATCGAGTTCTTCTTATGCAAAAAGCAGAAGCGGTTTAAAGACAAAAACATAAAGGAGGTGAGGTCTCTTGAGTGCATCCTGAGTCTTTCCTACTTAGGTGGTGGGACCACGGCAGTTAAGCATGGTGCTGGTTGGTGAGGATGGATGAAGATCACTGCTCTTAAGGTCTGCAAGCAGTCCTGCAGGTTTTGGTGGCACAGCTTGCAGAGCAAGGCAGAACTCAAGAAAAGGCACTGAAGATACATGACAGTGAGGGCTAGAAGAAATTGCTGTCACTACTTTATTCATATTTCGTTGAAGAGGCATCTGAATCAAGGCTATACGCTGTAAAAGGCAAAAAAAAAAAAGAGGGAAAGAAAGTGAGATCAAGAGATTTAGGAGAGGCACATGAATTGTGGATTTTTTTTTTTATTTTATTTTTTTGCAAAAGAAAGAGCTGATTGGCTTCTGGGGACAAAACATGAAATGTTTACCCAGAGGATGCTCTATGGCTTACTAGATGAAGTACACAACAGACGTTTAAAAATGGCTTGTGTTTGTCAAACACATGATGCTTTTGATGCTGTTACTGATTTAAAGACACAAAGGAAACTAAATGAGGTGGAGTGCTAAGACAGCTGATTCTCGTTCACATGCAGTCTGACACCCTACAGTCAGTGACCTATAGATGAAAAACACTGCTGTGATTTATGCAGGACTTTCCTATGGAAATAATGAAGATCAGGCAATATTTCTGATGCTTGTGATAACTTGGGGGAGTTGTCCACTGAAGTGTTTTTTTTGTTCTTGGCATGTAATTTGGTATATCTAACACTAAGTGAGGCTTAGGAGTTGAATTCATCCTACAACTCCACGCAGACATTTCAGGGGCACGAACACATATTTCACCAGACAATTCAAGTTTCATCCACTGAGTTTTCTATAATATTTGATTTGGTCTCTTTTCCAGTGGTTACTTTTTATCATTTCCATTGCAACCCTTGAGAAGTATTATAAAGATAATAGTATACCAATGGTACAAAAGGGCTCAAAAGAAATTGAAATGAACTTTATGTACTTATGACTAAGACTGCACAATCCACTCCCTGGTTATTTTATCATTGTGGATTTCTTATTATAGTGTGGTGCTAGTTAGCTGTGTTGGCTTCCCATTACCGCAGTGAGTTTAATGAGAGACCTTGCAAAGTGTGCATATAATCCAAGAGTCAGTCCTTGAAGTAAATTTTCTGTTAAAAAAACTTACCAGATTTTAAAAATCTATTGAAGCTAAAATATCATGCTAAGGGTAACGTTTCACTAAGAGCTATAATAAGAGCTAAAGTCTTAACAAGTAAAATATCTATAGCGAAATTCAAGTCTAATGTATTTCCCTTCATAAGCTTCACATCAACATCTTTCAGACATACCTTCAGAGTATAGGCAGACAGAAATGATGATCTATGCAGTTGATTTGAAAAGGATACAATAATTCTTATTGACTTTTCTCGCTCTTAATCTCATTGCTCATTCTTCATTTAAGAAGCAATAAGAAAGCAAAAAATTTGTTCTCATCTTCATTCGGTGCATTAGAGCCCATTAAGTGCAGCCATGACTTAGGCTCAAGTTCTAAAAACTGTTTGCCTCCATTTCTGAGTCCTTTTGCTAACTATAAGTGCAGGAAGTTTTTCTTTGACACCTGATCAAAGGTCATCACTTAGTCCAGCTTCATTTGTTCATCTCACAGACTTTTGGCTGTGGATTATGATGACTTCAGAGTTCAAAACCTCCTATATTCTCTATGTTTTGTCTATGATGTTCCCTTCAGAGACTGAGCTCTGTTAACCGGGACTCTGAGCAGTGTCAGTCTGCATTTAACAGCAGAGTAAAGCAGTTGCTTTTGCAAATATTGGGTGATCACTGGTCACCGCACCATACAGCAGAAAGGAAGAACCAGGAAAGCTGGAAGAACAGCAGCAGTTAAAATCCCCAACCAGTGGTACCTCTGAAGCATGAGGAGCTCTGAGCAGGAGAAGTGGGGCAGTGGGACACATGCAGATTTTTTTGGGCTGAGAGTTTCAGACAGCAAACTGGCCCACTGCTCTGTGGACCATCTGTAGCTGCGGACCCCTCCCAGGTACCCTACACAGTGTGTGATCCACATCTGAGCGTCTAATAGCTCATGGTAAGAGCTGTAGAAAACAGATTATGTGTATTATTTCATTAAAAACATCAGTTTGTTTTACTCTTTAGAGAAAAGCACAAGAAATAGAGCTCTATCTTCGCTGAATCCAGTGGCAAAATATTCATTGGCCTCAGTGTGAGCAGCACCGACTCCTTTTTCTTCAGATACTGAATCATGCCAAGAGAACATCGAGCAACTCTATGGCTGATATATGTTGTGGAGAAAGTTGTTCCAATTTCTCAGGTAAGCACCTAGCACACTCCTGCGAGAAGCTGAGTGATGCTGTCTGTCAGGATCAGACCCCAGTTAAGCACTCTCAGTGCTGGTAAGAGCCCCAAGTCTCTTTCGATGTCAGTAACTTGCATAATGCATTGCCTCATGCTGCCACTTCGATTAAGTAATGCGTTATGTATATCTTGAGGTATGGTGGTTAGTGTAATATTTATGCATATAGGTATCTATGAGAGTCACCCTGAGTACAGCACAGCCTGCACAGAGCAGATAAACAGCATTAGTGCCTGCAATGAGTGTGGCACACTTACAGGTACTTTACCGCAATCCAGCATCTAGACTTTATGTAGAGAAGGTATAAATGGTGTAAGTTCACTGATCATTTGGTTTCCCACTGATTCCTCTGGTAAGAAAGGAGCAGCAGCAATAAGTTTGCTAGTGACATGAATGTGATCATTTGAACCATTCGAACTCTCCTCACCTGCTAGGAGGGAGCAAGAAGAATCATAAAATGGCAGACAATGCCAGTGCTGATAAATGATGCTCCCACATAATCAGCACTGAGTGCAGTTCTGGTCTTCCACCTTTACCATTTTGTGGGAATAAGGTATTGATAGGTGTGACAAGGGTAGCCAAAAGTGTGGTAAACATCCATATAAGAAATGAGTAAATAGACTAGGCCTTTTAGCTCTGCAAAAGGGGAGAATAGAGAGGTATGTGTAGGAGTGGTGGAGGGAGCAGGGCTGTGATGGACTTCTACAGTTCTGCAAGTATCATGGAAATTTAACAAGGGCTGCTTTTTCTTCACCTTTCATTACATGAACCTGGGAGGCAGCAAATTAAATGGTCAGATGGATCTTTCAAAACTAGTCCAAACTTGTTGCAATGCCTTTTCTCGTGTGTTGCCTAATGGTAAATTCTTTGCTACAGGACTTTGTGGATGCCAAAACTATATATAGCTAAAAATCACTTAGATAGATACACTTAATGAAAGCAAAGAATACAACATCTTTATTTTAAAAAAAAAATGAAGAAGTAAAAAAAAAAAAAAAAAAACAAACAAAAGAAAAAACTCAGAAGACCCCAAGTCCACCTCAAGCTTGGGATATCCACCTCCATCTTGCACGCTGAGACAATATTGGGAAAATGTCACGTGACGGCCTCCATGCCTTCTTCCATGAGCATGTTACCCACCACAGCTGGGACAGGACATGGGGCTATCCCAGTCATGGCCTGGCCCTGTGCCGCCGTTTGTGTGCTCTTGCATTACTACAGGTGGCCACAGAGCCAAGGGTTGGCTAACACCAATGGGCCTGGGGTGGGTTTGAACCCTTCTCTTTCCTGCAGATGAGCTTGCAGAGGTGTTCCTTTGGGCAGTGAGAGCAGGAGCTCAATGTCAACCAGTGTGGACAGGGACAGACATAGCAGCTTGGTCATTGTCTTCACTGGGGTATTTAATTCCAGGAATCTTCTCTAAAACATAGGCTGAGGATTAGCAGGATCTATGGATGCTCTTGCTGAGGGGTTTGTAATGACAGTAAGCATTCAAGCCCTTCCGAAACTCACCTCCAGTGATAAAGTGCACCAAGGCACTGAACAGCATGCCAGTGTATCGATTTCGAGCTGAAGTATCTCCATCGCGCCTTCAGCTCCTGAGGCTTTTTGTGAAGTCTTCCATTCGGATAACGAAAGGCCCAACCCTTCCGAGCTTATAAAACCTGACGATTTCATGGTATGAGTCAAAACTAGCTTAAGGCTCAGCCTTGCTCTTCTGACTTCATTATTGTTATATATTTTGGTGTGTGTGTAAACTGTCTAATTTTCGGCTATGTTATTCTCCAGGTCGAATCAATACTGGCTTTATCCTGTTTAGCAGTACAAGGGTCAGCACTTCGGATGAGAATGCAGCAAACAGAGACTTGCCCTTTTCTTTTGAAAAATGAAAGCAAGGCAGGTTTGCCTTTAGAAGTGAGGATTTTGTGTTTATAGCAACTCCCTGTCCTGAGGTCCTGAGGTTGCTGATTTTTTTTTCCTTTTTTAACATAAAGCAGTATTGCTTCGTGGTCCATAGTACAGAAAACAGAAGAGGGTCACTGGATAAAAGGTGGGTGTTTACTTGTTGCCTTCCACCTTGTTCTGCTGTGTGCCATCTGTACCCATACCTTACCACAGCACCTCAACAAGCTACTGATGGGAGGAATCCTATCGCCTCATCCATGGTTTGTAAATCAGTTGCTCCCATTGGCAAGGCAGATATGAAAACTTTCCCACTCAGATCAACAGATTTACTTATGTAATTAATGACCCACGACAGGAAGAAGCAAATTCAGATAATTCTGGCCCCAAATAATTATTGCTATCTATCTACTTGTTAAATATGTAATTTTCAATTTCATTTAGTTCTTTTCTTACTGCTAGCATTATCCTAGCAACCGTCTTGCTGCAACAATTTTCCCTTAGTTCTGCTGTCTATGCTACAATCATTCGCAGTTGGATGGGGCCCCATTAGGCACTGACATTCACATCACATAATTTTCACTAACAAGGAACAGAGGTAGTTCTGTAGCCGTCTGCACCATACTTGTGGTGCATCTTTCATTGTTTTCCCTGCTCTTTCCTGAACCACAACAGAGCTGTTATTAGCTCTGACAAATAAAGAGGCAGGGGTATAATTGTCAGCAATGGTGGTCAAGAAAAGGGTGCTTTTCCCTCTCTCAGAAGAGACTATTTTCCACACAGAAGTAAAAATTCCCACCTGTTCCCTAGGGGCTATTGAAGGCAGATGCAATGACCACATTTTGTCGCTTAGACCTGCAGGAATACACTGCTCCTGACATGATTATTGCTTATCAGAGTATTACTAAAGATTCGGAGAGCTTGGGATGCTTTAAGAGGTGGGCCATTAAACAGCACCAGTCATTGGGCTTCCTGCGCCTGCACACCGTTATGCCAGCTGAATGGTGGTGAGGCTCCTGCACATACCTGCAACAGCACTGGCATCAAACAGGAAATGGTGTTTAATTGGGCTGCAGAGATGAAATCTGCCACTCACTGAGGTTAACAGAGATCTTGCTATTGAAGTTAATAGGATGGGAACTTACGCAAAAATTTGTTTTTCACCCTGAAATGTTATGCTTTTTTCTCCCCCTTCACATCTGCCGTTTCTTGTTTTTCTCTGCATTCTCAGTCTTGTCTCTGACGACAGCACACATGCGGTGTCCTCCTCTGGGCAGTGCAGGGCAGGACCCTGGCTCCCTGCAGCCCCAGGACTGCTGCTGCTCCCCAGTGCCTTCGGTGCATTGGAGGTAACACGGGGGGCTACCGGGCTCACTGGTGATCCAAAACAAGCCGTGAAAGGGGCTGCTCCAACCAGTGCGGGGACTGACATCCTCAGTGCACTCCCAGTGCACCAGCGCTGTAGTTTGCTTGGAAAATCTGTCAGGCAAAATTTGTTAGGTTTTTCGCAGCTCTGATTTCTCTATCCCCGAGAGTGTCTTTGCTAAGAGAAAGCATTGATTTTTGCCATCCAACACACACACATATGAATATGATTCATTCTGCCCCATTCCTCAGAATAACTTCTCAGTTGTTATCCCTGCTAAAATGAGCCTTTTCACAGGTCTATATTTCCACCTAGTACACACACAATAAAATTACCAGAAGTGAAATAAACTTTCTTTGACTTGGAGGAAATTTTATGTTCTTGTAGAGGACTCTTCTCAAAGAAATAGCAGTTAGCTTTATACTACATTCATTTATATGTAAACTTAGCACCATATTTATTTGGTGTAAATATGGGATCAACCAAATCAAGTATAAAGAGTTGAACCAAAGGTCCATTTAGTAGCATTATACTATACTAAAGTAAAAAGCATCTACCAAAGGCTAGATTGCACCACGCTGACTAAAATCTGAGGGCTTATTCAGTGATAAAAACACAGTTTCTTTGCTTTAAGACTTTCCCAAGTGGCTACTCATTCAACTTAGGTTAATAGGCTGAAGCAAGAAGAATATTCTCATAGAAATTTTTAAGATATACATATTTATTAAATATTAAATTGATGTACATATTAAATTGACAAACACAAGTGTATACTAAATAAGTAGAGATTCTACAAAATGAAACAAAATTACAGGCAAAATTAAGCCTAGCAAAACTTAGAAAGGAAATACTCGTGTATTTGTCTGGGGGAAAAAAAGAGTAGGTATAATTAAAATTGCATTGTTTGCACCTATCATCTGGAGCTATGACAGATAATAAGATTATGACAGTACACTATGCACATGCTGTTCTCCCATTTTCTGTCATTTTCACTCCTTCACATTGAAGAAACTGCAGAATCACATTAAATGACAAGCAGCTGGCCCTCAACAGAAGACCTAGCTTATTTTCCAAGGCTGGATCAACTGGTACTGTGTCGGCTGTAGTAGGTGTTTTTCCACACACGTTTAAAGTCTTCTGGTGAGAAGATTCTGCAGCGTGTTTATCCAGACCTGATGTCTCACTATCCTTACATTAGGGAGTTTTCTCAACTATGTAACTTCATTGCTTGCTGCATTTTTTCTTCCCTGTACAGATAATTAAAAATTGGTATTTGCTGCCTTCTTTGCAGCAATCTTTTATGTATTTTGAGATTTTTTGCTCTTTTTCTCTAGGCTACAAAAATGTGCATTCACAGGCTTCCAGGTAGGCTGTATTTCTCAGATATTTGCTCATATTTCTTTGAGCCTTCTCCATTCAGCTATAGCTTTCCTTGAAGAAGGATGCGCAAGACAGAAGGGACTTCCCTTCAGTTAATGCTAAAAATGCTGAATATAGTAAGATTATTAACCGTATATTACAAGCCACATTACAGAATAATTTGGTTTAGCATTTGCTTGTCTACTCTGCATTTATGCACTTCACCTCTGCTACCTAGTTTTACAACTGAGAATTGTATGTGTAGATTTGTATACAATATCATACAATATTCATTTTCCATATCATTTCTCCAGTGTGTGCAACTGTTCTTTGGGTAGGTCAACAGGATCACTTGACATATAATCTTGTGGCTAAGCGATTTATGTATATTACCTTACTGCTTCTTTTCTCCTTTCCAGGCTCTGTGAATGACGTGTGAAATGGCTGAAAGAGCAAAGGTAACTAACCACAGCTCAAAAATTTCACCTGTAAATTTCATGCTGGTTTTTCAAGATTCATTAGGCAAATCAGCCAATACTTTCCAAAAGCTTGCTAGTCAGATGATTTGAAATAATCAGAACTAAGTACTTTTTGATCTGTTTCTTCTTTGTTCGAGATCTTGTTGGACATCTTTCCTCTTTTTCACTGTGTTAACAGCTTGATCTCAAATGGCATTCTCATACAAAAACATTCAACATTTTGACCATCTGATGATAATTTGTTATCAGCTTTCCTTTACAACAGATGTCTTATTCCAACAAGTTCAGTGCTTGTGAGATTTTGACCATTCACAAAAAGCTTTATATCTGCCATACCTATCTTCTACAGAACTCTGGTTTGTTTGTTTGTTTGTTTTTCCTTTTTTAATGAATCCCCAGCTATGATATGACTCAAAACCTTTGAAACGTTTGAATCATAGAGAAGGCAGTCTTTGTAATATGCATTTTTTATGCACATCATCCAAAAATAAAAATACAGAAAAAAAATACATATTTTTTTTTTTGTGTAGGTTGATGTCATCCACCAAAACTTTTATATAAGCAACTCAAAATTGGCTTAGTTGTGGAATGTTTAATTTCATTTATGTTTTCACATTGTAAAACTCGATGAAGAAAATATGTAATATCACTTATACAGCAATATCAATCCATGAAAGTGCATACCTTTTTTTTTAAGGGCTATTAAATTCCACAGAAGGTGAATAGATAAAAACAGTGGATATTTTTTACTTGTATTTATTTAAAGAAGTTGTCATCATTTATATGAAATTCAAAGTTATGCAAGCAAAACAACTCATATATACATATACATCCTCAACTTCGTGCAAATTTGCAAATTTTCATCCTCTAGTAACTAATTACTTTGTCCATGATTGTGGAGTGTTAGACACCTTATTTCTTTACTGGAAAATTAAGAACTGACATTAGGATTACTATGCACAAAAGAAATGTTTAAGTTGAAAAAAACCCCGCCGCGCTTCAGATGAGAGACAGTATCTCTGTAGACATGACTGTAAGGTCCTGACATATCAGTAAATCCAACATTAGTCAGAAAAAAATGTGAGACAGAAGCAGATAGGGAATGTGTTTGGGCAGGCTGAGATAGTAGCTATATGGTATACAGGCTGCAATCTCTCACTCTCATTTCTGTCTGGAAGTAAGACTTACGAAGTAATATGAAAAATTGCAGGAGGTTGAGGAGCCTCAGTTTCACTCAAAATAGGCAATGCATTCTTTTCTTTCATTAGGGAAAACAGATTGTTTAACCAAGTGAACTATCAAATGTTTAGACATGGGAATTGCAAGCAAAGGGATGAAACAGGAAGGTACCAGCTGAGAATCTGGCCAGCAGGAGCACTGGAAGCTTTGCACAAAAGTAATTAAAAAAAAACAAAAACAAAAACCAAAGCTTGCATTTCATAGTGAAGAAATAAATAAAACCTGCTGTAAAGTATGATGAGCTTTTTGTGAACAATCAACATATATTAAAGATTTTGTGACAGAGCAAAAATTCAGAGGCAAAGATCACTACGGGCATGGGCTACTGAAGAAATCCTATGAAGCTGTTTCTTATACTACATGGAGAACCAAGTCATCATTTTGTCTTATCACAATGTCTCTTATTCTTTCAGTTAAGTTAAATCTGCAAATGATTCAACTTCTAGAGTTTTCATATTTTAAAGAGACACTCATATATGGAAGATATCTGAAGGTGTTTGTTCCGTCAGGCTGGGTTTGCTATCATTATTAACAAAAAGTGGCTCACTTGATGAGAAAATCTTCTTCAGAGAGAAGGATTTCTCTTCAGATTAAAATCTGAAATGCTACAATTGATTGTACAAAAGTGAAGAGGCAAGTCATGAGCAAGAGATAGATAGAAAAGAAAAATGGCTGTGAACATGCTCTACTCCAACTATTAGTTTTTACTAGGAAAGGTAAAGCTAAATGCTCTGTTAGCCAACTAATTAGAATTATTGATAGTACTGAGTTTTTTTGGTTAGAATTCTGAAGAAATAAGTTGAAGGAGGAAACATTTTGAAAGATGCAATCATAAGTATATATCTTTTTTTAACTGAGCAACAAAGAGGTAAACAGAAAGGCTTGTATTTTAACAGAGAGCAGAATATACTTTGGAGTATAAAAAAGAAAAGCAAATCATAGCACACGAGTTTTAACTGGTAAAAAGCTACGGTCAGACTCTAGCTAGTTCTGATATGGTCTTGTCTAGACAGGCACTGGTAGCAGAATACCCAGAGGGTGGAGAGTAAATACAACGTGAATGAAAGGGAACACAGTAGTGCTGCATTTTGCAGTCTGCCAACTGAAAGCACCAGAAATTACTGTGTCTGAAGACCTCTGGGAAGATGAGCAGGAAGCCAGAGATTTAGGCAGCATACATGCTAATTCTTTTATATATATGCGTATGTATATTAAAAAAAAAGTGCAAATGAGTGTAGCCAACAGTCCTTGTATTGCATCCTGAAATCCTGAAGTATTAACCTGACATCCTGTGATCTTCAATTTCTACATATCATTTCCAGCCTATCCTGTGCTGACATTTGCAGGGAGGAGAGACATCAGGCCCGCCTGGTTGCAGGAGACCTTTGCGGTGCCAGAGGAAGAGCCGCAGAGCCCTCCCTGGGACAGGCGCACGCCAGATGGCCTGGCAGCCATCCTGCGCCGCCGACGGGCAGCCCAGCGTCTGGGGCTGTGTGTTCGAATGACAGGACATATTTCATTTAACTTTTCTAGCAGGCATTGAGAAGGGATGCGCTCATAGGGTTGAGTAATGTGTTCGGAAGAAATGGTCAAGATTTTTGTTTGGTGTTACTTCTTCCTTCAAAAGAAATGTTTTCTGGCTACAGATGTGGAAGGCAAATGGCCCTATATTCTAATTTATTTAAAAAATGCTGTAGTTATCACAAAACAGAAAAGCATGGACATAGGTCACTGCATTTACAGTGGCTCAGGGGAGGAATTCAGGTAAATATGAAATGAGCAGGTTATTTTTCCAGCTATAATTCTGAACTCAGCTGTCATATTTTGATTGCAAGTATGTGAGTGGTGACTGAAGCAGTTCAAACAGGCAAAGGCTGCCTATCTCTAAATAAGTGGAACAGAGCTACAGTGATTATCTTCCTCACTACTGCAATACAATGAGGATTAATTCTTTTTTTTTCTGCTTGATGAGCATTTCCTGCTCAGAAAGCCACATCCTACACCTCCTGTGCTTGGCACAGCTTAACAGCAGTGGCAGGTAGGCAAAGAAATTGGGAGCAGTTATATTATATTACTCTTGCAATATATATTATATTACTCTTGCAGTATAATTTTCACTAAGGAAGCATAATCAATGGCAGAAGCTGCAAGTATTTGTCAGTAGCTCAGACCCTCACAGGAGCCATGAATTTGGATATAGGTGAAAATCAATCCCTATGTCTTTTGTGTTCAATTACAGGAATGAGTAACTATACCTGAGCTGCAGGTTGACCTCCTCCAGGACTGGGGCTCATATTTTATTCTTGGATAGAGGTTTGTCTTTAGAGGACTACTTGGTTAGATGAAGATCTTGCTGATAAAACATATGATTGGTGCTTGCAAGACAGCCATTCAATTTTCAGATCTGTCATTGAATTTCAGTGTGGTTTTGAACCAGTTCTTTATAAGCCTAGTCAATAAAATGCTTGATCATCCAAAGTAGGAAACAGTAAATGATCATTCAGCAAATTTGCAAGATGGATGCCATTACTCAGATAGACAATGTCAGGCATTACGTTGTTCAATTCAATCATGATAGGCAATGTTATGAAATAACACCTCATCACTGCTATTTCAATATCTTACTATCTTACTCAAGCTGTTTTTAAAGAAATATTCTGTAAGACAGTGTAAAAATACATGTACTTATCAAGTACCACCTAATAAGGTGATACCAAATTATATGTTTCATAGAAAGAAAAAACAAAAACAAAACAAAACAAAACAAAAAAACAGAAATTCAATCTGGCCAAAGAAACTCAGGGAGAAATGGATTATATCCACACAAACCTGAAGGTGTATTTAACTCTGCAATATCTGTAGCAAGCAAAGTTTTTTCATGTCTTTAAAGAAGATGAGAAAAAGTAAATTTGGCTCCCACTGATTTTCAGTAAGGTACGTGAGGATCCCATCCATGAAGAATCTTCACTTTTTTTTTAAATGGTTTTTAATTTACTGATTTTCAATGGTTCATTGTTAAATATCTGAAGGAAAAGGGATGTGGTATTGCAGAACAATGTTTTCTTTGAGGGAAGCAAATAGTAAACACAACACAATGTTGGAAATGGAAAAGCAGAGCCTTATTTTACCGTATTGCAGGACATGTTTACCACAAAATCTGTTTAAAAATAATTTAACAACACAAAGTCAGATTTTCAGCTGTGCAGAATTTTGCCTGAAAAGGCTGTCTATTGTCTTCTGCTGGAAATCTCTGTACTATCCTGAGCACAAATCTAACAAACTTTGCACTTGAATCTTAATCTCCACTCTTCGTCACTGCACAGTGGACTGGCTGTTTTAATGCTGATGTTATCATTATATCCAGCTCCAGAATTCCTTTTAAGACAGTTAAAATATTAATACCAAGATACTAAAATGATGATTAATTACTGCAATAATATTATGCAGTCAATTGCTCTGGCTGTTAAACTAAGCTTTAGTGCATTGCAGAAAACGAATGAGAGAAACTCTAAGAGAAAATTTCCTTACAAAGCTGTGGTGTGCAAATCTATTAAAATAACACAAGAACCATTTATTTATTGCAATATTGTATGGCTGGATCTCTTTTACAACACATTAGTAACTTTTATTTGTCCTTTTAGTCTTAAGTGGTCTAGAATGACCTGTCTTCTTTGTTTACCACAAAATATCCTAAATTCAGAAACAGTAGATGGTGTATCATATGTAAACTATAAACTGAAACATAGGAGGTTCTATCCAAACATAAAGAAAAATCCTTTTTCTGTGCGGGTGACTGAGCACTGGCACAGGTTGCCCAAGGAAGTACTCTCCATCCTTGGAGTTATTCAGAAGCCATCTGGACTTTGTCCTGCAGAACTGGCTCTAGGTGGCCCTGCATGAGCAGGGGATTTGGACAAGATGACCTCCAGAAGTCTCTTCCAACCTCAGCCTTTCCGTGATTCTGTGAATACATATCTGTATCTACCAAAAGTTGAGAATGAGTCCATGTCTTTGTAATTGGAACTCAAGAGAAGAGAAGTAAATCAGTTTATTTAGTAAATCAGTTTATTTTAGTGCTGATAACATGAGAGAAAAGGATAGCAAGATAATCTGGAAACTCCAATTTGTTTACTTAGTTTATAAACTCACTATGTATGGCACAAAACAACCCTCAGTCCTAAAGCTGGAGACATCCAAGGTTAAAGTGTTAGAACTTTAGAAAGTCAGGCTTGCTCCCTACTGCCAGTTGAGACAGTGCTTTGTCCACATCAGTCACTGTTTTATTGTTAGCCCTTTCCTTGCAAGAACATTAAAATTCACCAAAATATATTTAAGTACAGCAGATATTTGATGGTGTTTGTCACTGATGTTTGTAGGATGAAGGGGCCTTCTGGGGGGCCATACGGATCAGTGAACTCACACTCTGCATTCTTGGTAATGCTGTATTGCATCTATTTTATGTGAGCTTCTGATTCATTTTGACAACTTCTTACATATTCCTGTCTTAAAGGTCAAACCTGTTTCTCACCAGTGATAACTGACAAATGAAAATATCGGTGTTTTAGAAAAATGACATCCATAATAGGTTAATCTCATCTTTATCAACTGAACTTGATGGGATGCTCTTGAAAAGTGACTGAGGATATTCACCATAACCATTTCTGAGTCTGTGAAAAGCTCAGTTTAAGCTTTCCTTATAACAAACTCTAAAACCGATCAATGTGATATCTGAAAAATAGTGGTGGATCAAGGCAGGTGCCAAGTTTTCAGTCACTTAGGATTACTCTATCAATGACCATAACTTCCTAACTGAATCTACAAAGGTGCCCTCCAGAACAGAACAGTTTTTAAAAGGTCTTACTGTCAAAATTGCTAGAAAACAAAAGTACATTGTATTTTTCTGATATGTGTTTCTGGATCTGAATAATAGATACAAGAACTTTAAAGTATCTTGGAAAAGAACAAAATATTTATTTCATGCATGTCTGTAGTGGTATAGCAGGTTTAGCTGGTGTGTTCTGTTAGTAAAATTAATATGGTTACAAAGACTGAGATCAAGGATGATTGGGATAAGGAACAGGACAACTAAATGGACTAGGATTCTTGACTAGGAACATCTCTAGGAACAATGGTTCACCGTTTCCCACAGGTTAAGAACTAAGCATCACTAGATGAAATTATAACATGACTGGCTGAAAAATGAGAGGTACTTAACTCACTGAGCATACCACCACAGGCTGGTGCTGATGCTGGAAGCACACATGGTTTCAAGGAGCAATCAATCAGACATTCATGGAAAGAAAAAAGACATCGATACTTACTTAACTGAAATCTCTGTGGTGACCCAGTAAACTTCCAATAAAAAGAGGACTGGAGCTTGGAAGAGACCAGGCCAACCCTCACAATAAGCTTGTTGTAGCCTTAAACACTCCAGACACCACCTATCTGGGCCACTGCCAGAGACTCATTACTGAGCTAGGCAGACCCAATGATATGGCTATGTATTTTTTCTTGCTTCTTGTGTATTGTATTGCTACCAAGAACTCTGATTTAAAATAGCAGAAGACATCAGGTAATTTACAGCTTTTGTGTATGAAAATGCATTTCTTTTATGCCATGTAGGAAATAGTCCATCTGTTTGGGGAAAAAAAAAAAGAAATCAATTTATATAAACATTCTTAAAGGGTGTCTTCCCTCCAGCATGCCTGTAAGTTACACAGTAATGGCTGGGCTCCTCAACAGTCAAATGAGTCTGGGAATATACATACTCTTTGCCATCATCAGAAGAGAATTGAATCAAATTTTACTTCAGGTTCCAAAATAAGCTGCTAGGACATCACCCTGATCATATCCCAACATGCCATTTCACTTCCAGTTACTGTCAGGATCCCAGGTGGGAACGCAGAGCCCCTCAGTAGCATTTGTCCCTGTGAATGAGAACTAAAGTGGGAGGAGTAAAACCCAAATTGAAAGGGATTTCTCTCAAAATTTGAACATGTTTTTGGAGGTTCCAAAAATAGCAGTGTTTAAGAGCTGCATCTACTTTTGGCATAATGTTACCTACATTCCAAAAAATGACTAAACATAAGCTTAATTAGAAATATCTCCATGTCTTTTCAGCAAAGAGAAAAAAACTGGAAAACACAAAAACAATGTTTTTTTACTCACAAAACAATAAAGTAAATGCCTACACATACAATGATACAGTTCACCAACATCAATATTGTGTATGTCTCCATTGCTCTGCAGAAGTGATCTTAAAGGTAACATCACAAGGACAGGTACTATTTCTTTACTAAACTGGGTTTGGGCTGCCCACATAGAAAATATGGTGCTGGGCCTTGGGTATGTCGTGCGTTTTAGGCTGTTCAAAGTTCAGGCCAGCATAGGAGCGATGTAACACATCATGCTGTGCAAAATATATTTGTTTTGAAAGCTGAGAAAAAAAAAATGCAGGATTTATAAAAAAAAAATATCTAACTCCATAAAGGATCAAACTAAAAATGATATACAGAAAAAATTAACTACACCGCTTCATAAATAGTATTCAAGAAAACAAACAGTAACTTGAAATTATTCTTTGTGAATGAAGTTCAAAAAGTGTTACTGTCAGAGGAGTATCCTGCTGCTGCAAAAATCTGGAAAAAGTCATTTTAAAGGCTGTAAAAATGCTGAATACAATTTATAGATTCACTTTTTTATTATGTTAAGATGACACTAACAAGGTACCATGATTATTAATTATAACAGTGCAGAAACCATCTGTGACTTGGCTTCTCTTTAGTGGTAGAAAAGATGCGCTGAACGTATGGATAGCCTTATTCACCACTATATTACTACAGTTTTAAATGGATGTATTACAGCAGCATGAATATGAAGTACCACAGTGGGAAGTCAGTCCTCTGGTCTGCATTATTCCAGAACAATAAGCAGATGACATATGGGTAATAGCATTACGTTCTCTAGGAGAGATGGTAAAATGTAAAATAAGAAACATCATCATCTAAGCAACTCCACGGAGCTTAATCTAAAAGGTGTGATCCTACAGCTATCCAGCACATGTCCACTGCATATTAGAAAGGCAAATGATTGTACTCCAAGTCACCCTTCTGGTAACTAGGCATTATTGACACTCTAAAGTGAATTCCTGTCCTCGTCTAAGTCAATTGCAAAATGTGTGTGTGTGTACGTGTATGAGCGTATTTTGATTTGGATGGGAAAATGAATTCAACCTCCAAGTACTATCCTGTGCTGTCTATCCCAATTACTCATAGTCTGCATTTCCTCATTGCTTAGAGAAGAGCCAAAGCTAAAAACCTGAGGAGCAGACCCTAATCTGACTATTTAAATAGGCTTAATAATCTCTTCCTTCCTTAATTTTTAAGGTTTGGAGGAAATCTTAATTGTCTTTGGTTTTACGTAACCAGAACTAATCAAAAATAGATCTGCATTATTCCAGATCTATTCAGGCCACTTTCTGTCCTTGCCTAGGTCATAAAACACTCCAATGCCTTTTTTTGTCTCCTTGCTGGTAAAAATAGTGAAAGGAGAGAGAGAGATTTTGTGAGTGGACCTCACTGAAGGCCAATTGCAAAGTGGAAACAATGAGGGAGAATATTGCCCAACAGACAGAAGACTGAATTGATGAAGATGACTTGTGAGGAATATATAATGAATTGTTTTATATAGAAACCAAGTGAGTATTGAGGATGGAACTCAAAGATTCACTGTACAGTATTTCCCTAAACAAAGGAAGAAGCATTTTCTAATATTATTAGAGATTATTAGTATTGTTATTATTATCACTGTTGTCATCATAATGTCCACCTCAGGGCACAGGTCAGAAACAACAACTATTTCTGCAAGGGTTGTTGAACATTTCCTTTTTTGCTCAGTGATGTACAACAGTCCCACTTCTAGTCAAAATAGTTTTATTGGAAACTATGAAACATAAAAATAATGAGACCAATTTTCATAATGACATCTTTCCCTTGTACGTACAATGTGCAATCACAGCAGAGTCATGGAGGCAACTCACCATTTGTGCTTCCAAACCAAAAAGCACTAACAGAGCTGAACAACACCCTGGTTAGGTCTGTGTAATCCTTGCTCAGGAAAGAGGAATTCAAACTCGAATACTCATAGAGAAAGGATTTTAGGTAGAAAAGAATGTCTGTCATTCTGAAAGTCAGAAAGTTACATTTGGTAGATAAAGTCTAGAAAGAGATATGCATCTTTTCTGGTATGGATGTAGGATACTGTTCTTCCTACTTCTGGTAGGAAGAAGTGTGCAAGATGAAAAACTACCCTGGCAAATGAAATACAATTTGGGCAGAAAATCAGGGAAATGGTTTGCTGGCGTCTTTCTGACACTCTGATTTCTGTGATGATGGCAAATTTTTTAAATTGGATCTTGAGACGTTGCTGGTGGGCCTGAAGAGTCACACTGGTGGTACCAGGGTCCTGCAGGCTGGCTTTGCCCACCCAGAAGCTGCTATACTTTTCTATATGCTCCAAAACACAACCGTTGGCAAAGGTTGTGTAGCTGGCTGTGTACAGGCTCAGGTATGTGCCCATGACTGGGGGGGCATGACTTGACTTTTGTTCAAGTTCTAGAGGGAACCTGGGACCTGGTCCCAGTAAAATGCTTTTTGTCTCTTGGAAATATCAGTACAATACAGTTCTGAAAGACTTTTAAAAGGAACCAGTCTATTCCTTTCTTTCTCCCAGGGACCTAAATAAGTCCCAGTTTTTACCAAGAAAGGGATTACAACAAGCTATGTGCTTTCTCCTCTTATTGGATTCCCAGCTGCAGAAAGAATTAAGCAATGAGTTGAAATAATTGTTTAAAATTACTGTAAATGAATCTTGATCACAACCTTAAAACTGAGAATCATGATCATTATATTTGCATTCTCATGAATGTACATGAAGTTATTGTTGTGTACCAGAGTACATATTTGTGTATTAACTTTATCAAATTTAAGTGTTTGTGATATCTCACTGAGCATGAAATGTAGTTACTTGGTTGCACCTGTTCATAATAATTGGATTCAATATTCATGACTGATTTTCCAGCAACCATGTGCATGAGCAATGATCATTAAGACAGGCTTCCAGCTCCCCAAATGTTGTACTGCAAGTGATCTGTGAGGTCTGTGAAAACAACAGTGTATAAAATATCATCTGACACTTCGAAATGTATGCACAGGTGATTGCTTCTCTTGGCCGGGATAAGAAGTCCCTGTTTGTTTACAGATGGGAATTCACCTTCATGTAGAAATTAGGAATGATGGTAAATGGAAAGGGGTGTTATTTAAAGTAAAAAAAAAGATCACGCTAAATCTAACAACTGTTAAGTGAGCTGAACCAGAAGCAGCCTGGAAAAAAGAGAGTCTTTTTCTCCTGTCCTTCCACCTCTGCTTTGGTTAGTGTCTTTCCATCACGGATTTCCTAGACTGAAGTATGCATCTAATACACCATCTAACTGACAGACAGCCCAATGTTTAAAAGATACATTGGATTTGCTGCAAATGAACAGATGATGTCCAGTAAGGCCAGTATTTCTGAAACAGCTTAAAACAACTTGCGGCAGATTTGAATGGGCAAGGCAACCAAGTCACACATTTCCAGATTGAGAGTTCAAGTGGTTTCTCTGAGTAAAATGCCAGAACTCATTGCAGATAACAGTTCCTATCAGAAATAAAAGAGGATGCAATGAGGTGCCTCCAAACGTAGGCTAGCCCTTGCAGGGTCAATGGCATATTGTACAGGTACGCAAAACTTACATTTTCACCTTGCACATGTTAACTGATTGTCTGGACATATCTAAATTGTTCCACCAACCTTCAAACATCCTCTGAATCACATCTGATCTGACATCAGATGGCAATTCCCAATGAAGTAACCAGTTTGAAAGATCATATAAACAGCTGGGTTTTGGCTCAACTCTGCTCTTCTTTGATTTACGGTGCTGGGATTCTA
Source organism: Chauna torquata (assembly GCA_013399475.1). NCBI lineage: Eukaryota > Metazoa > Chordata > Aves > Anseriformes > Anhimidae > Chauna > Chauna torquata. The sequence continues at coordinate 127,152 of VXAL01015053.1, read as the reverse complement.
CTGAAATAAGCACACATGTCAGGAAGACCTAAAATGACACAGAGGTTGATCCAAGACCAGTGAAAAGTAGAAATAAGATGCTTTAGCCTCCTATCCCCTTCCTGATGGATTGCTATTTCCTGTTGTGCTAAGAAAGGGCAAAGAAAGCTTAAGTGGTAATTTCTGTTTTGGTGGCATTTTACAGCAATTTACATTTTCTACAGATGAGGATTCAAAAAAGAACTGCTCCATTTCTAAATCTGATAAAGAACAAAGCAGTCAGCTCCTTGGATAAGCAATTGGTCAGGATAAGCCTGTGCATTGGGGAAATCCAGGGACTTTTACAGTTTCTGAGGGTATCTAAGAGTGACTCTGCTGGGATTATGCAGAATATCTGATGCAAGGGTGATCAATTACTTATGGATGGAGGAAGCTTTAGAAATGAAAATAATATTTAATAAGCAAATTATCTTTACATTGGCAAAGGGATTTTTTTCCTCATTCCCCTGCTTTAATGTGATTTTTCCTCAAGAAGGGTAATCAGACTCCATAGAAATAAACCTCACAGAAACCGGACTGAACTTATGCTACTTAAGCAACTATAGAAAACTAGAAAACTGTCAGTTTCTAAAAAACAAACAAACAAAAAACAAAAACAAACAAAAAAAGATGAGAAAAAAAGAGTTACCAAGAAGAATACCCCAGTTCAGCTTTCTACTTAAGTGCCTATATACTGGCTCATGGCAAATATGCAGTCTATTTTTTTGTCCCTCATTAGCTATATTTTTGGCTTACAAATAAAAGTACTGACAAAATAAATTTTCTTTAGAAATATAGCTCTTTATTGATCCTGAATTCTGAAAACTCATGAGTTTTGGAGATACGACTTACCTCTGATTCAGTATTCGTCGTTTAGAAAGCTACTCATGAATTGTATCATCTTGTTTCACAGCCTCAGCTCCCATAATCATGAACTTTAGATCATACCATTTATTGCAGAAAGAACAGAACGTAATTTATTTTACCATTATCTGTTTGATAAAAATGTTTCCCGTGCTAATATCATGAGAAAAGATTACAGCAGGCTTTAGTGTGAAAAGCAGAACAGGTTAGAGTTAGGTTATGGTAATGAGATTAGAGTGAGACAGAATGAAAGAAAATACAAGTAGAAGACCAAGTAGATAAATACAGAGATTTCTGCAATGCAAAGCTAAATATGCAAAGATCAGGCATTGTTTTTGATTTATCATTTTCATCTTCGTCTGCTTTTGAAATCTAGTTAGTAACATAAAATTGGCCTAGAGTTTTAAGGAAGAAAATGTCAGCAGGCATTATCAATCTTATTTTTACATAATTGCATAAAAAAAAAAAAAAAGCAAATGAAAACAACTTTGTTTATCTTTATTTTGAAGCCTGCAGGTATTGTGGTAATTTTGCATAATGCATATTGGTATTAGTTGCTGTGGTATTTAAACCTAAAATGAATATTAAACCCAGTGTCTTACTACTGCTTAAAGAGTGCAGAGTAAGTTCCCAAACTCACTAACAGCCCCGTTGGCTGCCCGCGTGGCTCTGCGTCACGCAGCCAGTGCCAGCCTCCACGTGTGCTCTCACATCTGCCTCCTCCAAGTCGCAAAGCCTGCTGCAGAGGAAAGCTGCCACCAGATGAATTTCATGTGTGAATACAAGCCAGCAACACTGAGCATTGGCCCCTTGCCCAATCCTTCCTCTGACTTTGGCCAAAGGAATAGAAACAAATTCGGCAGTGGGTGGTTGAGCGCAGAGGTAGCGAGAAGACCAGACAAGAAGCTGGTCTGCTCCAGCTGACCCAGCAGCACACCCACATTTCTGCTGTTACTTCTGGGTTTTCCGTTTTAAATGAAAGGGACTCTCGAGCAACCTGCAGAAGCAGAGGCTACAGTTTGAAGTATGCTTTAATGTTGCTAGGGGAAAGATTTTCACACTGTCCTTCAGTCATCCACACAGTTGGAGCTTAAAAACCTGTCATTGTGCAGCTGTTCCTTGGGAAAACTGAGCTCTGGAGTGTACTGGCAGTACTGGACTGTGCTGTAAATGTGGGGTCAGTATCGGCTGGGAGCACAACACCTGGAGAGTTGAAAGGAGGAGGCATTGACCTGGGATTTGAGCTCTGGGGATCTGGTTTGAGATCACGTATAGGACTGCTGTATTTCTATCCCACATTTCAAAGGCACAAACATACCATCGTGCTATGTAATAGGAAACAAAAGCTTTCCAGATGCACTCAGCTGTCCTTGCACAGGACATCGTCTGTCTCACACAGACGTATTAGGTCCAGTATTTCAGGAGGAGTTAACCTCATTGTGCACATGCAGCAAAGGCAACCTGTGCATTTGCTTGAGAAACGGCTGTATGAGTGGCTGGGAAGGAGACAGCCCTGCCAGGCACCTGGAAACCTTGGAGGGGCCTAAAAATATCCCCCAGATCTCCCTGACTCTCTCTGGCTGAGAAATTAGGTCATGCCCACAAACATTTGCCCAGAGATAGCAGGATCTCTGCTGTTGCCACCACCACTACGATCCTCACTGGTGGCATCCAGACAAACAAAGTTTGTGAGCCTCTTTTAGCCCGCTGCTTTCTGAAATAACATAACACAAGGATAAGCTCCTCCATGTTCCTATTGCCTATGTGTATTTCACTGTCTGTGTTGACTGGAAAACAGCTCTTTGTCAAAGTAATATTAAGGAAATCCCAAGAGGTCCCTGTAGTTATATTTAGCACCGTTGTCAGAACTGTGTGAGAGCAAGGATGATGCAGTCAGCTGCCTTTTGAACAATTTCCCATAAATGGAAGACTGTGTTTCTTTTTTTCTCAACTGCACTTTAATTGTGGTTAATGTTTTTGTGGGTCTCTGTTTTAAAGAGGTTGCTGACATTTTCTGTAGAAAATGGAGCTACTTCACTCTATTTTATTTTCCTGGAAAGCTTAGAAGAAAGATTTTGAAGGAAATAATGTTGGTTTTGTTTGTTTGTTTGTTTGTTTAATTATGTAAACCTTGTTTGTATGAAGCATAGCTCCATATATTGTGGGGTTTTGCTTTTTTTTTTTTTTTTGGTATGGTAGTATTCTAAGCAGTAGGAAAAATTGCTCTGCAGATCTCCAAGAGCTGTGAAATATCAAATTACTTTTTATTATTTTTCCTTTTAATTTCTAGTTTTGCTAGAAACAAAGATCAAAATTCTTTTCCATTACTGATGGAAGATATATTTTTAACTGGATGAAGGCTATCAGGACCTATAAGTTATATGCTCTTTGACATTTGTTCAAGTTTCTTAAAATACTACTAGCACGTTTTGAATTTTCTTATCCATGGACACCAAGATAAATTAAATGCAACCCTTCCCTCATACAGAAATTTGAATGCCGATTTCAAGCAGTAAACATCTGATATTTTTTAGATGTTGAAAATCACAGCCCCTCTTAAAGCTGTTCCATCTGAGTTATTTTGAACTTTTTCTCTGGCACCATCTCACACTGGCTCACATAAGTCTCACACTTCTCAATGTATTGGAAACAATAAATTCAATGTGACTTTGTGAGAAAATTTGATAGAATGATTATAGCATGCCAGCTCAAAATTCAGGAATGAAACAATCAGTTTTCATCACACTGCCACTTGCTTAAGGGAGACATTCACACATAGGAAAACTTTAGCTGCTATAATATAACAGAGAAACTTTAAATATTCTCCCTTATGCTTTCTTAGTAATATTCACTAACACAGCAATGTTTACATTAGAGATGGGCTTGAGCTACAAACAACAGATTCAGATTTTGCTTTCATCTATAAACTTGCGAGAATTTAAAAAGATGAACTTGTATCACAGTTCCAAACAGCGTATGTGGTGGAAAAATAAATCCCATTGAGGAAAGAAAATATAGTTGTTCTATAGTCTCTGGTGGGTGCAAATCTAGACTAACAGATATTTTAGTGAAACTCTAGGAATTATGATTTATCTTCTCACTTTCAAATAATGTTTCTCAGTTTTATTGCATAGTTCCACTTATATGAAAATGATAAGCTCAGAATTTCTCTATAGTTTTCTATGCTTGCTGAATATTTCGAAGATTCTAAAATTAAATGAAATGTAGGCTGCTAGCACTTGGCATACCCTTAAGCTGGGAAAAATGTGGAAAGAGCAGACTGGTTAACTCAAGCAGAAATTGCCCTAACGGGAAGATATCTGATTCTTCAAGTTTTTAAAAGCATCTGTCTCAGCGGATAGCTCCAAGACAGACTCATTGCAAGCACCACAGGACAATTCAGAGGAACAGAGTGATCTGAAAACCACTAAATGGGAGGGAAAGGTAAAAACATATTGTGCAGGAAGGGACTCATGCATTACACAGGTTGGATTGATGCCAATATTTCCTTCAAAAGAAGGCAGAAATAGAAATATGTAGTTCATGTTCAAATGAAGAAAAACACATTTTAGGTGGATGAAGACTAGTAGAAGTGAGACTGCCTGAAAACCACTGAGAATTAATGAAAATAGAGAAATCTTACTGAGTTTTTTGTTGTTGTTGTTTTGTCTGCAGTAAGGAGATTTGCTGCATTAACAGCAATGGAGGAAAACTACAGCTCCTTCTTTGAGTTAGACTATCCAGAGCACCAGAAAAACCTTGGTCTCTGCTGAATACAGGGATAAGTTTCTGGCATTCAGGGAGAAGAAATCTGCAGTGAAATGGCATCCTCCATCACCCAGATGTGTGGGGTGAAATAGAGCTGCTGGGTTTTTCACACCCAGCTCTGCTCTGCAACAGTAATAGGCAGCAGGGTATATACTCTTTTGGGTTTTTGAGTCTCATTCAGTGCTTCCTCCAAGAAACACCACACAGAGCAGTGTTGTCACGCTGCTGCTACGTTTACACATGTTCTATAGAAGAACTTTGACATTGCGCCTCTCTCAGACTTTTCACCTCTTTTGAAAACCAGCTGCAGAGGACACCAGTCATGGCTGAATAGTGAACTTTTGGAAACTTCAGTTTCGAATAGTGAAAAATGTTTGAGCACTTTTGGGGCCATCTTCAACTGGATGAGGGGAATAATGTGGCATTCCACTACTTCTGCATTGACAGGGCATGAAGACACCATGTTTGCAATTTTGACTATATTCTACATAGCTTACTTAACGGGTAGCTTTAAATATGTTGTTGCCACATAAAATACCACTATCAGCTTCTCCTTCAATTTTTCTTCATAATTAAAATAACAATAACACTCCAACATATGGAAGTATGCCAAATTCATGTGTAGGAGATATTTTCAACCATTGCTGAAAAAAATTACATTGAAAAAAATTACATTAAAAAAATTTCCCGTGATTGAAAATGCACACACAAATTCTGTGGGAACAGTACTCTGAAAATGTGCACATGTACCTTTTCAAATCTTAAGGGAGATAAAAGAGCCAGCACTCTCCTGTGTTTATTCTGCCTATGTTTAATATAGGTGATAGCTTCCATTCTTCTTCCCTTATTAAATGTTATCCTTAATCTCAATCTGAATTATTGCTGTACACTCCAGAACAGGATGAATTCAGGACTCCTGATAGTGATGGATGACTGTGGTGTTTCAGGTCTGGGTGCCTAGTGTGACACCGATGTAGAAAGATCCAGCTTTCCATTTGTTAAGCACTTAAACTTTGTAAATACTTTGCAGGTATCTGTGACTTAGTGTCCTCAAGTATGTGCCAAACAACCACTGCTTTTTTTTTTTTTTTTCTTTTAGAAGTTAATGTCGAATAGGTTTAACAAAATACCTTCCAAATCTCCTCCCATATTTTTTTTTTTCCTTTTAAATTATTCTTGTGTGGGTGATCTTTGCATCTCAATATCACAGTGGCATAAGGATCGGCTTTGGCTGTTTGCTTTGTGCTGTTTTATTTAATGTGTTTAGAATGACCTTCTACCTCCATTAAATTATGTATGATCTAGTTTCTCGGCAGAGCCATTTATGATCATTTGTCTTAGATTTTATGTATTGCTTTTCATTGTCCATCTCAGAAATTGTCTTACTTGCACTGAATAAAAAGTGACAAGAAGTGATGGAGTATGTTGCTAGAAACCCTTTGGAGAGTCTTGACTCTAGAAATGTTAGTTTATGAGCCTTGAGCCCCCTCGGGATCTATAACTGCATTACAGCAGGGTCAGTCCTGCCCCAGGGGACACTTACGGTGGGGGGACAGCCCCTATCCTGCCCCCTGCCCATGCTTGATCCCCACAAGGCTCAGCAGCCTTCAGCAGGGCAACTCCTCACCGCCTGGTCGAGTTGGCTTGAAGGCAGCTTTGTGGTGCTGCAGCAGTTTCCAAAGAGCAGCTCGTGTAGGACTTTTGCTCTGCCAATTACTGCTGGGTTACTGACAGACAGGGCACTGGTCATGTAGTATGTTTTTTTTTAACTTGTGTTTGGCTATTATGCTGTCATTAAAAAAAAAAAAGAAAACACTGTTCGTTCCCCCCCAAGTTTTACTAACCTTAGTTTCCAAAGAAGACAATGCTGCCAGGATTGGAAAGGGAGAGGAGGCCACAAAAACCAATGGAAGATGTCTCAGAAGGGAGAAGTAAGCATTTTAAAAGGTGCAAGGAAGAAGAACAGGGGAGGGGGGTCTTCAGCAAAGGCACCAGCGATCGAAAGCTGGTGTAGCCTTCTGACAAATTTCTGTAATCTCCCTCTGTCCACACTGGGGAAACATCTGAAGATTGCATGAGGTGAGTGAGCACCACAGAATAGGTAGCAGATAGTGACTCTTGCTATCCCCTTCTCTGAATGACAGAGACTCTTCATTGCATGATCATGTTTAAGAGAGGGGATGGAACATCACTGTCAATAGCAAAAGATAGTACGTTACCAAGAAGTTTAGAAACTTGAACCAGGGTCCTCTACAGAGGGGACAAAATTTTTAATGTGTATATTGCTAACTTATAACTGTATCACAAAGGCATAGCACAGCTAACATTGGGACTTAAGTGTTTGTAGGTCTACCTGATGATGGCTGATGACCCAAAGGCTGAGATCAAAATCTGACTTCTGCTATTTCACTTATAAAGATCTGATGTATTAACAGGAGATTTGTTTGTCCTGAAGCGGTATGACTGAGGAGTCCAGAGCCTGAACAGACACACAACACCACTTTAAAACCTACGGGATGAGCAGCAGCAGGCTCAGTGGGGGCCATTTAACATGTTATCAGCCTGAATGTGTCTCCCAGTTGCATAGGCTCTTTCTGGATGCCTGCAGAGGACTGCACAGTCCAGTTTCCTAACTTGGGTGCATTTGGGAACCTCAACCCCTTTATATTTTTTCTTATCTTTTATAGCATTCCCCATCACATTAATTTATTGGATAAGGGTTTTGAGAAAGCCTGTCTTTGCTTTTTAGTGGTATCTTGAAAAACCTCGCTGACTTCGCTTCACACCTATTTGGCTACATATTTCTATGAATGAAAGATCTATGCATTATGTTCAATAGGGACCATTTGTAAAGCACATGGAGATGGGTAAGTGGTGTTTTTCCCTTTCAGTGTGTCAGCTTTAGTTTGTATTCTCAGCACACTGAGTGAGCCCAAATGTGATGCTTTCTGCATAAACAGGTAAGTATGCACTGAGGCCATATTAAATAAGCCTTGTTACTGCCACTCATTCCTCCTCAATGGGACCATGCAAGACAAAACCAAGCTTCAGTCAGAGGGCAAAAGTATTAAATAAATAAGTGCGGGCTCAGTTTTCCTGCTTCAGGACAGAGTTTGTAAAAAATTGTATCAATAAGGGTTTTCATGGTTTTGAGAACTGTTGGCTTCAGGATGTGTGAGAGCTCTTTGATTTCTCTGTTAATTTAGTTGTCTGCAGAGATTAGAAAGACTGAAGGAACAACTGTTTTAAGATTACTGGGTCTATCCAATTTCTGGCAAAGGCCACTAAGTTTTTTTTTTGATCTTAATAATTTCATTTATGACAAATGATGTGGCTGAAAACATTTTTCTCCTACAGGTTTATCAGTTTATTAAGCAATTGAGTCTGATATTTCACTTTGTTCATCTTTGCCCCTACAACAAATAGGAGAAAAAGTAAGGATTTTGCTCCTTTAGGGTACTTTGGGAATGCCCTAACACACTAGCACAACCAGGGTAGATAAATCCAAAAGTAAGTCTGAGACTTATCTAATTTTTCAAGGATCAACGAAAAATGTGTGTCATTTCTCATAGACAGTTATATTTGTTTGCTGCTGTCTTACCCTAGGCTTCCTTTTATTATTTTTAACTTTTATGAAAGCAAAAATGAATATGTCCGAAAAATAAACACAATATAGTGAAGAAAAACTCGAAAGACTGTGAAGGGAAACAAAATCTGGAACATTGGTTGTTCAATTATATAGAATTAATGTAAACGTGAATAACAGTTTACCTAAGTATTTTTTATGCCACATTAGCTTTTCTGTAGGAGGAAAAAGCATTCTCTGGTGTTTGAAATGCAAGTATTTCTAATGTATGTCTACTCATATTCCCTGCTAACCATAATTAATGACAGTTTTGGGGGGGGGATTTTTGTTGTTTGTTTGTTTGTTTTGGTTTTTGTTTGTTTGTTTCTGCCAGGAATGACTGTGTAGTCAACATTTATTTTATTTCTATTTCTGAAAGAGCTAGTCCCAGTTACTGAGAACTGTCTCTTTCTCTCCTTACTCAAAGCTAAATTGTCCTCACTTCACCATTGAAAATTTTGATTCAGCACAGAAACATGGTGAAATTATAGCAAGAGAGGTATTCAGCGTTCAGGAAACATAGTCATATGCTTTATAATTATGCAAGGAAAGGGAGAGGGTATTTTTGCATAGCAACTGTAAAAGACCCTCAGGTGGATTTTTTGTTGTTGCCATCCCAGTTGACATAACTGATCCGAGTAGGTTTAATGTTAACAATATCTCTGAATATCCCACTGGATGTACACATTAAAATATTTCCCCTTCAGAGCAATCTGGCCCTTTACCAACCTCCCAACAGCCGTGAAAACGAACTGCAGTGGAAATTATGCTAAAAGAATCAAAGGGTGAGAGTAAAATTCATATCTGCAGAACTCTTAATTTGTGCTTGCAGCCATCTGGCATTGCTGTCCCTTGGGACAGTGACCTTCCTCTCTTCTCGCTCTCTCCGTATTTCACTCACTTCCTTCTTTGGTTGCCACATTGTCATATGAATGCTGCCTTTTGCTTATTTATTTATTCCCCACCCCTTTCCTTCCTTCCTTCCTTCCTTCCTTCCTTCCTTCCTTCCTTCCTTCCTTCCTTCCTT